>CM022297.1:425101123-425497829 GCA_011799875.1 Thinopyrum elongatum
GCTGTTCAGTGATCACCTTAAAGTTTAACCCGGCAAAAACATATGTACAACATATACAATTTAATAATCCTAACCTATACTGCAACCATGTATGTTAAAAAAGTGATTGCCGACGTCGGCCATCATGGCAAATACATGGATTGCTTTAAATAATATAAGTATATCTTCAGAGAATTGCACACATTTCTTCCAATTAAATTAAATTGCCGTGAAGGGAACTATTGTTTATGTTTAGTGATCACATGCGGATCAAGAGAAGATGCAGACGAGCAAGCAAAGATGAGCTAGCGCACCGCGTATATATCCTTTCCCGCCATAGTTTGTGTGCGCGCCGCTTTCCCATGCGCCATCTACACGGCTACTAATTTCAAGTTTCCAGCCAACCGCCATTGCTTATCTATTCACGCCGAAAAAGTGTAAATAATTTAACATATCTTACAAAAAAAGAGGGTGAGATAGCACATCCGTTTGTCCTGGTATTAAGCTTAATATTTCTTTGACCTGGTCTGCTATTTTAGCTACGCACCTACCTAGCTAGGGGGTGTGTTTCTATTTTCTAAACCAGTCATGTAGATGTTGCCCATTTGTGTGGTTACTATATAAATAGACATTTTGGCTAACCATATATAATTGGACCATTTCAAGGTATAATTTTGGGGAAAAAATAATGGTTCACATTTGCCGAAATATCTATCGTGTGGGCATGATTCGACTCACATCATGTGCCAACTTGGGCGACTGCTAGAACGTGCGCGCCCGTGCGTATTTGATTTTTACGATTAGGAAAGAATTGTGTGGGGATTAAATAACAGGCCCCACAATTAAATCGGGGGAGATGGATTAATATTGTCCCTGTAGTTGAAAATCAGGGGTTGTGGTCCCCCGGGATACGATTACTCGCGAAAGAGTCTTTTCGGCCAATTTGTGGGCCCCACTTTTAGGATTCGATTTATAATTCACCTCATAGTTCTTCCCCGGGTATCATGTCTTTCCCGTCCCCTTCCAATCTAGTGAACCACTATGTGCATCCTCCTCATGGTGGTCGCTCGTCGTCGGAGCTGTCATGCTCGTGTCTTGCACTCCGTTCTCCCCCGTCAAGTCTTGTGTTGTCGTTGAAGACCATCAATCAGGAGAAGCTCCATGTTAGTGTTCGTGCATCTGGTGGCCCATCAGATCCCCACCACCTAAGCCAGAGGAGGCGTCGTCATAGTCGTATTGTTGTTGTCACCGTCCATACTTGAACGAACCTAAGCAACTTACCCACAACCGCGACGACCAAGGATGGTGGAGGCGAAATGGAGGCAATCCAACTAAAGGGCACGCTGGCGCTGGAGAAAAACACCCCCTCCCCCGTGTCTAAATGGATGACCAGGGTGGCGGCGGGCTTAAGGGACATGCAGTGGCGGAAGCCCAGTAGGGCAAGGGTTGGTGGCCGCCCTACCTTGATTTCTCCAGTCAGGCAGGTTGCAAGGTAGTGCATCAACACGACGGCGTTGTCGATGAAGAGTGACCAAAGCCCGCCCTACCTCAACTTTTGTTCGTCCTCCGTCACCGTGGCACTGTGACGGGGGGGGGGGGGGGGGGCGAAGTAACACGTTAGTGATGCCACGTGGGTGACAGAAGACAACCGAATGACCGGTTTACACTTGACAAAAGTGGCGTTGTTGATGGATGTGGATTGGAGAAGAACAACATGGTGTAGGTGATTTAGTCGTAGGGAGAGTGTGCTGGTGGCTTTTCTTCTTCTTCTTCATGGAGGGGGACGGCCGAAACCGGGCACAATTGTCAATAATTTGAGTGGAGGCAAGTCATGTGATGCGGGGTACTTATATTAATTGTATAAGTTCACAAAAACTGAATATTTTTCCTTTGAATATGAACATACTCTACTGAAATTTACAATCATATTCAACTGAAATTGAATTCCGAATGAGGCCCCTCCCCCTTGACACCAGTTGTAATTGGGTCAGCTCCTACCGAGAGCGGAGTACATGAAAGTGGTCTGAATTAGTCGGCCGTGCACGTACGTATAGGGCACGTTTGGTTGAAATCTCTGAAAGTGCTTGCATTGCATACTTGTCCCCCTTTAGCCTGGCTAAGCAAAAACAGATAAAAAAACAATATCTGCACTTAGTTTGGTTGCCCGCATCGAGGCTGTCTGCATTAGTGGATCGATTTTGGCATGGTGTTTGGTGTCCTGCATTGGCTCGGCACACGCACTACACAGTGTTTGGTTGTATACACGGGATATGATTAAGAGTTAACATCTACGTATAACACACATTTAACACACATTTACTGAGACTAGTTCGTCACGCCCCTGTCGAACTAGTTCGCCGCGGCCACCGTCGAACGCGCTCTGCCTCGACACCTTGTACCAGGCTGCGGACAGCGTGGCCACCAGTGCCACGGGTGACTGCTGTGGACGATGACGACTACACCAACAACTAGTTTGCCCGTCGTCATCGGACTCGGCACCACGGCCATCGTCGGACTCGGCGTCGCGCCGCCGTCTACCTCGCTGGCAAGTACTTGTGAGACTCCACCGCACCCCACCACCTCGTCGGCTCCCCCAACTCCAACCGCGCCTGTCCGAATCCCCAAGTCGGTCCCCTCCACGATCACTTCTTCACGCTGACCACGCTCTTCCTCACCGTCAACCTCGTCATCGGCATCATCCTGCTCACCTCCCGCTCCCACCAGCGTCGACGCCACAGCGGCCACAACGACGACCAACAAGAACCACTCCACCACGTGGAGCCGCAACAGCATCAAGAGGACATGTACTACTGCGACCAGCAGTACGTGCCCCCGCCACCGGCGCCGCTCGCGCGCACCTCGTCGGTGCTGGACCGGTTCCGCTCCATCGGTCTCTACCGCTTTCGCTCCGGCGACTTCCCGCCCGAGTACGTCGCGGGGGCCGACTCGCGGGACGTGACGGTCTCTCCGGAACCGGCACCGACGACCGGAGATGCTCACCACGCCAGGAGCCGGTCGGAGCCCCCGGAGCGGGACGACAAGAGGCGAGGAGGGCCGAGCTGGCCCCGGTGCCGGCGGCTCGGGTGGTCCAGGCGGCCATGCTGGAGGATGAAGACGTCGCCGCCGCCTCGACTCGCCCCAGTTCATCGTTGCGGCGGCCTGCTGCGCCTCCGCCTCTTGCAGTGCTCGGGCTCCCTCACATTCCTAAATGCCGTGGAGTTCTTCCCAACGCCCGAAATAGGTACAAACATGAACACAAAATTAATCACCTACGGTCGATGAAACTAAAAACCGATCGTCTGAATGGAACCATAAGATCGATGTGCATCTTTTTTGTGTAGAGCTTATCTCGAATCGAAGCTTTGTTGTGTAGATCTGAAGAGAGGAGGAAGAAGGGGACCAGGGAGGAGGTTACCTACAGGCGTACAGTAGCTTGCATCCCTCCTGTATCCTCTAGTGCAACGGGGCCCACTCTTTTGCGCTTGATCTGGCTCGTCTCACACTGGCTCGAAAAAAACGGCCGATTCGGCTGTTCCAGCGGGACTGACTGAAAGATGCTTTGAGGTTTGTGCTATTCGGCTTAAACAGTGAACGCAGGCTACCAAACAGCCCATTTTTCATCTTGCGCGGGTCTGGTTAGGCCTGATACAGGAATTGGCTCTCCGCAGAAGGAGAAATTGCAGCCTGGGATGCAGCCCTTCCCGTATGTAAAGGAGTAATTTCCCGACGTTCTCAGACAAGATATGTTTTACCTCGATTTTTTTCTCCTGTTGTTTAAAGCTAACCCCGGCAGGTGGGATTGCTTGCATGCATGCACGTATACTTGTTCGATTGGTGTTTGAGTCGGAGAATGGCAGCCGACAAACCGATGCAGGAACAGAAGGAAGCCTTCCGGACTATGTTAATTTACCGTGAAGCAGAAGCTATCGACTGTGCGGCCGGCCGGCCAGGTCGCTGGATCTCGTTGCACCTATGACCTAGCTAATTCAGACCAAGGGCAGTACGTGGCCAGGTCGGTAGCGGTTGCATGGAATTATAGGCCCGCCTGGTTAGCGTGCATTGACCTCCCGTACGCGTGTGTGTACGCATCACATTCATATTTTTTTAGGGGACGCATCATATATTCATATGTAAATATATAATATAATCGTTCTCAGTATGCCGTCATGCATTATTGTGTGTGCGAAATGACTGTTGTATTGTACCAAAGGACAGCAATAGTATCATTTTGAAAGAAAAAAAAGGCCGGCAATACGAAGAGAATCTTTGCAATGAGATGGTAGAAAAATGTTTCGATCGCGACACCGATGGTTCTTTTGTTGGCTACCCACTGTCTCCGCATACATGTGGCTGTCGGGCTGTCGATCGATCGTGACAATTTTGTTTATACTACGTACAAACTAAACTGTGTACAGAGTATTATCCCAGTGCAGTGTACGATCGACGCAAACTCGTATTTTCTTTTAGCCCGTGAATGATCCAGGAGGTACGTTCAAGGGAATCACGTGACGTTCCTCTGGCGTGTGAAGGTCGCTTTGCATGCATGGTACCCGCCAAAAAATAGAAGAAGAAAGACGTGGTGCACATTTGCAAAGCGCGGGTCTCGTCACGTGGTGCTTATTAGTTTCTCCAGACAGACAAATCGGCCGCCATCAATGTGTACGTACGAGTGCTACACGCCGGATGACCGATCAATAGTCGACGATGGCAATGGGATACCGAATCAAGTTCGCTGCGCCATTAACAAGCAGGAGCAACACGGTATCGATCTGCAGCATAAATGATTTATTTCCATTTTTATCCGCCACGTTTTTTTTTCTTTTGTAGAGGAAACAAGCAGAAGCAAACCCTGAAAAAACAAGAAGAAGCAAGCGATATCTGCCGTGTAAATGATTTATTTCCAAATTTACACGCAGTTGTAACTAAGCAGAAGCAAAGCGATATCTGCAGCATAAATGAAATGTTTCCATTTTGTATCCGCAGTTATAACCGAGCATGCAGAAGCGACCGATATCTGCAGCATAAATGAATTATTTCCATATTTAACCGCAGTTATAATCAAGCAGAAGCGGCCGGTATCTGCAGCATATAAACTGGATTTATTTCCATATTTAAGCGCGGTTATAAATAAGCAGAAGCAAGCGATATCTCGAACATAAACGATTCATTTCCATTTTTTATCAGCAGTTATAATCAAGCAGCAAATCTTGTGGCCAACACCCCGGCCGGTCGCGATCCACCGTATCGTACGCACGTAAGGGAGGCTGATACGTGTATAAATGTTTTATTTCCATATTTAGATGAACAAAAAAAAAAGCACAGCCCAATATTCTACCGAACCATCACCGCCGAGCGACGGATCCTTGCCACGTGGCACGCCCTGGCGTCGGCCGATCGTCCTTCTCGACGGATTTGGTGGTCTGAACGTAACCGCCGCAGCCCGGCGAGGTGGGCGACGCAGTCGGCCGCACGCATGCACGTACAGGCGCACGCGCATCTGCATGCAGTCGTGCAGTTTGGTGGCTTGCCGTTGATATGGCAGGCGCACGCCTCCCACCTCGCACGTAATCTATCCTTCGGCAGTTTGCACCACTCGCGCGCATTGCCTTCCCTCCCTCTTGAATCTTTTCCTATATAAAGAGACCAGCTCCCCACGGACATCAGGAGATTACAACAGCTAGCCGATCGATCTCAGAGTCCACGAGGCATTAGCTAGAACTAGAGGAGGGCAGAGCTCAGGGATAGAGTTCAGAGAGAGAGAGAGAGAGAGGGAGGGAGGTCTCCTCGACGATCCATCGAACATGTATCATGGTGGCCCGGGCGTGTCTCCTGCTGCGGTCGGCGGTCGTGGTGGCACGGCCAGGAAGGTTGCGCCATGGATCCTCGCCTGCGGCTTCCTGCTCTGCTCGTCGGTCCTTTTCCTAGGTGAGTTTATTCAGCCGACGAACCATTATCCACCTGTACTTTCTTCTTCTAGTCGATTCCTTGAGCTCGATTGTTGATGAACATACTCGCATCTTCCTCATACAGTCATACGCAAGTTCGTAAGGTCGTCTCCTAGATCGCATCCGGGTGAATCCAGTCAGTCATCAGCTCGCCTGTATTTTCTTCTGTTTTCACTCTGCGGACGCATCTTCAATTTTGTGAAGAAATTACCACGGCTCGTGTTTCCTTCTTCCTTTCCTGTGTTTGGCACCATGAATGCCCCAATCTGTTCTTCAGCACGCCTGAATTTTCCTTTCTGTACACCCAGACCGGTGGTTACCTGTCGATATTCAGTGACTAGCTAGGTTGTAGACGCATGATCACTTTTTTGGAAGAAATTACTAGACTCGTGTTTCATTGTCCCTTTCCTGTTCTGGCATGAATGTCCCAGCCTGATTTTCATATGCCTGAATTAAACCGGTTATGTGTCGACCAGTAACTAGCTAGCTATTTTGCGCTTAATTTGTTTGCCATCTGTTATCTTCTCGTTTCGATCGAGTTTGCACCCTGGTTAGGATAAAGGATTTCTGTTTATTGGAGGGAGGGGAGAGGATCCTTGAGGATAAAGATGGCGCCAACGGCCAAAATGCTTGCGTCCATTAATTATGGCTTGTGGTGTAGGTAGTCAGTAGAGCCGTAGAGGCGGTGGTTGTCAGGCTTGATTATTCCTTGTGTTCTCTTGGTGGGGTTTCTGTAAAGAATATAATCCTGGGTAGGGTAACAACGACGCATGCATGATTGGATGGTTGCTTTCATTGTTATGTGGAGTATTGTATTGTATTCCATCACGGCTGGTATTTCTTTACGCAATTTCGTAGCGTGTTAAGCAAAAGCAATCAGTTTTAGTTAGCTAATCACATCTGGTTATCTCATTCCGCAAACCTTCGATTAAATTAAGGGGCGCCCCTGCCTGTCTGAACAGAAACTGCAAACTGCAAACATTGTTTATAAGTACTGCTGGATATGAATGATGCACTAAAATAGGTGTGCTTCGACCATCTCTGTTCTCACCATGAATCATGCTTGCGGTGCTAACATGTCGGCCAATAGATAAGTGAGCACAAGTTTGGCCAGGCGCGGCCTACCTAAAGACATTATGAATCTTTGACTGTCATTTATTTTGTATTAGTAGCGGTTGCATCTCAACCCAATAGAGTATTCTGCCAATCATATTTCTGCGTGACGTCCAAAGGTAACCCACTTTTGCGGTGATGTTTAATTCAAATGTGATTACTTGTTAATCTCATCCTAATTTGACAATGAAAGAACAAAAGGCTTCTCTCTTTTCCTCCCTGCAATGTCGTCTATATTTGCCAATATCAAACAACCTAAGCCTAAGTCAAATGTTTGTTGTGCTAAATAGCATCGTTTCTATATGCAAAAGCACAATAGGCAAGAAAAGTTGTAGTCTTTGCTGACAACTTGACCCCCATGCGTCATCATGTATCTTATCCTTGAGCTCTCATGAACCTACCTCTCTAATTTGTCTATATTTGCACATATCAAACAGCCTAAGCCCAAAGTCAAAACTAAGTTTGTTGCACTTGATAGCATCATTTCCATATTAAAACACAGGAAGAAAGAAGGTTTATGCCTACTCCTAGCTGACAACTTGATTCCCATTCAATGCATCACTGTATATCTCTTGAGCTTTCATGGACCAGCTCTAATTAGGCAGCTAAGAGATGCTATGAATCCAGATAACACCATTAGGCCATCGGTATAAACACAATAGACCCCTATACGCTACAGATTACTACAATTAATTGCAAGAAGAGTGAAATATTACTGCATTAGAAAAATTCTTGTTGAAAGCGAAATGTTTGCACCATGACGCATGCATCAACTTGCCCTTTTCTTTTTTCTCAACCATGTCTCCGACTTCAATCGTGACATCGACTGATACTGTTGACACCGAGTTGAGAAAGTGTATATATCCATTGCATGCTCACCTAAAGTTGAATGGATGCATGGTAGGGTTGGCCCATTTCAAGTCCTAGGTAGGAAAAAATGTTACACGAAGTTTGGCTGTGTACAGACTAAACTTGGAACTTTTGTGGACACGATCAATTATCCTCTCGTGTGGCAGTAGAACCGTTCCTTTTACTAAACTAGGGTGTCAGTTCGTGTAAGCCTAGTCGTCGACCTACTCCTTTGTTCTTCTTGATAATGCTTCGGAAATATGATTTGAAATTGTTAAATGCAATGCTACGCAACCTGCCTATTCGAGAAAGATATGCATCTATGATGGTTAATTCCCTTGATATTACGCGTGAATTATCTCTGATGCATGATGGCTAAATTAGTTCTGATCCATGAAAGAGCAACAAAGTTAAATATTTTTTCATGTGCAAATGCAGGGGCTGAAGGCGCCATTGGTGTGAACTATGGCATGATCGCCAACAACCTGCCGACGCCGGACAAGGTGATCGCCATGTACAAGGCCAACAAAATCAGCTACGTCCGCCTCTTCCACCCGGACACGACCGTCCTCACTGCGCTCGGGGGCACCGGCATCGGTGTCGTTCTCGGCACGTTCAACGAGGACCTTGAGCACCTCGCCTCCGACGAGTCCTTTGCCGCATCGTGGGTGGCCTCCTACGTCAAGCCCTTCGCCGGCACCGTCACCTTCCGGTACATCACGGCCGGCAACGAGGTCATCCCGGGCAACCTCGGCGCGCACGTCCTCCCCGCCATTAGGAACATCGAGACCGCGCTCAAGGCGGCGGGCGTCACCGGCGTCCCCGTCACGACGGCCGTGGCCACGTCCGTGCTGGGCGTCTCGTACCCGCCGTCGCAGGCCACGTTCTCCGAGGCGTCGGCGCCGGTGATGGCGCCGCTGGTGGCGTACTTGTCGTCGAAGAAGGCGCCGCTGCTGGTGAACGTGTACCCGTACTTCGCGTACGCGGCGGAGCCGGAGACGGTGCAGCTCGGGTACGCGCTGCTGGCCGGGTCGAGCGCGACGTCCAAGGTGAAGGTGTCGTCAGTGACGGACGGCGGGCTGGTGTACACCAACATGTTCGACGCGATCCTGGACGCGGCGCACGCGGCGGTGGAGAAGGCCGGGGCGCAGGGGCTGGAGCTGGTGGTGTCGGAGACCGGGTGGCCGTCGGGCGGCGGCGGCACGGGCGCCACCGTGGAGAACGCGGCGGCGTACAACAACAACGTGATCCGGCACGCGGCGTCGGGCGCCGGCACGCCGCGGCGGCCGGGCAAGGCAGTGGAGACGTACCTGTTCGCCATGTTCAACGAGAACCAGAAGCCCGAGGGCACGGAGCAGCACTTCGGCCTCTTCCAGCCGGACATGAGCGCGGTCTACCCCGTCGACTTCGCCGCCGGCTCCTACTGAGGACTGAACGACGACAGGGACCGTACAGCGCCGAGATTTAGTTTTACTGCTACCACACAGATTAATTCATTTACAGTTTACTCGCTCACTTTACTTTACAGCAGCTATGTACATGTGTAGTGCATGATGGTCCACGGCATATATTATACTACGGGTAAGAGCTCATTGCTCTTTGCTTATGACGAGGGTTAGACTGTATAGCTTCTGTATATGTGTACGTATGATGTAATGTTGTACCCTTTCATTATATATATGTGATAGGCCACACCTAGAGGGTTGAGCTGGTTCCCCCAAACCTATTGTTTGACATGGTATCAGACTAGTCAACACGCTTCCGCCTAAACCCTACAACCCGCCGCCGCTGTTCTTGTCGATCGCGCCGCGCCGCCGCCGTCCTTGTGATCGCGCCGCCGCCGCCATGTCGGGCCCCGCCGCATCCGGCTCCTCCACGGCTAGCTACTTGCCGGCCTCCCTCGCGGCTCTTCTCTCCCGACCCCTCGACTCCGCAGCGGCTTCGACGTCTCCGATCGGGACGAGGAGCATCGGGTCCTTTTTCTCCTCGTCGCCGGGTCACGCGCTCGTGGCTCACACCGCTGGTGCCACAGTGGGCGCCTCGTCGCCCGTTTCCATCAGCGATGCCCCGATCGCCCCATCCAGTGGTGGCCAGCCCTTCGCGCTGGTGGCGCCCACGTCGGCCCTGATGGCTGGCTTTGCCGCATCGGGCCCGGCCACTCCGCCGCCTGTTCCCGCGGCCGCCACACCGTCTGTTCCCGCGGCTGCACCCGCGGTCTCTGCCTCTACGGCGTATACGCCTCCGGCAGCCTACTCCGCGGGCTCTCTGCCGCCGCCGCCGTTCAACTTCGGTAATCTCATCACCATCAAGCTGTCCTCCGACAACTACATCTTCTGGCGTGCCCAGGTCCTCCCGCTCCTTGGGAGTCACTATCTACTGGGCTACGTCGACGGTTCTCTCCCTTGTCCCCCTGCGCTGGTCGATAGCGTGCACGGCCCGGTCTACAATCCGGCGCACCGTGTTTGGACAGGGCAGGACCAGGCGACCCTCTCCTCCATCCAGGGGTCGCTCACTCCAGCTATTGCCGGACTTGTTGTCTTCGCCAAGACGTCTCATGAGGCATGGACCATCCTCGAGCGCTCATTTGCGGCGCAGTCGCAGGCTCGTGTCTCCGCGCTTCGTCGTTAGCTTGGGGAGTGTGAAAAGCTGGACTCCACGGCCACTGAGTTCTACAACAAGGTCAAGGGTCTTGCCGACACGTTGGCCTCCATTGGACAGCCGCTCACCGACTCCGAGTTTAACTCCTTTATTGTCAACGGTCTTGACGAGGAGTATGATGCCTTGGTCGAGATCATCAACGAGCGGGGCAACTCGAACCCTATGATGGCGCACGAGGTGTTTTCCCGCCTCCTCCTCACTGAGCAGCGGGTCGAGTCGCACCGCTCCAAGAGCAGCGGCTCTCTTTCGGCCAACGCCGCCACCAAGGGTGGCCGCCCTCCTTCGTCATCCAGGTCCACCTCGGGGCTGCCACCGCCGCCCGCTTCGGCCCCCCTGCTACTGCGACACTCTCAGGGGCTGGTGGTAAGCGTGTGTGCCAACTTTGTGGCATTGAGGGGCACTGGTCCTCTAAGTGTCACAAACGCTTCCAGAAGAGTTTTCTGGGCCTCGGCAATGATGGCAAGGACACGCGCAACTTTGCGCGTCAGGTGGCCATGGCAGATCGGCCGGCATACACGAAGCAACAAGGGCAACAAGGGCATACCCAATCATACTCTGTTGATCCCCACTGGTATATGGACTCTGGAGCAACGGAGCATCTGACGAGTGAGATGGGCAAACTCCATACTCGCGAACCTTACCACGACTCCGACAAGATCCACACCGCCAATGGAGCAGGTATGCATATATCTCATATTGGTCAAGCATCTCTTCTCACTCGGCATGCAAATAGGAGTCTTCAGCTTCGTAATGTGCTTAGAGTTCCCTCTGTGACACGCAATCTTCTTTCAGTTCCTAAACTCACACGTGATAATAATGTGCTTTGTGAATTTCATCCGTTTGATCTTTTTATTAAGGATCGGGGCACGAGGGGCATTCTTCTTAGAGGGCGGTTGTGCCAGGGCCTCTATAGTCTGGAGCATCCTGGTGTCGCTCGCGTGTTCAGTGGAGTTCGGGTATCTCCGTCACAGTGGCATGCTCGTCTTGGTCACCCGGCCACACCTATCGTTCGTCATGTTTTGCGTCGTCATGAGCTTCCTAGCATGTCTAGTAATAAAGATGTAGCAGTGTGTGATGCTTGTCAGCTGGGGAAGAGTCATCAACTTCCTTTTTCGGAGTCTAGTCGTGAGGTGAAACATCCTTTAGAACTTGTG
This sequence comes from Thinopyrum elongatum, assembly GCA_011799875.1. Lineage (NCBI taxonomy): Eukaryota > Viridiplantae > Streptophyta > Magnoliopsida > Poales > Poaceae > Thinopyrum > Thinopyrum elongatum. Next base: position 425,112,822 of record CM022297.1, read on the forward strand.
TTTTCAGATGTATGGGGTCCTGCTCAGACTTCTGTCAGTGGTCACAATTATTATATCAGTTTCGTTGATGCTTATAGTCGCTTTACCTGGCTTTATCTTATTAAACGCAAATCTGATGTGTTTGATATCATTGTTCAGTTTCAAAAACATGTTGAACACCTTCTCAAGCACAAAATTGTTCATGTTCAGTCGGACTGGGGGGGTGAGTATCGCAACCTCAACTCCTTCTTTCAGTCGCTTGGGATCGCTCACCGTTTAGCATGTCCACATACACATCAACAGAATGGTTCTGTGGAACGTAAGCATCGTCATATTGTTGAAACTGGTCTTACTCTTTTGGCCCATGCATCGGTTCCGTTTCGTTTTTGGAGTGATGCTTTCACCACTGCATGTTTTCTCATAAACCGTACTCCCACTCGTGTTTTGAACATGAAGACTCCCATTGAAGTTCTCCTTAATGAACAACCTGATTATACCTTCTTCAAGGTGTTTGGGTGCGCTTGCTGGCCGCATCTCCGTCCATATAACAAGCGCAAGCTTGAGTTTCGTTCCAAGAAGTGTGTCTTTCTTGGCTATAACTCCCTTCATAAAGGTTACAAATGTCTTCATGTTCCCTCCAACCGTGTTTATATATCTCGGGACGTCGTGTTTGATGAGCATGTTTTTCCATTTTCCAAACTCCCTGCATCCACTGCTGAACCACCATCTATGCATTCATCCTCTGTTGCCTCTGACCAATTTGATGATGTTGCATACTCTCCTATTTTGTTGCCTAACCATGGTGTAGGCACTGGACGTGGGGCTCGGCTGGAAATTTTGGAGGCACCAGCGCCTTCCTCGTCGGTCTCACCCGCGGCTCACACCGATACGGGTGCGCCCTTGCATGGCCTCGGTTCTCGTGCTCATGCACGTTCGATCGAACCAGCGATGCCGTGCGGCTTGGCGCCTCCGGTCTCTGGACCAGCGTCTGGGCCGCCTGTTTCGACGGCCTTGCCGACCGACGCGGTGTCCCCGGTGCCTCGGTTGCCCGCTGGGCCGGTCTCGCCTCCTCGGCCTGCTACGCCGGCCTCGTCGCCCCCTCGGCCTGCTACGCCGGCCTCGTCGCCCCCTCGGCCTGCTACGCCGGTGTCGCCTGGGCTGTGCTCGCCTGGGCCGTGCTCTCCTGGGCCGAGTTCACCTGCCTTTGTCGCTGGCCGGCTCTCGCCTGTGCTGGCTGATGCATCTTCGTCGCTGGCCGAGGCGTCTCCATCGCCATCACCGTCACCGTCGCTCAGTCCAGTATCGACTGAGCCCTCTCCGATGGCTCCCGCGGCTCCTCAACGACCACATACGCGGAGCCGCAGTGGTGTTTTTCAGCCCAAACAGCGCCATGATGGTACTGTTGCTTGGTTGGCTGCATGTCTGGCGGCTGCTCGTGCGGATCCGGCCTCTGAGCCTCGTACTTATCAAGCTACTCTGGGTATACCTCATTGGAGAGAGGCCATGGAGCAGGAGTATCGTGCTCTCCTTCGTAATCAGACATGGGCTCTTGTTCCTCCACCACCCCGAGTTAATGTCATTGATTCTAAATGGGTTTTCAAAGTGAAAAAGCATTCTGATGGATCTATTGAGCGCTACAAGGCGCGGCTGGTTGCTCGCGGTTTTCGGCAGCGTTATGGTCTTGACTATGAAGACACTTTCAGTCCAGTGGTTAAACCTACTACTATCAGGCTCCTTCTCTCTCTTGCAGTTACTCGGGGTTGGTCTCTTCGTCAGCTTGATGTGCAGAATGCCTTCCTTCATGGTGTCCTGGAGGAGGAGGTCTACATGCGGCAGCCCCCTGGTTTTTCTGATCCTGATCATCCTGATTATTTGTGTCGTCTCACCAAAGCACTCTATGCTCTGAAGCAGGCTCCTCGTGCTTGGCATGCTCGTCTTGCGACAGCTCTTCGTGCTCATGGTTTTGCGTCATCGGCTGCTGACTCTTCGTTATTTCTCCTACAAAGGCCTGAGGTTACTATGTATCTGCTGGTCTATGTGGATGATATTATACTTGTCAGTTCCTCTCCGTTGGCTGCTGCTGCTCTTGTTCGGTCTCTTGGTGCTGACTTTGCGGTCAAAGACCTCGGGAAGCTTCATTACTTCCTTGGTGTGGAAGTTGCTTCTAGTTCTGATGGTCTTGTTATGATGCAGAAGAAGTACTCTTTGGATTTGCTGCAGCGGGCTGGGATGCTTAAGTGCAAACCGAGTACTACACCTATGTCTGTCACTGACAAGATCACTGCTATCGATGGTGAGCTTCTGACTTCTGCTGATGCGACACAGTATAGGAGTATTGTTGGTGGGCTTCAGTATTTGACGATCACACGTCCAGATATTTCCTTTGCTGTCAACAGAGTATGTCAGTATCTTCAGGCACCCCGTGACACTCATTGGTCTGCGGTTAAGCGCATTTTGCGCTATATTCGCTTCACGTTGTCCTATGGTTTGCACATTCGACCGCACTCCTCTGGGGTCCTTTCAGCTTATTCTGATGCGGACTGGGCTGGCAGTCCGGATGACAGGCGATCCATGGGGGGCTATGCTGTGTTCTTTGGTTCCACCTTGGTCGCCTGGAGTGCTCGGAAACAAGCTACTGTTTCGCGTAGCAGCACTGAAGCTGAGTATAAGGCTGTGGCTAATGCAACTGCAGAAATTATATGGATACAGTCTTTGCTTCAGGAATTGGGTATATCTCAATCATAGTCTCCTGTTCTTTGGTGTGACAACATCGGTGCTACATACCTCTCTGCTAATCCGGTATTTCATGCCCGAACGAAACACATCGAAGTTGACTATCATTTTGTACGGGAACGTGTTTCTCAGAAGCAACTACAGATCAAGTTCATCTCTTCCAAGGATCAACTTGCAGACATCTTCACCAAGTCATTGCCTCTACCACAGTTTGAGACTTGTCGGCGCAATCTTACTCTTCTAGATTCTTTAGGAAGTGGCTAAGATTGAGGGAGGGTGTTAGACTGTACAGCTTCTGTATATGTGTACGTATGATGTAACGTTGTACCCCTTCATTATATATATGTGATAGGCCACCCCTAGAGGGTTGAGCTGGTTCCCCCAAACCTATTGTTTGACAACGAGTGCGTTGAATCTGATCTGTGTTGCTACTGATGCTGCCTTTGTTCAATGTACTTATTTAGTTCAATTTGCGCTCATGTGTGCTTGAAAAGTAAAATTCAGATTGCCTGGGAATAACTTAAGACACATATCCCAGATACTCGGCTCTTTGCACAATTTTTTATGAGGGAGGCAATGTTTGCCTAAATAAAATAGATACTTCACCAATTTCCATATGAATCTAAGAAAAATCATGTGAGCCAGAGTGATCCGGCGTTCTCCACGGTGATACAACCAGAAGGTTTTGTCGATCCTAAGGATGCTAAAAGGTATACAAGCTCCAGTGATCCTTCTATGGACTGGAGCGAGCATCTCGGAGTTGGAACATACGCTTTGATGAGGTGATCAAAGCTTTTGGGTTTATACAAAGTTTGCAAGAAACTTGTATTTGCAAGAAAGTGAGTGGGAGCACTATAATATTTCTGATAAGTATATGTGGATGACATATTGTTGATCGGGAATGATTAGAATTTCTGGAAAACATAAAGGGTTGTTTGAAAGAAGTTTTTCAAAGGAAGACCTGGGTAAAGCTGCTTACATATTGGGCATCAAGATCTATAGAGATAGATCAAGACGCCTGATAAGAATTTCATAGAGCACATACCTTGACATGATTTTGAAGGAGTTCAAAATGGATCAGTTAAAGAAGGAGTTCTTACTTGAGTTGTAAGGTGTGAAGTTGAGTAAGACTCAAAGCTCGACCACGGCAAAAGAAAGAGAAAGGACGAAGGTCGTCCCCTATGCCTTAGCCATAGGCTCTATACGATATGCCATGCTGTGTACCGCACCTGATGTGTGTCTTGCCACGTGTCTGGCAAGGGGGTACAAGAGTGATCCAGGAGTGGATCACTGGATAGCGGTCAAAATTATCCTTAGAGGAATAAGGAAATGTTTCTCGGTTATGGAGGTGATAAAGAGTTCGGCATAAAGGGTTACGTCGATGCAAGCTTTAACACCAATCCGAATGACTCTGAGTAGCAATCTGGATATGTATAGTGGAGCAACCATTTGGAATAGCTCCAAGTGGAGCATGGTAGCAGCATCTACAGTATGACATAAAAATTTGTGAAGTACACATGGATCTGAATGTTACAGACCCGTTGACTAAAACCTCTCTCACAAGCATAACATGATCAAACCCCAGAACTCATTGAGTGTTAATCACATAGTGATGTGAACTAGATTATTGACTGTAGTAAACTCTTTGGGTGTTAGTCACATGGCGATGTGAACTATGAGTGTTAATCACATGGCGATGTGAACTAGATTATTGACTCTAGTGCAAGTGGGAGACTGTTGGAAATATGCCCTAGAGGCAATAATAAATTATTTATTACCATATTTCCCTGTTCATGATAATCGTTTATTATCCATGCTAGAATTGTATTGATTGGAAACTCAAATACATGTGTGGATACATAGACAACAATATGTCCCTAGTAAGCCTCTACCAGACTAGCTCGTTGATCAAAGATGGCTATAATTTCCTAGTCATAGACATGAGTTGTCATTTGATAACGGGATCACATCATTGAGAGAATGATGTGATGGACAAGACCCAAACTATAAACGTAGCACATGATCGTATCAAGTTTATTGCTATCGTTTTCTGCATGTCAAAGTATATGTTCCTATGACCATGAGATCATGCAAATCACTGACACCGGAGAAGTACCTTGTGTGTACCAAACGTCACAACGTAACTAGGTGACTATAAAGGTGCTCTACAGGTATCTCCGAGGGTGTCTGTTGAGTTGGCATGGATCAAGACTGGGATTTGTCACTCCGTATGACGGAGAGGTATCTCAGGGCCCACTCGGTAATACAACATCACAAGAAGCTTGCAAGCAATGTGACTAATGGGTTAGCCACGGGATCTTGTATTATGGAACGAGTAAAGAGACTTGCCGGTAATGATATTGAACTAGGTATGGAGATACCGATGATCGAATCTCGGGCAAGTAACATACCGATAGACAAAGGGAACTGCATACGGGATTAGCAGAATCCTTGACATTGAGGTTCGACCGATAAGATCTTCGTAGAATATGTAGGAACCAATATGGGCATCCAGGTCCCGCTATTGGTTATGGACCGTAGAGGTGTCTCGGTCATGTCTGCATAGTTCTCAAACCCGCAGGGTCTACACACTTAACGTTTGGTGACGATATAAGTATAGTTGCGTCATTATGGTGGTTACCGAAGGTTGTTCGGAGTCCCGGATGAGATCCCAGACGTGATGAGGAACTCCGAAATGGTCCGGTGGTGAAGATTGATATATTGGACGAAGGGTATTGGAGTCTGGAAGTGTTCCGGGGGTACCGGGTGATGACCAGCATGACCAAAAGGGGTTTCGGGAGGCCCCGACAAGTGTTGGGGGGGCCTCATGGGCCTAGAGGAGGGGGCACACCAGCCCACTAAGGGGTTGTGCGCCCCCAAGCCCCCTTCCCTCTTATAGCAAATGTACTCACGGGTAGAATAAACTGGGCATGTGGTGAGGTGGTAACAACAACACCCGACCCATAAATACAACTTTGAATCACTCGTTTGTAATACAACTTTGAATCACTCGTTTGTAACCACCTACAGTATAGGAGGTGAACACGCAAAACTGCACCACTAAAATGTAAACTTGTCCATCTTTTGGTTGTTATCGCTCAGTGGGTGGGTGGAGAAATGGCAGTTTGGTCTTCAAGGACTATGAACAGTGCTAGGCATGGGATGCACTAGGAATATGAGTTCAAGTTGAGAGTGTGTACATGAGCTGATGCGGCGTGATTTTGTTACGAGCGATGAGCGCAACATTTTCTTTAAATGCATGGTGACTTCAATATCCCATGGCTCTCTAGAATACCAACGTCATACTTATGATCATCTCCAACAAGGCAATGTGCCGGCCTATGCAAAAGACCTTAATTAATATCACTCCAAAACGACATTGTTTGTTCGTTCGTTTGTTTTGGCAGGTAAAATTATCTTGTTCTAAAGAGAAGTCAAAGTCCTAACCAAGCAATAGCAGGCTAGCAGCTCATTCTACCTATAAACCCGTATGGGCTACCCGCCATTCTAGAGCACCTGCGCGCGCGAATGATTCTGGAATGTTCGATTCTTTACTACGTGTGCTTTTTACTACGATGAAAGCCAATCGGCCGTTCTTTTTTCTTTACTCCCATGCCTGATTCGGTGTCCGATGACGGGTGGGCCTTGTTAACCTAAGGGTCTAGCAAACGAACTACTTCTCCCATGATTTTGCATGAGTGAGGAATTTCGGGTGGACACAAGCAGGTCAAAACCTATCTTCCACACGTGGGGTAAAAAATCCCACTAAACCTAGCCTCTGCCGCCACCTCTCCTCACCACTTCCTCCACCTCCCGATCTGGAGCAAAAGGACGAACGCGGCCACCCAGACATCGGCGGCAGCGCAAGATGATCGAGAAGTAGAGAGGACATCGCTGGCCAGGCAAGGAAGGACAAGGGGTCATGCAGTGGATCTGGTGGAGGTGGATGCTAGAGCTTGAGCTTGACAAGGTGGAGGTGCTAAGGTGGTGCAGTAGAGGATGGCTCGCTGGCAGGCTCAAGTTGAAGGTGGTGAGATTTCTTCCTTCATGCCTTCCCTCCTACTGAGCTCTCCTTCTCCTCCTCCCTCCTAGTGCGTTCGACCTCCTCCTCTGTCGCTCCACTTGCCATCGACCCCTAGTACGCCTCCATCCTTCACCCCTTGCCCCCATGTCCTAGATCCACTAGCAGGCGTTGGCTGCATTTGGCGAGGGAGGGGGAGATGCGGTGAGATGTAGGGCGAGGGAGATGGAGGCAGTGGGATGCAAGCGCTGTCATTCTTGGTGATGTGCAAGCCATGACCTGGATCTTCTGTTGAGGGGGCAGAGAATATGGACGCGTTGTTGTGGAAGAAATCAGGAGGAATCGTCAGCAGTGACGGGTTCTTGTGTCGGTTATCAAAGGTAGCAGCACAGTCATGGAGTACAGGGACGTCAACTCCAACGGTGCCGGCATCAACGACATGAGGTGGGGGACTTGACCAGCGCAACATTCTTGTGTATTAGTTTGGACATTCAGGAAAGAATCAAGCCTTGATCTTTCCATCCATGCATGTATATTTAGACATTCTTGTTTTTGTATACACACACACATAGAAGAGATTAAATATGCAGTGAAACATGTGAAAGCATACATATTTTTACTGGGCTCGAAGTATATTTGACCTCTGCTGCTCAAAATATATGGGAGGAATAATGCCCAATTTAATCAATTTGTTAGATTATCAAAGGTTGCCCCTCATCCTCAGTCTCTTAGGTACAATATGTTAGTTTAATAAAGGCCATTCTTGTCCTTAGTTTCTTGGGTACAATGAGCTCTCCAGTTTGTTGTTCTCATCTTGCTTAGAGTGATATTATCTTCGTCTTTATGCACACACACCTTTTGTGATTTCAGTCTCTAGATGAAGCTTTTGTGACTAGCAAGGAAAAATGCTTAAAGATCACAGATTTGAAAAAGGCATGTTCATGTTGGATTGCTAAGTCCCATGCTCCAGGTGAGGTTAATTACTTGATTTTACTCGTTCTAGATTATTTATTCCAGAATTTGGACTTCCTTAATTTCTTTTTCTGCTTAGATTCAAGTTCCACTTCTGCATTGAATTAGTCAACCATCATTTCCATGAAGCAAGTTGAATTGGTCAACCATCATATACCTCAGCAAGATTTTTGGGCTTGGCACTACAAGAAGTGGGTGGTCTTAGTGTGATCTTCCTATCATTTGTTTGCTCAAACGAGGAGTAGAAGGGGAGCCTAGCTAAATGGTGAAACAGAGACCTCAGATGTTAAGCCAGAGCAGAAGAATTAGAGGAACTTTTGACGAGTGAAAGTTCCACCAAAGCTACTCGCCTTGATGTGGTGTCTGGCAAAGTCTCTCCCAATGGGACATGGGAGGGCAAGGAGAAACATGGCCACCAAAACAACTTGCGAGATATGTCAGGACTACTCGGACTTGTAGAGGCGTGCACTGTTGGATTGTAATATGGCAGAGGCAGTTTGGTCTCTGAGAGAGGATGATGTGGCAATCCTGCTGATTAGTGATGAAACCACTGATGCAAAATTATGGCTCTTTGGTCTGACCAACACCCTTGAGAACGAACAATTTGTAGAAGTCCTAGTAACCTTTTGCGCGATCTGGTGGGCTTGGCGAAAGGTGATCCTTGAGCAGGAATTTCAAAGCGCTCCCTCCATGCACTTGTTCATAAATCTCTAGTTGGAAGAATTTGACATCAACACCTCAATCCCGGATCCCGTTGTAATGAAGACTCATTCACAAAGCGGGCAATGGATTCTACCACCAACACGCATGTCAAAAATCAACATTGACGGAGCTTTCCCCAAGTCGAAAAACAAGGGGTTGTAAGCATGGTATGACAGGATGAACATAGAAAGTTTGTGGGAGCATCGGAGATGGTATTTGATGGGGTGATTGACCCGGTGACACTAGAAGCTTTATGTGTGTCGTGAAGTGATAGTGCTTAGGGTAGATCTTATGCTAAACAAGTTTAAAATTGCCTCTGAGTCTCTGAGAGTAATCAATGATTTTAAGTCCCACACACAACATAGAGATTGCTACATGATCCCGAGAGAGAACCAATCACGTAGCACTCACTTTTTGGCTTGTGAATTTAGCAATGAACAACACACATGCAATGTAGAGGCTCATCGACTATCTAGATTAGCTTCTACTCATGTTTGGTTTCTTGAGTCTCATGTAGACATATCTATCCCTGTGAACATTATTACTTGAAATAAAATTTATTATTTATCTAAGAACATTTTGAGCCAACATTGAATTCTCAAAAAAAAATGAGCCAACATAAGATGCAGCTAGTTTTCTTTTCTCAAGATAGCTAAACATAAATCTATTTTTCCTCAAAAAATGCTAAGCGCAAATATTTCCACGTAAACTTCCTTCAAGGAAAGTACAAAAGAGATAAATTTGGCAGTGCAACAAAAGATGGGTTTTCTAATATTTATCTTGACTAAAGAGGAGCCAATGGTCATGGCCAGTGTCACGATCATCCACAGTACTATCCCTCTACTCTTAAACTTGCACCGACATGTGGGCATGCTCCCCCATTTCTCACAAACAATTTGTCTACTATTTTCCTGGCATCTGCCAACCACTTGAGCACTATTAAGTTTAAATATATTTTTATATTACTACTAACATGTGCATATATAAAATGGTCAAATTTGTACCATGGATACTTTATCCATATCCAGAACACCATGTATAATGAAGACAATAATTTCCATAGATCTTCCATGATATTGGTTTTGCATCATGAGAGTATAGTGATATACTAACACTAGTAGAAAACAGGGTACTAATCCTGGTTCTGGAACCGGGACAAAACTGATGGGACTAATGCCCCAAATCTTTAGTCCTGGTTTGCTTACGAACCGGGGCCAAAGGAGCTCCACGTGGCCGCTGTTGGGCGCCCAGGGAGGAGGACCTTTAGTCCCGGTTGGTGACACCGACCGGGACTAAAAGGTAGCCACGCGTCAGCAGCTCCGAGGCACTGGGGTTTTTGGTTTTTTAAAGGGGGGGGGGGGTTAGGGGTTTTGGAGGGTTAATTTAGGTGTTTCATATTGTGTTTGCTATAGCTACTACATATAGAGAGAAGTGACCTCTCTTTCTCTGTGCTTGGTCGACGGTAGCTACTACATACAGAGAGAACTCGACGCTAGCTAGTAAGCAAATGAAGGAACCATTAATTACACAACATCGTGATCATGAACATATATAGAGAGAAGTGACCTCTCTTTCTCCATGCTTGGTTGAACAACAAGTTTTCGTATATCTATCCGACGCTACTACATATATACAATATAACATCTCTTACGATCCCTGACATCATCTACCGAAAATCAGCTTGAATTTCCACATGGTATTCTCCGTCTTTATGTATGACGTGGTCAAGAAAGAATCCCGCCAATTCCTCTTGAATTGCTCGTATGCGATCATGTGGTAGGAGTTCTTCCCGCATCTCCCGGACCTAATTTAAAGAAGGGGGTCAATACATATATATGAATGAAACTCAACACATTGATGGTAATAAAATAAAATTGTGAATATTGTTTACGTACTTCAAATTGTTTGTTAGAGTAGCCCCGCTCAGAGGTCGAGTGGCGCATGAACTCGCAAACATAGTATCCACATAAATCAGTCCCGGGTGCCTGCAACAAGCACTTTACGAGAATAGAGTTCAATCAAACTGATATAATCAAGCATGACAATGGTATTGATGAAACTAGAATCAATGAGAGATGCGCGGAACTAGCTAGTACTACTTACTTTGGGGTGTGTAAATCGCAGCTCGTTCCTCAGACCCGGAACCATTCCGGTGAACTTTTTCCAAACCCTGCCAGGCAAAGAAAATGATTACTTGATATCAGGAAATGAACGAAAGTTGCCGATATGGTGCGATAATGATTGAACTTACTTCTGGAGCATTGCAATCATGTCCTCATAATCCTTGGGATCTTTACGTCTCGAGTCTAAGACAATTACTACTGCCCTGTCAAGCTTAACCTCGAGTAGAATAAAGTGGAAGCTGCGCACGCATAACTCATCAATTACATTACTTAACCTCGAGTAAGTGAAACCGAATATGCACAAGACAGTAACACTCACTTGAAGTTGTAAGGAAAGAGTATTTTCCCTTTGTTTTGATGTCGAAGGAACGATTGTAGCAAGTTTTCCTCAGTTTCTTTAACTCTATTTTTTACCGACCGTTCATTTACGGTATTTGGGCTAATGAATCCAATGTCATAGATTTGTCTTTCCTTGCATTCGACGATCTTCAATCTGCATAATATAGTGAGGATAATTATATATACATGCAATGAACGAGGTGAGCTAGAGGCTTAATTACAGAAGTAATACTTACAGACAATAGCAAGTCATTAGTTGTTTGTCAAGGGTTTGTTGATTAAATAACTGAAATAATTCCACAAATTCAACAGGCAACATCTCAACTCCAATGAGGTCGTGCTCATCTTTAATTCTGAGCATCAAACTATCGATCCCATTCTTCCTGCAGCTTTCCAAGTACCACTCATGCAATTTTCGCATCATCGTTGTTAGAGGAGGATGATCAGGTTTGACGAGAGGCTTCCCGTGCTCGTATCTAAAGATCTCTATTGCCTCTAACATTTCAAACTGTACATCATCGCCCACGTAATCACCAAGATTGGTACCGGGCAGTAGCCCCGGATGATTAGCGATATCGCTAGACACCTTGAGTGGGGGGCACGAGTGCTTCTCCTGTTCACCGAGCTGGGGAATTGTTTTCCCACTTCTTCGTTTTGCTTCCCTTGCAGCACTGGTAGTACTTCCCGACCGCCGCGCTTCACCATATGTTATTCCAATACAGCGATCATAGTTGGATTGCGGCGGAGACGGTGGTGGTCGCTTAAGGGTATGCAGAGTGCACTTCGCTTTCACCGGATCTACCGTTTCCTTCGGAGGTGGAGGTTTCCGTTCAAAATGGGCATGCACTTCGGCTTCCATGATTTCATCGGTTTCCTTGTCAGTCCTCTCATATGATAACTTTGGAAGAGCCTTGAGGCTTGGACCAGCTTTGAATTTCTTCCCGCCTCCGCTTGTACTGCTAGCCGCCGGAGCGGCGGCGTCTCTCTTCCGCCGTTGCTAAGGCGGCGAAGTCCGCTTACGCACCGGAGGAGGCGGAGTGCGCTAACACGCCGGAGTAGGCGGAGGAGGCAGAGGAGTCCGCTGACGCGCCGAAGACGGTGGCTGAGGCGGCGGAGATAGCTCACGCGCCGGAGATGACTCTGCCAGCTGAGATGGCTGAGCTGGACTGTGAGGAGTCTGTTGAGGGGCCTCCTGCGGCTGAGTCGGCGTCCAGTTTGGAAGCTTGATGTACTCCTTTCTCCATAGACAGGTACTCCTCAAAGCATTTTCCAGAAGAATATCCCCTTCACCTGTAGGGAAGTCAAGTTCCAGCCCCTCAAATCCATCCATTATTTCATCCACCATCACAATAGCATAGCCATGTGGAATCGGACGGCAATGAAAAGTTCCCTTAGCTCGAGGAGGTACAAAAGAACCGACCGTCGCCTTCAAGGTCAGGTTCTGGCATTTCATCATTAGAACACAATGTTCAGCTGCCGTGATACTATCCACGGGGTATCGAGGAGCCATGAAATCAGGCTGAACGAGCTCCGTGGAAGCCACGCTGCTTCTCCGCTGAGATGGTGCGGTAGCTTCTGGGGCAGCATCGAAGGAAGGATCTTCGTGTCGCTGAGATGGTTGGCCGGTAGCTCGCTGGCTCTCAAGTTCCTCTAGTTTTGCTAATCTTGCACTGAGCTTCTGCATTTCGCTTGCTTCCTGTTTCCTCTTTCTCTCTCGGCTTCTATAACCACCGCTATCGGGAAACCCATGCACACACAGAACGGAGCCTGATGTACCTCGTGTTCGTTCAGGGTGTTCAGGATTCCCGAGGGCCTCTGTCAGCTCGTCCTTCTCTCTGTCGGGAATGAACGTCCCTTCCTGTTCTACCTTGATTGCTTTCTGAAGCTTCCGGATGGGTATTGCAAGTTGCTCGTCCGTCCAAACACACTCCCCTGTTTCTGGGTCCAAAGTTCCCCCAACCCCGAAGAACCAAGTCCTTGAACGATCTGGCCAGTGCAATGTCGCTGGTTGGACCCCTTTAGCAAGCAGGTCTTGCTCAGCTTTGTCCCACAACGGTCGGGCTTTGTAGTAGCCACCTGACCCCGTGTGATGGTGATACAACTTCTTTGCAGCATTTTGCTTGTTTGTCAGTGACCTTTTCTTACCCTTCTCCGAGTTCTTGTAGGCCACAAATGTGGGCCAGTGATCTCTTATCTTCTCATATCAACCGATGAATTCTGGAGTCTCCTCTTTCTCGACAAACTTTGTGTTCAACTCTTTCTTCCAATTCCTGAATAGTTATGCCATCTTCTTAAGAGCAAACACCTTGACCTTTCGCTCTATAACTGGGTTATTTGGATCCTCCTCTCGCGGTAGGCTGAAATTTGTCATCAGCGAGGTCCAAAGATCATCTTTTAGTCTATCCTGGACATAAGAAACTTCAGGGTCCTTATTCTTATTCCATTGTAGGATGCTGTCCCTAACAACAACTCCGCACTGATGTACAAATGCGTCCTTGGTCCTCTTGGGAGCAATCGGTTGGCCATCTTTCGCGACTTCTGTGATCGTGAACCTTTCATCCTGGCGCAACCTTTTCTTCGGGCCTCGTCTCCTTACGAGAGTTTGGCTCGATCCGGAGGGCTAAAAGAAGAAAGAAGCGTTAATATATGTACATACCAAAACAATTAATGCATCAAGTCAGCACAGGCTTAATTTATATATATATATATATATATATATATATATATATATATATATATATATATATATATATATATATATATACACCTCATCGGACTTTGCAGCAGCTAAGGCTCCCTCCTCCGTTCGGTCACCGGAGCCGTGATCATGATCTCCTTCCTCCGCCATTCGGTCACCGGAGCCGTCATGATCTCCTTCCTCCTCCATTGTTGGATCACCGGAGCCGTCATCCTCTCCTTCCTGACCATCGGTGTCGTTGAGAAACGACAGGGGATCACCTCTGTCGCGGATTATATCCCCCAACAACTCTTCTTGTTCTAAGTCTCTGTCCATAGTTTCTGCAAATATTACAACATGGCAATATACAAACATGAGAGATGGATTAGTGGCAAACATAGACCTAGCTAATCATAACAAGGAATCATATGCATATATGAGCAATAGATTAGTTGGGGACCGCCTCTCTCATGCATGTCCGACGTCCCCCCCCCTCATGTCGAAGTTATCGGGGTTATACTTTCAGGAGAGGACACTTTGCAAAAAATAATCGCTATGCAGGAGATCAAACTATCCATTCTACCCCATTGACCTATGCCGGCCGCCTACCGAATAAATAAAGTCCCTTCGGTTCACTGAGGTAAGACCGGTGAATTAGACGCCAATACATAGTGTTATACATAACAATTACGGGTAGGGGCGGGAGGGGGTAGATCGACAATGACGCTCTTTCTTCTAGGGTTTGGGTGGCCTTGATAGTTGGTCGGGCGAGTGGACCGCCTCTCTCATGCATGTCCGACGTCCCCCCTCATGTCGAAGTTATCAGGGAGGGGGTAGATCGACAACGACGCTCTTTCTTCTAGGGTTTGGGTGGCCTCGACAGTTGGTCGGGCGAGCGGACCGCCTCTCTCTCATGCATGTCCGACGTCCCCCCTCATGTCGAAGTTATCGGGGAGGGGGTAGATCGACAACGATGTTGTTTCTTCTAGGGTTAGGGTGGCCTCGATAGTTGGTCGGGCGAGCGGACCGCCTCCCTCTCATGCATGTCCAACGTCCCCCCTCATGTCGAAGTTATCGGGGCGGGGGTATATTTTAACTTAGTGAGTCTTTTAATTAACTCATTTTGAATATATGAACATTTTAACTTAGTAACTTGGTAAATTTTAACTAATTTCTATGAACAAAAAAATATTCTATGAAGAAAAAAAACATCATATGATCATTTTCTATATATATACATCCATCCATCCATACATACATACACATACATATATACATGGACCAAAAAATGCTATGAACAAAAAAAAATATTCTATGAACAAAAAAATCATCATATGAACAAAAAAATTTATATGAACAAAAAAAAGCATACATCATCTATCATCAACATCATCATCTATCATCAACATCATCATCTAACAATCATCTATCATCAACATCATCATCTATCATCAACATCATCATCTAATAATCATCTATCATCAACATCATCATCTAACAATCATCATCAAAATAATCATGAAAAAATAGGGGACAGGGAGGACAGGGAGGAAAGGGGGCCGGCCGGACTGACCGGGGAGGAAGGGCGGTGTCGTCGAGGCAGGGCGGTGGCGCGGGGCGGCGTTGGGGCAGGGGCATGGGGCGGCGCGTCGGGGCAGGGCAGGGGCGCGGGGAGCGGCGCCGGCGTCGGGGCAGGGCTCATGTCGGGGCAGAGGGCGTCGAGGGCGTTGGCAAGGGCGTCGACGGCGAGGTGGAACAGCCTGACGACGAGGGCGTCGACGGTGAGCTCGGGCAGCCTGGCGGCGTCGATGTGCTCGGTGTCGTCGGGGGCAACTGCTAGATGAAATCTGAAAAATTCCTAAGTGTTGCTTATATACACAAAGCATTGGTCCCGGTTGGTGCCACCAACCGGGACTAAAGGTCTATTTTCAGCAGCCCAAAGGGCAGGAAGCAGAGACCTTTAGTCCCGGTTGGTGCCACCAACCGGGACGAAAAGGGGGGCATTGGTACCGGTTGGTGCCACCAACCGGGACGAAAGGGGGGTGCTGCCACGGCCAAAAGTTTAGTCCCACCTCGCTAGTTGAGAGGGGCTTGGAGTGGTTTATAAGCGCCACTGCCCTCTCGAGCTCCTCTCTAATGCAGGCAGTACTTACCTATTTGACGCCCCGTTGGGCCTGCTGGGTCCGCGGGCCTGCATCCTGGCCCATTTATAGATGGGTTTCTAGTCGTATGCAGGCCGTGGTGGCCTAGTAGGCGGGCAATTATTTCTGTTATTTTAGTTTGCTATTAAAGATTTTAACAAAAAAACCTTTATGAAAATTCTTTTTAGTTGATATTTTTTTATTCTTTTTAGTTCATTCTTTTTAGTTAATGTTTTAGTTGATTCTTTTTAGTTGATTCTTTTTAACAAATAAATACTTTGATAATTTTAGTTAATATTTTAGTTGATTCTTTTTAGTTAATGTTTAATTGATTCTTTTTAGTTAATATTTTAGTTGATTCTTTTTAGTTATATTTTTTAACAAATAAATATTTTGATAATTTTAGTTATATTTTTTAATTCTTTTAGTTCATTCTTTTTAACAAATAAATACTTTGATATTTTAGTTAATATTTTAGTTGATTCTTTTTAGTTGATCTTTTAGTTAATGTTTTGTTAATATTTTTGTTGATTCTTTTTATTTCATATTTTTTAACAAATAAATACTTTGATAATTTAGTTAATATTTTTTGATTCATTTTAGTTCTTCTTGGTTAACAAATAAATATTTTGATAATTTTAGTTAATATTATTTTGATTCTTTTTAGTTGATTCTTTTTGCTATTAGTTCATTCTTTGAGCTAAATGACCATGAAATTGAAAAGCACTACAAATGAACTCTGAAAAGATTGAAAGTTGGCATGATATCATCATTTCACCCACATAGCATGTGCTAAAAAGTTGAGAGGGTTACGGCAAAAACTGGATCCACTTCGTGTACAAAATGGACAATCTCTTTCAAAGTATCAGGGTTTCGGATGAAAACTCATCTGTTACAAAAGGCATTTCATTTTTGACATGTAACTGCAGTGATATTCTAGATAAAAGCCATCATTAGAATAGTTGTGGAGAGAAAGTCTTCACTTTTTCTTCGCGTGTGCCCCTTGCTTATTGCGCCGTAACCATGGATAATTTTCATCGTTTAACAGGGTGCTTGGGTCAGCCTTGACTTTGAAGGGAGAAATTTCATGAAACTTTTCATAATCTTCAGACATGTCTGTCTTGCCCTCCACTCCCACGATGTCTCTTTTCCCTGAAAGAACTATGTGGCGCTTTGGCTCATCGTATGATGTATTCGCTTCCTTATTTTTTCTTTTTCTCGGTTTGGTAGACATGTCCTTCACATAGAAAACCAGCACCACATCATTGGCTAGGAAGAATGGTTCGTCTGTGTACCCATGATTGTTCAGATCCACTGTTGTCATTCCGTACTACGGGTCTACCTGTACCCCACCTCCTGACAGATTGACCCATTTGCACCAAAACAAAGGGACCTTAAAATCATGTCCATAGTCAAGTTCCCATATGTCCACTATGTAACCATAATATGTGTCCTTTCCCCTGTTGGTTCCTGCATCAAAGCAGACACCACGGTTTTGGTTGGTGCTCTTTTGATCTTGGGCGATCATGTAAAATGTATTCCCATTTATCTCGTACCCTTTGTAAGTCAATACAGTCGAAGATGGTCCCCTGGCCAATGAGTACAGCTCATCTGCAACAGTGTTGTCACCCATGAGATGTGTTTGCAACCAACTGCCGAAAGTCCTGATGTGTTCACATGTAATCCAGTCGTCACACTGCTCCGGGTGTTTGGAGCGCAGAATATTCTTGTGTTCATTGACATACGGGGTCACCAAGGTAGAATTCTGTAGAACTGTGTAGTGTGCTTGACCCCAAGAATGCCCGTCCCTACATATTATTGAGTCTGCTCCTAGCGTGCCTTTTCCAGTAAGTCTTCCCTCATACCACGATTGAGGGAGACCAATCGGCTTAAGGTCAGGAATGAAGTCAACACAGTCGAAGATGATCCCCTGGCTAATGAGTACAGCTCATCTGCAACAGTGTTGTCACCCATGAGATGTGTTTGCATCCAACTGCCGAAAGTCCTGATGTGTTCACATGTAATCCAGTCGTCACACTACTCCGGGTGTTTGGAGCGCAGAATATTCTTGTGTTCATTGACATACTGGGTCACCAAGGTAGAATTCTGTAGAACTGTGTAGTGTGCTTGACCCCAAGAATGCTCGTCCCTACATATTATTGAGTCTGCTCCTAGCGTGCCTTTTCCAGTAAGTCTTCCCTCATACCACGATTGAGGGAGACCAATCGGCTTAAGGTCAGGAATGAAGTCAACACAAAACCCAATGACCTCCTCTGTTTGATGGCCCGTGGAGATGCTTCCTTCTGGCCTAGCATGGTTACGAACATATTTCTTTAAGACTCCCATGAACCTCTCAAAGGGGAACATATTGTGTAGAAATACAGGGCCCAGAATGGCAATCTCGTCGACTAGATGAACCAGGACGTGCGTCATGATATCGAAGAAGGATGGTGGGAACACCAGCTCGAAACTGACAAGACATTGCACCAAATCATTCTTTAACCTTGGTAGGATTTCTGGATCGATTACCTTCTGAGAGATTGCATTGAGGAATGCACATAGCTTCCCAATGGCTAATCGAACGTTTTCCCGTAGAAGCCCCCTCAATGCAACCGGAAGCAGTTGTGTCATAATCACGTGGCAGTCATGAGACTTTAGGTTCTGGAACTTTTTCTCTGAGATATTTATTATTCCCTTTATATTGGACGAGAAGCTAGACGGGACCTTCATACTGAGCAGGCATGCAAAGAAGATTTCCTTCTCTTCTTTGGTAAGAGCGTAGTTGGCAGGACCTTGATACTGCTTTGGATGCATGCCGTCTTTTTTGTGCACACGTTGCTGGTCCTCCCGTGCCTCCAGTGTATCTTTTGTCTTCCCATACACGCCCAAGAAGCCTAGCAGCTTCACGCAAAGATTCTTCGTCACGTGCATCACGTCGATTGCAAAGCGGACCTCTAGGTCTTTCCAATAGGGTAGGTACCAAAATATAGATTTCTTCTTCCACATGGGTGCGCGTCCCTCAGCGTCATTCGGAACAGATAGTACACAAGGACCCTTTCCAAAGATTAATTGTAAATCATTGACCATTCAAGTATGTGATCACCAGTACGGAGGGCGAGCTTCTTCCGGTGATCTGCCTCACCTTTGAAATGCTTGCCTTTCTTTCGACATTGATGGTTGGTCGGAAGAAATCGACGATGTCCCAGGTACACATTCTTCCTGTATTTGTCCAAATATATACTTTCGATGTCATCTAAACAGTGCGTGCATGCGTGGTATCCCTTGTTTGTCTGTCCTGAAAGGTTACTGAGAGCAGGCCAATCATTGATGGTTACAAACAGCAATGCATGTTGGTCAAATTCCTGTTGTTTGTGCTCATCCCACACACGTACACCTTTTCCATTCCATAGCTGTAAAAGTTCTTCAACTAATGGCCTTAGGTACACATCAATGTCGTTGCCGGGTTGCTTAGGGCCTTGGATGAGCATTGGCATCATAATGAACTTCCGCTTCATGCACAACCAAGGAGGAAGGTTATAGATACATAGAGTCACGGGCCAGGTGCTATGATTGCTGCTCTGCTCCCCAAAAGGATTAATGCCATCTGCGCTTAAACCAAACCATACGTTCCTTGCGTCACCTGCAAAGTCCCCCCACCTTCTCTCGATTTTTCTCCACTGCGACCCGTCAGCGGGTGCTCTCAGCTTCCCGTCTTTCTTACGGTCCTCTTTGTGCCATCGCATCAACTTGGCATGCTCTTTGTTTCTGAACAGACGTTTCAACCGTGGTATTATAGGAGCATACCACATCACCTTGGCAGGAACCCTCTTCCTGGGGCACTCGCCCTCAACATCACCAGGGTCATCTCGTCCGATCTTATACCGCAATGCACCGCATACCGGGCATGCGTTCAAATCCTCGTATGCACCGCGGTCGAGGATGCAGTCATTAGGGCATGCATGTATCTTCTGCACCTCCAATCCTAGAGGGCATAGAACCTTCTTTGCCTCGTACGTACTGTCGGGCAATTCGTTATCCTTTGGAAGCTTCTTCTTCAATATTTTCAGTAGCTTTCCAAATCCATTGTCAGATACACCATTGTCCGCCTTCCATTGCAGCAATTCCAGTGTGGTACCGAGCTTTGTGTTGTCATCTTCGCAATTTTGGTACAACCCTTTTTTGTGATCCTCTAACATGCGATCGAATTTCAACTTCTCCCTTTCACTTTGGCATTGTCTCTTTGCATCAACAATGACCCGGCGAAGATCATCATCGGGCACATCATCTGGTTCCTCTTGATCTTCAGCTTCCCCTGTTGCAGCATCACCGTATTCAGGGGGCGGATAGTTGTCATCATCCTCTTCTTCTTCGTTTTCTTCCATCACAACCCCTCTTTCTCCATGCTTGGTCCAAACATTATAGTGTGGCATGAAACCCTTCTCAAGCAGGTGGACGTGCAAGGTTTTCGGGTCAGAGTAATCCTTTGTATTCCCACAGATAGTACATGGACAATAGATAAAACCATTCTGCTTGTTTGCCTCAGCCACTTCGAGAAAATTATGCAGGCCCTTAATGTACTCGGAGGTGCGTCGGTCACCGTACATCCATTGCCGGTTCATCTGCGTGCATTATATAATTAAGTGTATCAAAAACCATTACAGAACATCATGAATAGAGAAGTGACCAAATTAATACAAGTTCATCATCACATTAAAACCAAAGTACAGTAGTGATCAAATGTTATTACTGAAAAAATAAATACATAAAGTTCATACATAGTTCTCATTGAACAACATATAGCTCTCTAGAGTATCTAATTAAAACATACATTGAAACTATGTAAAACATTTCAATGCAACAACAAATGCGATCATAATCGCAACTAAGGTAACAATTGATCCAGCGGCATAATGATACCAAACCTAGACAAATCTTGAGGAAAATGGAGCTTGGAGGTCGAGCTTGGAGAGGAGAAAGCTTAAGTGTGGCTCGGGCATTTCATCGAACACCTCATGTGCATAGGAGGTGAGAGTTAGAGCAACACACACCTGCACACGCCGGCCGGCCAAAAAACAGAGGAGTGAGCGGGCAGGGGCGGGGGTATATATAGGCTTATCTTTAGTCTCGATTCGTGGCTAGAACCGGGACAGAAGACTGACCATTGGTCCCGGTTGCAGCCACAAACCGGGACTAAAGGTGCCGGGCCAGGAGCGAGGCCCATTGGTCCCGGTTCGTGTCTGGAACCGGGACCAAAGGTGTCAGACGAACGGGGACCAATGGCCCCCGAGGCCCGGCCGGCGCCATGGCCTCACGAACCGGGACTGATGCACCCTTTGGTCCCGGTTCGTAAGTGAACTGGGATTAATGCCCTTATCCTGGCCTCAACCAAAGCCCTGTTTTCTACTAGTGTAATTAGGTTTATCAACTCTTATAAATCTTTCGGGACATAGTTGATTCAAATCTTATTGTGAAACTATTATTCTAAACGTTGTCACAAAAGTTATGTCTTCACACTGCTGGAAGCATCGGTCAAGACAGAAACTTTCTTGGCTTGAGTAGAAAGGGACCTAGCAAAGACGGTGTCTCATGCTCTTTTCCCCCATAGTATTTTTGGAGAAAAGGGCGAAAACATAGGCGCTCGGTCTCCCCCGCCTTCCGTTGGCGAGGTCATGGGTTGCCACTCCCTCCGTCTAGAATTCTAGGAGTACGAGGAGGGGGCATTGGTCCTTCATTTCGGTGGTGTAGATAAGCTTAAGGTGTGTCTCGCGTCAGTGTTACGGTGGCAGAGGCAGTGGTGCATAAAATATTATTTCCACAACCCCCGCACCATCCCGACGGCGCTCCCCGTGATGATGGTGCCGGTCTGTTGGTGCGAAAGATCTAGGGTTTTGAGCTATGGGGTTTTTGTCCTCTAGCCTCAACTCAGTCACATCGGCATCTGAAGCTCATTTGTAAGCTTAGAGGAGGTAAATAATAGTTGGTAGGCAGTGGTCACTTTCCTCCTTGGCGGCGATGCCGGCGGTCTAAGGGAGGTAGGTGGAGGTGCAATACTAATGTATCTAGGAGGCATACCTAACGATTATCCTTCGATGCAGTCATGTAGAGGAGCGGGATCTGAGTGGAGAAATCCAAGGTTAAATAATTGGACATGCAGTTGGGAAAGCGGAAAATCAATAATGCCTGGAGCATAAAAACAACTTGCTGGCTATCTAAATAAAGAGTTGGTAGCTCTTAGAGAAATTGTACTCATCAGCGGAATAATTGAATATGTGGTTGGTGAGATAGTAAAAATAAACAACACCCGGTCCATAAATACAAATTTGAAGCACTCCTTTGCAACTACCTACACATAGTCCCAGTGAGCATATAAGGGAATACTCAGAGCTGCATCGCTAAAATGTAAGCTAGCCCATCATTTGGTTGTTTCCGCTCAATGGATAGATAGAGAAATGACACTAGTTTGTTCTACGAGGACTATGATCAGTGCTAGGCATGGGATGCAGTAGGAATATGAGTTCAAGCTGAGAGCATGTACATGAGATGATTCAGAGACGTTTTGCTACAAGTGATAACTGACCAACTTTCTCTGCTACATTCATAGTGATTGCAACGTGTTGTATTTCTCCATAGAGCTTGCAGAAAACTAAGTGGTCGTGGATTGCTTGTCTCAAGGGAGAAATGGAATGAATATAGTGCCTCTCGTCCTCTCGAGAAAAATAAATCCTGAATTAAAACTAAGGTTTAAACTTGGGTGTTAGCAAGAGCAAAACACCTAACAATAATAATCTTGTGAGACTAGTTTTTCGGCCTTTCATAAATATTAGCAACTCTCCATATTCAATGAAACAAAACAAAGGCTTTGCCTCTTTTCCAATAAAAGAATGCATTGTTTGTTTTTTGTCCAAATAGGCAAATTCCCTAGTTTTTGTCGGGGCCGGTTTTCTGGGACATAAAATCCCAACAAATGACCCTTGTGCCATCACCAACCCTAGGATTACTGTTGCTGGTGGGCACTTTCTTGATACAGAATTCCAATCGGTTACAAGAATTTGAGTACAAGACTATAAAGGTCCAATGAATATAACAAGGATCTCTAGTGGTGGATGACAGAAGTGACTCGTGGATCTCCAACGTTGATGGGACTCCATTCCCACAGGAACAGCTGACCTGGATAACTCCTATCTCGCGTGGCTGCTATCCTCGGATTCCTAGGTTGCGGGGGTATCTTCGCAGTGCTCCTCTCGAAATCGTGATCTGGCCAAGACAATAGCCAAGGACAAGTCAGTGAGTACGTTTGAATGTACTCACAAACATGATGAACAAAAGATATACCGAATGAATATGCTCATGATGAGTTAAATTATATGCATGACTAAAAATTAATGCATGGCATGATAAATATTCATACGGTGCAGAAGGATAAATAAATCATGTTAGTAGTAAATCAAGAAAATGAAATGGAACATCGGGCGTTGGACCGCCCGAGGGATTCCAAGAAAAATGCCAGGCGGGTGTCTGAAAGCGACGCCTCGAGTGGTCTTGAAAAGAAATGCCCAACGGGTGTCTAAAAACGACGCCTTGAGAGGTCTTGAAAAGAAATGCCAAACAGGTGTCTAAAAGTGATGCCTCGGGAGGGTCTTGAAAATAAATGCCACAGTCGGGTGTCTGAAGCGACGCCTCATAAAGGCTTATAAGAAAACAAAAACACGAGTATCCAGGTGGACTAGCCATCCCAAGTGACACTCAGAAACGAGAATAAAATTGAGTATCCCGGGTAGTCTAGCCATCCCAAGAGATACTCAAGGTTGCACATAAGAGGAAAAAGGTTAGTCCACAACAATATTTATGTCATCAACAATATACATAACAGCACTAGTAGTGACAAGAATTATCCTGCAAAATGAACCATGATCAATTTTAATTATTTCCTCCGGAGACTGACACTAAGACCGACACTTGACCAACCTAGACTGTAATCCCTAACCGTGGACACGGCTATTCGAATAGATATAACTCTGCAGAGACTCTTTACCCACGTGTATAGGATTTCTTTAGCCAACACAGAGCCGCTGGCTAATTCCCGTTACGGCCTTTGGGTTGAAAACACACCTGACCAGCACACACCAGATTAACTTTCTGGATGCCAGGAATCACCCAGAGCATCGTTCAAGAGAAACTCTAAGGCGGGGAGACCATCGTCTCGAGTAGCATGGGATCACTATTAACACACGCGGATTACAAGGGGTGCCCCCCTCTCGGCCCAGCCGGATACACCCATGCCCCCTGACCTGATGACTCGCATTGCAACCGATACCTGGAAACCTTCATCGTAGCCTCTCTGTATGGTGTGTGCAGGGAAAGGGGTTAACAACTTACTGAATCGTACCCTACCTGTGGCGGGGACAAGTGGTAGCACGAAACCAGTATGGGGGTTACCTGAGCATGACTCGATCTACGGTCGACTCAGGAGGTTTAAGTTTCCCTGCAGTGGTTAGCACAATATAACTCCTTGACAGTACCCAATAAGGTCACCACCTGGTATGTCCCAACATACCCTCACTGATCATTCTCGTCACACGAGATCTCAGTCTCACGGTCATTTTTCTCATGACTGATTCCTCCTGCAAATTTAGCCTGGACCAACACAGGCATATATGGCACGTGAAAATAACCATACTCACTTATAATTCATATTTAAATGAAGGTGAAATACCATCAAGGGGATCATGCATGTATGACTAGTGATATGCAAATTCTATATGAATTCAACATATTCATAATTCAATTATCCTTGCCAACAAACAATTATGTAGTCACCATATCATGTGTTCAAGATGCTTGCCTTGAGCATGCAGAAAGATTGGGTGCACTCCGAAACTTTCAAATCACAATTTTCCTATTTTCAAAGTATTACAATTACCACATAAAGCCATAACAGTGCTAAAAAGTTGTTTGGAATTTTTTGGAATAAATAATAAAATAAACTAGATGAAATTTTAGAAATAATAGAAAAGAATCAAGTCATTTCGAGTTGTGGTTTAAAAGTTAGAACCAGTCAAAGTTAGGGTCAACTATGAATTTAAATTAAAACAGAAAAAGAAGACGGTTCGAGTGAAAATACGCTTTCAGAATTGGGAAAACATACTCTGTGGAATACGTTTCCACTTACAAATGGGCTGGCGCGGTGCTGGGTCACTGACAGTGGGCCCGCCTGGCCCACTGGTGAGGTTTGAGCAGTCGCTCGCGCGCGCCCTTCTCTTCGGCAGAGCAGAGGTGGGGCTCTGGCGATCCTCGCCGGCGAACGGCGGCTCCCCTTGGAGTTCTGAGCACACGGGCATGCTCAGGGCGTCGTGGCAATCCTTCCAATGCTCGCCATGGTCGTAGGGGTGGACAGAGTCGCCGGCGCGAGCTCACTCGAGGAGCTCCGGCGGAGACGAATTGGGCGTTTCGCCTACGGTGGCTCCCGAGCAAAATTGAGCACGGGGATGGATCAGTGGGTTCTCAAGGAGGCTAGGGGTGGAGAAATCTAGGAGAGGGAGGGCTGGACGGCATCAGAACCATCCGAACAGTGGCGGCGGCAACAGCTACCGGAGAAGAAGAAGACAGCCGTCTCCAGTCGTTTTGCTGATACGGGAGGATCAACGAGGGAGAGGGAGAGTGAGGTGGTGCTGGTCGAGGACCTGGGGTGGCTTTTATAGCCCGTCGAGGTCGGTTCCCACAGTGTCCAGAGGATAAGCAGGGCGGCGACGATCATTACTGCAGTAGGCGAGGTAGGCGTGGTCGGCGCGGTTAGGTACGGACGATGGCCGCCCGCAGTTATGCCTGGGAGGAGCTGGGTGGATCAGGGCGTGCCACGCGACTTGGGCGGATACGTGCCCGTGCGGGACTTGTTAGGTGGCGCTCCTGGTTATCGTGGACGGCGGTGGACGGCTCTAGGGGCCAAGGAAGGGTGTCGGCGAGCTCCTGGGCGGTCGGGCTGATCCAGAGGAGGATCGGGACGATAGGGGGAGGCAGCAGAGCGGCGGTAGGAGCTCGGTGCCGATGCGTGCAAAACGCACGCTCTGGCTGTGCCCAGAGCACGTGCACAGAGTGCTCGACGAAATGCCTTGGTGGTCTAGGAGCCTCTGATGCGAGTGCACCTTTCCAAAGAGTTGATTTAGGGTATAATAGAGCTATTAGACATGGTGGTTTGGTCAGATGAGCAGGTGCCCAATTCAAGTTTATGAACTTGCAGAATACTGTCATGCACATGAGGTGTTTGAGGAAATGATAGGGCTAGCTAGGAGACTTTGTTGGATTTGAAATTTGGCAGAGTGGGGTCTCTTTGGGTGATAGAGATGATGGTGGAGTTAGTTTAGCAAAAAGAGAAACTTGTTAGTGCAAGTTTTACCAGAAGTCAGTTCTGGACAGAAACTACAGAAGATTATTTGGTGGACTTAAAATATGCAACTGGAGCTGATCTTCTGGACTTAAGGTTTTGGTTGGAAGGACTACAAGGTGGAAAAGTTTCAGAATTAATAGAGCTAGTAGAATTAGGGTTGTAGTTGTAACTCAAGAATAGGCCAGAATTGAAAAGAGAGTGTTTCGCTCAAAATTTTCAAAAGACATATTTAGGTTTTTGCATAAAAGTGATATATAGGCATCACCTGACCTCTCATAATTTTTGTGGGATTTTGAAAGAATTATTTAAAAGGGTCTTAGTGCAACAGAAGCATTTCAGAGATTGAAAATGCTTTTAAAAGAATTATTTTGTGGCAAATTTTA
Source organism: Thinopyrum elongatum (assembly GCA_011799875.1). Classification (NCBI taxonomy): domain Eukaryota; kingdom Viridiplantae; phylum Streptophyta; class Magnoliopsida; order Poales; family Poaceae; genus Thinopyrum; species Thinopyrum elongatum. Next base: position 425,139,273 of record CM022297.1, read on the forward strand.
TTATGACAATATTTCCTACTATTATTTAAAATACAAATGGAAAAATTTATAAAACAACCACATGCCACAATATTTCACAAAAATAATCTTCTATGGAGGGAAGGATTTTGAAAACAGAAAACAGGAAAGGCGCTGAATTAATAAATGACCTAGTAAAATTTTATCTCTGGCCAAATTTTACTTAATGAAAATATGATTAATTTTTTTGGGGTGTTACAAACTCTACCCCCCTTAAGAAAATCTCATCCTCGAGATTTGTTAAGGGCGGAAGAGCTGAATGCATAACGTATGACCATATGCAGAATGCAAACATGGCAACGCACTTGTGACGTACGCCCTATAATACAATACAAAGGTTGCATCATATGAACAAGTGTTTAGACACAGCAACAACCACTCTCATGACCGTCTATGATCCGAAGGTGAGATCCACAGGGTCTTGTGGAAGGGTACCTGGTGCTGGAGCACATTCTTCTTCCGGGGGAAGTGAAGGAAGTAAACGAAGAACACGCCCTTCCGGAGTTGGCCAAGGTGGTCCACCAATGGCTATATGGGGATTCAAGACAGCAAGATAATGGAGATAATCCATTAGTTGCTGGGTTAGATGCTCCTGGGCCATCACATCCTGAATGAGATTGGCCAGAGCTGGATCTCTCTCTATACGTTCACAACGGAACGTGGCTTCTGCTCCAGAAGCTGCACGGCTCGGGAAATAGTAGCATTTCCTTTCACTCGCAGCAGGTACTGTGAATCGAAGACAGGAAACTGCTTCATAAGCAGCAGCCTCAATAGCCATGCCTGAGGTTGGCATGGATCTCCCAATGAAGACAACATATGGAGGGCCTTGATTTAAATCTTCTGGCGAAATGTGCACCACTTCCCAGTATTTCAAGGAATCCGGGGTGATCCTCAATTTGAATAGCTCATACTGGGGTGGGTAGCTGGAACCAAGGGTGTTGCGGGTCAGATCCCACAAAACCTTATCAAAACTACCAGGGCTTGCATCTGGAGTTCTTAGGTAGGCTCCAGGGTGAGACATGGAGGGATGAATGGAGAAAAGCGGTGCTCAAGTGTGGTGGTGGCTGGTGGGTGTATGGATACGGCCCCTTATAAGGTGCCTGGGTTAGGAAACATTATGCGGCACCGGTACGACTTGTGTGTCGGCTCCTACATAGGGTTGTCCAAGTCAAATTCTCAGACATCACTTCCCAAAAGGAGTGTGACGTATTACTGTGCGTGTCGGTTAGGGTGTTCGGCAGTCACGTCTAGCATTTACTCTATCGCCATACACTAACAATTTACGCTAGATCACACATAGTACCATCAAAACAATGGCACACAGGTAATTTACAAGCTTACTACACCACGCGATTGCTACCTCGAAAAATACAAGGCAACGGGTCCTCTAAGATTTGACAACCATACTGGTGGAGTTAATCCACCTTGTTGACATCCAGCCGGGCGTGTCTTGCAGATGTGAGGCTTTCCCGTGAGCTTCACTGTCCAAGTTGATCGGGTTAGAATGGGGAGCGACAGGGCTGGGATAGCGGTGATGCCCCTCGTGGGGTGTCGTGGTCACAATCCCGTTGGAGTAGGTCTCCAAGAGACGACGGAGTTCCCCTGGGGAGGCGAAGGCGTTGCCTGGATAGATAACAGGAGCAGACCTTGGGGACTCAACTGGCCTCCCAAGCAGCATTATCGGGGTGTCGGTGTCGGGTGCAGCTTCACTTCTCACCGGTTTCAGGAGGGCAAGCGTCCTGCGGGTCGCAATCAGATCGTTGGTGACCTGATCGAATAGTGCTTCTTCCGCTCTTAGGTAGCGCACCAGATGCACTAGAGCAGGATCCGACTCATGGTCTTCGTTGGCGACTTGGGTTGGGCTACCATAGCCTTCACGACTAGGGTAGTAGAAGAAAGGGCGAGTGTTAACCCTCGGCGACAAATGCCGGAGATTAACTATACCCTCTCGGGCTGCGAGTTGGATGGCTTGGGGCTCGTCGGAGGTCGTCCTCCCGGTGAACCGGTAGGGACGTTCTGATGTGGTGCCCCTACCGTAGATGTGCACCATGGCCCAGAAGTGATGGATGGCATCACTTGTGTGTTCCTGGTACACAACATATTCTGGGGGTTCGTTTATGCCGAAAGCACGACGAGTGAGATTGGCAAGGATGGCTACGAAATCTCCAAGTTCGGATGAGGTGGTCTCGTTGCGGATGGGACCAGGCATCTTGGTGGTTTGGAAATCAAGTTGCGAGTGAAGGTTGTGATGTGATGAGTTTGGGGCAAGGCTTCCATTATAAGCCAGTGGAGTCTTCCATCACACGCTTGTGGATGGGACAACTCAGGTGTCGGCCACAGGCGCATGGCCGATGGGCTAGGATGATAGGTTGGGCACCGACTGTCAGAAAGATGTCGGCTGGCCACTGTGTGGTTATCGGGTAGGATGGGCTTGACTGTGGATAGGTAAGGATATGGACGGTGTGGAAACCTAGGGATAGTGACCAGGCCCAGTGGTCAGCCTGGCTCTGATACCAAGGTTGTCGGGGCCAGTTTTCCTGGACATAAAATCCCAGCAAATGACCCTTGTGCCATCACCAGCCCTAGGATTACTGTTGCTGGTGGGCATTTTCTTGATACAGAATTCCAAGCGGTTACAAGAATTTGAGTACAAGACCATAAAGGTCCAATGAATATAACAAGGATCTCTAGTGGTGGATGACGGAAGTGACTCGTGGATCTCCAACTTTGATGGGACTCCATTCCCATAGGAACAGCTGACCTGGATAACTCCTATCTCGCGTGGCTGCTATCCTCGGATTCCTAGGTTGCGGGGGTATCTTCGCAGTGCTCTTCTCGAAATCGTGATCTGGCTAAGACAATAGTCAGGGACAAGCCAGTGAGTACATTTGAATGTACTCGCAAACATGATGAACAAAAGATATACCGAATGCATATACTCATGATGAGTTAAATTATATGCATGACTGAAAATTAAGGCATGGCATGATAAATATTCATACTGTGCGGAAGGATAAATAAATCATGTTAGCAGTAAATCAAGAAAATGAAATGGAACATCGGGCGTTGGACCGCCCGAGGGATTCCAAGAAAAATGCCAGGCGGGTGTCTGAAAGCGACGCCTCAAGAGGTCTTGAAAAGAAATGCCCAGCGGGTGTCTAAAAGTGACGCCTCAAGAGCTCTTGAAAAGAAATGCCAAACGGATGTCTAAAAGAGACGCCTCGAGAGGTCTTGAAAATAAATGCCACAGTCGGGTGTCTGAAGCGACGCCTCATAAAGGGCTTATAAGAAAACAAAAACACGAGTATCCAGGTGGACTAGCCATCCCAAGTGACACTCAGAAACGAGAATAAAATAGAGTATCCCGGGTAGTCTAGCCATCCCAAGAGATACTCAAGGTTGCACATAAGAGGAAAAAGGTTAGTCCACAACAATATTTATGTGAACAACAATATACATAACAGCACCAGTAGTGACAAGAATTATCCTGCAAAATGAACCATACTCAATTTAAATATTTCCTCCGGAGACTGACACTAAGACCGACACTTGACCAACCCAGACTGTAATCCTTAACCGCGGACACGGCTATTCGAATAGATATAACTCTGCAGAGGGTGTACTCTTTACCCACGTGTATAGGATTTCTTTAGCCAACACAGAGCCGCTGGCTAATTCCCATTACGGCCTTTGGGTTGAAACACACACCTGACCAGCACACACCAGATTAACTTTTCGGATGCCTGGAATCACCCAGAGCATCGTTCAAGAGAAACTCTAAGGCGGGGAGGCCATTGTCTCGAGTAGCATGGGATAACTATTAACACGTGCGGATTACAAGGGGTGCCCCCTCTCGGCCCAGCCGGATACACCCATGCCCCCTGACCTGATGACTAGCATTGCAACCGGTACCTAGAAACCTTCTGTACGGTGTGTGCAGGGAAAGGGGTTAACAATTTACTGAACCGTACCCTACCTGTGGCGGGGACAAGTGGTAGCACGAAACCATTATGGGGGTTACCGGAGCAAGACTCGATCTACGGTCGACTCAGGAGGTTTAAGTGTCCCTGTAGTGGTTAGCACAATATAACTCCTTGGCAGTACCCAACAGGGTCACCACCTGGTATGTGATACGTCCATTTTGCATCATGCTTTTTTGTTGATATTTATTGCATTATGGGCTGTTATTACACATTATGGCACAATACTTATGCCTTTTCTCTCATATTTTACAAGGTTTACATGAAGAGGGAGAATGCCGGCAGCTGGAATTCTGGGCTGGAAAAGGAGCAAATATTAGAGACCTATTCTGCGCAACTCCAAAAGTTCTAAAACTTCAGGGAGAGTCATTTTGGAATTAATAAAAAATATTGGGTGAAGAAAGCACCAGAGGGGGGCCACTTGCCATCCACAAGGGTGGAGGGCGCGCCCTACCCCCCTGGGCGCGCCCCCCTGCCTTGTGGGCCACCTGGCAGGCCCCCGATGCCCATCTTCTGCTATATGGTGGGTTTTGACCTGGAAAAAATCAGAAGGAAGCTTTCGGGACGAAGTGCCGCCGTCTCGAGGCGGAACTTGGGCAGAACCAATCTAGGGCTCCGGCGGAGCTGTTCTGCCTGGGAAACTTCCCTTCGGGAGGGGGAAATCAAAGCCATTGTCATCACCAATGATCCTCTCATCGAGAGGGGGTCAATCTCCATCAACATATTCACCAGCACCATCTCCTCTCAAACCCTAGTTCATCTCTTGTATCCGATCTTTGTCTCAAAACCTCAGATTGGTACCTGTGGGTTGCTAGTAGTGTTGATTACTCCTTGTAGTTGATGCTAGTTGGTTTATCCGGTGGAAGATCATATGTTCAGATCCTTAATGATAATTAATACTCCTCTGATTATGAACATGAATATGCTTTATGAGTAGTTACGTTTGTTCCTCAGGACATGGGAGAAGTCTTGTTATAAGTAATCATGTGAATTTGGTATTCGTTCGATATTTTGATGAGATGTATGTTGTCTTTCCTCTACTGGTGTTATGTGAACATCGACTACATGACACTTCACCATGATTTGGGCCTAGGGGAAGGCATTGGGAAGTAATAAGTAGATGATGGGTTGCTAGAGTGGCAGAAGCTTAAACCCTAGTTTATGCGTTGCTTAGTAAGGGGCTGATTTTGATCCATATGTGTCATGCTATGGTTAGATTTATCTTAATTCTTCTTTCGTAGTTGAGGATGCTTGCGAGAGGGGTTAATCATAAGTGGGAGGCTTGTCCAAGGAAGGGCAGCACCCAAGCACTGGTCAACCCACATATCAAATTATCAAAGTAACGAACACGAATCATATGAGCATGATGAAAACTAGCTTGACAACAATTCCCATGTGTCCTCAGGAGCGCTTTGCTTTATACAAGAGTTCATCCAGGCTTGTCCTTTGCTAAAAAAAGGATTGGGCCACCTTGCTGCACCTTAGTTACTTTTGTTACTTGTTACCCGTTACGAATTACCTTATCACACAACTATCTGTTATCGATAATTTCAGTGCTTGCAGAGAATACCTTACTGAAAACCGCTTGTCATTTCCTTCTGCTCCTCGTTGGGTTCAACACTCTTACTTATCGAAAGGACTACGATAGATCCCTATACTTGTGGGTCAGCAAGACTCTTTTCTGGCGCCGTTGCAGGGGAGTGAAGCGCCTTTGGTAAGGAAACATTTATATAGTGTGCTGAAATTTACTGTTACCTTTTACAATGGAAAATGATCCTTTAAGGGGTTTGTTCGGGGTATCTTCACCCCGACCGGAAGAGCAAAGAGTTTCCCCTCAACCTACTACACCTACTGAAAATATTTATTATGAAATTCCTTCGGGTATGATAGAGAAACTGCTAGCTAATCCTTATACAGGAGATGGAACACTACATCCTGATATGCATCTAATCTATGTGGATGAAGTTTGTGGATTATTTAAGCTTGCAGGTTTGCCCGGGTATTAAGTCAAGAAGAAGGTCTTCCCTTTATCTTTGAAGGAGAATACATTGACATGGTATAGGCTATGTGATGATATTGCGACTTGGATCTACAATCGATTGAAATTGGAGTTTTATCAGAAGTTTTATCCTATGCATCTAGTTCATCGTGATCAGAATTATATTTATAATTTTTGGCCTCATGAAGGAGAAAGTATTGCTCAAGATTGGGGGAGGCTTAAGTCAATGTTATATTCATGCCCCAATCATGAGCTCTCAAGAGAAATTATTATTCAAATATTTTATGCTCGGCTTTCTCATAATGATCGATCCATGCTCGATACTTCTTGTACTGGTTCTTTTACGAAGAAGGATATTGAATTCAAATGGGATTTATTGGAAAGAATTAAACACAACTCTGAAGATTGGGAACTCGACGAAGGTAAGGAGTCAGGTATAAACCTTAAGTTTGATTGTGTTAAATCTTTTATGGATACCGATGCTTTTCGTGATTTGAGCACTAAATATGGACTTGACTCTGAGATAGTAGCTTCTTTCTGTGAATCTTTTTCTACTCATGTTGATCTCCCTAAGGAGAAGTGGTTTAAATATCATCCTCCCATTCAAGCTAACGTAGTTGAACCTATTAAAGTTGAAGAATAAACTATTACTTATAATGTTGATCCTATTGTTCCTACTGCTTGTATTGAGAAACCACCTTTTCCTGTTAGAATAAAGGATCATGCTAAAGTTTCAACTGTGGTTCGTAAGAGTTATACTAGAACACCTACACCCCTGAACAAATTAAAGTTGAACCTAGCATTGCTATGGTTAAAGATCTCTTGGTTGATAATATTGATGGGCATGTTATTTATTTCTGTGATGAAGCTGCTAGAATAGCTAAACCCCATATTAAAGATAAACATAGACCTGTTGTTGGCATGCCTATTGTTTCTGTTAAAATAGGAGATCATTGTTATCATGGCTTATGTTATGTGGGTGCTAGTGTGTGTGCAATTCCTTATACCTTATATCTAGAAATTATGAATGATATTGCACCTGCTGAGATAGAGGATATTGATGTTACTATTAAGCTTGCCAATAGAGATACTATATCACCAATTGGGATTGTTAGAGATGTTGAGGTCTTGTGTGGGAAAATAAAATACCCTACTAATTTTCTTGTTCTTGCTTCCCCACAAGATGACTTTTGTCCCATTATATTTGGTAGACCTTTCTTGAATACTATTAATGCTAAGATAGACTGTGAGAAAGATATTGTTACTGTTGGTTTAGGGGATATGTCTCATGATTTTAATTTCTCCAAATTTCGTAGACAACCCCATGATAAAGAATTGCCTAGTAAGGATGAAATTATTGGTCTTGCTTCTATTGCCGTGCCTCCTACTGATCCCTTAGAACAATATTTGCTAGACCATGAAAATGATATGTTTGTGAATGAAAGAAGGGAAATAGATGAAGTATTCTTTAATCAAGGGCCTGTTTTGAAACACAACTTGCCTGTTGAAAACCTTGGGGATCCTCCTCCACCCAAGGGAGATCCCGTGTTTGAGCTTAAACAATTACCTGACACTTTGAAATATGCTTATCTTGATGAAAAGAAGATATATCCTGTTATTATTAGTGCTAACCTTTCAGAGCATGAAGAGAAGAAATTATTGAAAACTCTGCAGAAGCACCTTACCGCTATTGGATATACTCTTGATGATCTTAAGGGCATTAGTCCCACTCTATGTCAGCACAAAATTAATTTGGAGCATGATGCTAAACCAGTTGTTGATCACCAACGATGGTTAAATCCTAAGATGAAAGAAGTGGTAAGAAATGAAATACTAAAGCTTCTAGAGGCAGGTATAATTTATCCTATTGCTAATAGTAGATGGGTAAGTCCCGTTCATTGTGTCCCTAAGAAGGGAGGTATTACTGTTGTTCCAAATAATAAGAATGAATTGATTCCACAAAGAATTGTTACAGGTTATAGAATGGTAATTGATTTTCGCAAATTAAATAAAGCTACTAGAAAAGATCATTACCCTCTACCTTTTATTGATCAAATGCTAGAAAGACTATCCAAACATACACATTTTTGCTTTCTAGATGGTTATTCTGTTTTTTCTCAAGTACCTGTGTCAAAAGATGATCAGGAAAAGATCACTTTTACTTGCCCTTTCGGTACCTTTGCTTATAGACATATGCCTTTTGGCTTATGCAATGCACCTGCTACCTTTCAAAGATGTATGACTGCTATATTCTCTGATTTTTGTGAAAAGATTGTTGAGGTTTTCATGGATGATTTCTCCATTTACGGAACTTCTTTTGACGATTGCTTAAGCAACCTTGATCAAGTTTTGCAGAGATGTGAAGAAACTAATCTTGTCTTGAATTGGGAGAAGTGCCACTTTATGGTTAATGAAGGTATTCTCTTGGGGCATAAAATTTCTGAAAGAGGTATTGAAGTTGATAAAGCTAAAGTAGATGCTATTGAAAAGATGACGTGTCCTAAAGATATCAAAGGTATAAGAAGTTTCCTTGGTCATGCTGGTTTCTATAGGAGGTTTATTAAAGACTTCTCTAAAATTTCTAGGCCTCTCACCAATCTCTTGCAAAAAGATGTTCCTTTTGTTTTTTATGATGATTTTGTAGAAGCATTTGAAATATTTAAGAAAGCCTTGATTTCAGCACCTATTGTTCAACCGCCTGATTGGAATTTACCCTTTGAAATCATGTGTGATGCTAGCGATTATGCTGTTGGTGCTGTTATAGGGCAAAGAGTTGATAAGAAATTGAATGTTATTCATTATGCTAGTAAAACTCTAGACAGCGCCCAAAGAAATTATGCTACTACTGGAAAAGAATTTTTAGCAGTTGTCTTTGCTTGTGATAAGTTCAGATCTTATATTGTTGATTCCAAAGTAACTATTCACACTGATCATTCTGCTATTAAATATCTTATGGAAAAGAAAGATGCTAAACCTAGACTTATTAGATGGGTTCTCTTGCTACAAGAATTTGATTTGCATATTATTGATAGAAAGGGAGCTAAGAACCCCGTTGCAGACAACTTGTCTAGGTTAGAAAAGGTTCTTGATGACCCACTGCCTATTGATGATAGCTTTCCAGATGAACAATTAGCTGTCATAAATGCTTCTCGTAATACTCCGTGGTATGCTGATTATGCTAATTACATTGTTGCTAAATTTATACCACCTAGTTTCACATACCAGCAAAAGAAAAAGTTTTTCTATGATTTAAGACATTACTTTTGGGATGACCCACACCTTTACAAAGAAGGAGTAGATGGTGTTATTAGACGTTGTGTACCTGAGCATGAACAGGAACAGATCCTATGCAAGTGCCACTCCGAGTCTTACGGAGGACACCACGCTGGAGATAGAACTGCACACAAGGTATTACAATCCAGTTTTTATTGGCCTACTCTCTTCAAGGATGCTCGTAAGTTTGTCTTGTCTTGTGATGAATGTCAAAGAATTGGTAATAATAGTAGACGTCAGGAAATGCCTATGAACTATTCACTTGTTATTGAACCATTCGATGTTTGGGGCTTTGATTATATGGGACCTTTTCCTTCCTCTAATGGGTATACACATATTTTAGTTGCTATTGATTACGTTACTAAGTGGGTAGAAGCTATTCCAATTAGTAGTGCTGATCATAACACCTCTATTAAGATGCTTAAAGAAGTTATTTTTCCAAGGTTTAGAGTCCCTAGATATTTAATGACTGATGGTGGTTCACATTTTATTCATGGTGCTTTCCATAAAATGCTTGCTAAGTATGATGTTAACCATAGAATCACATCTCCATATCATCCTCAGTCTAGCGGTCAAGTAGAATTGAGCAATAGAGAGATTAAATTGATTTTGCAAAAGATTGTTAATAGATCTAGAAAGAATTGGTCTAAGAAACTTGATGATGCATTATGGGCTTATAGAACTTCTTATAAAAACCCAATGGGTATGTCTCCATATAAAATGGTTTATGGAAAGGCTTGTCACTTACCTCTTGAACTAGATAACAAAGCTTATTGGGCAATCAAAGAGGTCAACAATGATTTCAAACTTGCCGGTGAGAAGAGGTTATTTGACATTAGCTCGCTTGATGAATGGAGAACCCAAGCCTATGAGAATGCCAAGTTGTTTAAAGAAAAAGTTAAAAGATGGCATGACAAAAGGATAAAAAACCGTGAGTTTAATGTAGGTGATCATGTTTTGCTATACAACTCTCGTTTAAGATTTTTTGCAGGAAAGCTTCTCTCTAAATGGGAAGGTCCTTACATTATCGAGGAGGTCTATCGTTCCGTTGCCATAAAAATCAACAACGCCGAAGGCACAAATCCGAAGGTGGTAAACGGTCAAAGAATCAAACATTATATCTCAGGTAATCCCATAAATGTTGAGACCAATATAATTGACACCGTAACACCGGAGGAGTACATAAGGGACACTTTCCAGAACATTTCAGACTCCAAAAAGGAATAGGTATGTGGTGCGGTAAGTAAACCGACTCCAAAACGTTTCCAACGATAATTTTTCTCCGTTTTGGAATATTAAAAAAATTAGAAAAATTAAAAGTAGTCCGAATGTTGCACGAGGAGACAACAAGGGTGGAGGGTGCTCCCTACCCCCCCTGGGCGCGCCCCCTGCCTTCTGGCCACCTCGTGTGCCCTCCGGACTCCGTTTTCTTTCATAATACTTCTTTTAGTCGGTAAAAATTCATTATATAATCTCTCGAAGATTTTGATCACCATACCACGGCAATATCTCCTGTTTTCGTTTTGAGCTGTTTTCTGCCTGAGTTTTCAAGGCCAGGCAACATGTCTTCCTCCTCCTCCAACAATGTGGACAACGATGCTTGGTTGTTGCAGATGGAACTCAGGAGGGCGGAGACCGAGGAAGCCACGATAGAAGAAGATCAAGGGGATTTGCTTGAGGTCCACCCTCCTGCTTCGGAGAGAGGCACTCTCGCGGGCATCTCCACTATTCCCAATCCCCATCAAGCCGTAGGGACTACGAGTAACCATGAAGGCCAACAAATACAAGGAGGGCTTCCCCCTAGGAGGCCCTTACATAGGTTACATCGGAACAACTTTCATAATTTGGTTCATAATTACGGAGTGGAGAACACCCCTCGTACACATATACCCTCCAATTGGGACATATCCCGTCCAAGTGAAAGCCATGCAGGAAAAGGCTCTTGGTGGCCTGAAAATAAGCATCTTTTGGAGGAAATCCAGAAGAATGCAAATATGCTCCAACGTGTGCTCCAAGAATTGCAATTCCTGAAAGATGCCTTAATAAAGCTGACAGATACATCATCAACTCCATCATCACCACCTCCGAAGAAAGAAACATAAATACATGGGTATGTGCACTCCCCTTGGCAATTGCCAAGCTTGGGGGAGGTGCCTCGGTATCGTATCACCATCACACCTTTACTTTTATCGTTTTTCTTAGTTCGATCCTTTTGGTTATATCTTAACCTAGTAGAATAAAGTTTTAGTATGATCTAGCTTTAAGTTTTGTTTTGAGATCTATCTATGTAATCGAGTCCGTGAGTTATTTATAATAAAGAGTAGTTTTGAGTTGAGGGCTTTGCTTTCTTTCTATGATCTTGAGGGAATAAAAATAAGAGAAAGAAATAAAAGGAAATAAAGAGATCATATATTGATCTTATGGAGAGTAATGACTTCACATGTAAAGAGTATGATGAATAAAATTTGTTGGGAGTTGACAAACATAGTTTTGGTCATTGTTGCAATTAATAGGAAGTAATAAAGAAAGAGAGGTTTCACATACAAATATACTATCTTGGACATCTTTTGTGATTGTGAGCACTCATTAAAATACGACATGCTAAAAAGTTGATGTTGGACAAGGAAGACAACATAATGGGTTATGTTTTCTTATATCCGAGTAGAAGTTATATTGTCATGGATCCTCCAACATGTTGAGCTTGCTTTTACCTCTTATGCTAGCCAAATCCTTTGCACCAAGTAGAGATACTACTTGTGCATCCAAACATCCCTAAACCCAGTTTTGCCATGAGAGTCCACCATACCTACCTATGGATTGAGTAAGATCCTTCAAGTAAGTTGTCATCGGTGCAAGCAATAAAAATTGGTCTCTAAATATGTATGATCTATTAGTGTGAAGAAAATAAGCTTTATATGAACTTGTGATATGGAAGAAATAAAAGCGACGGACTGCATAATAAAGTTCTTTATCACAAGCGGAAATATAAAGTGACGTTCTTTTGCATTAAGATTTTGTACATCCAACCATAAAAGTGCATGACAACCTCTGCTTTCCTCTACGAAGGGCCTATCTTTTACTTTTATCTTCTACCCTTATACAAGAGTCATGGTGATCTTCACCTTTCCTTTTTACACATTTTTCTTTTGGCAAGCACTATGTGTTGGAGAAAGATCCAGATATATATATCCACTCGGATGTAGGTCATCATAAAGTATTATTTTTGACATTACCCTTGAGGTAAAAGGTTGGGAGGCGAAACTATAAGCCCCTATCTTTCTCTGTGTCCGACTGAAGCTTTGAACCCATAAGTATCGCGTGAGTGTTAGCAATTGTGAAAGACTAAATGATAGTTGAGTATGTGGACTTGCTGAAAAGCTCTTATATTGACTCTTTCCGATGTTATGATAAATTGCAATTGCTTCAATGACTGAGATTATAGTTTGTTAGTTTTCAATAAAGTTTCTGATTCATACTTTACCTTGTGAATGAATTGTTACTTTAGCATAAGAAATTATATAACAATATATGTTGCTCCTCTAAAGATGATCATGATGCCCTCATGTCCGTATTTTATTTTATTTTATCGACACCTCTATCTCTAAACATGTGGACATATTTTTCGATTTCGGCTTTCGCTTGAGGACAAGCGAGGTCTAAGCTTGGGGGAGTTGATACATACATTTTGCATCATGCTTTTATGTTGATATTTATTGCATTATGGGCTGTTATTACACATTATGGCACAATACTTATGCCTTTTCTCTCTTATTTTACAAGGTTTACATGAAGAGGGAGAATGCCGACAGCTCGAATTCTGGGCTGGAAAAGGAGCAAATATTAGAGACCTATTCTGCACAACTCCAAAAGTCCTGAAACTTAACGGAGAGCCATTTTGGAATTAATAAAAAATATTGGGCAAAGAAAGCACCAGAGGGGGGCCACTAGCCATCCACAAGGGTGGAGGGCGTGCCCCCTGCCTTGTGGGCCACCTGGCAGGCCCCCGATGCCCATCTTCTTCTATATGGTGTGTTTTGACCTGGAAAAAAATTAGAAGGAAGCTTTCGGGACGAAGCGCCGCCGTCTTAAGGCGGAACTTGGGCAAAACCAATCTAGGGCCCTAGCGGAGCTGTTCTGCCGAGGAAACATCCTTCCGGGAGGGGGAAATCGAAGCCATCGTCATCAGCAACGATCCTCTCATCGAGAGGGGGTCAATCTCCATCAACATCTTCACCAGCACCATCACCTCTCAAACCCTAGTTCATCTCTTGTATCCGATCTTTGTCTCAAAACCTCAGATTGGTACCTGTGGGTTGCTAGTAGTGTTGATTACTCCTTGTAGTTGATGCTAGTTGGTTTATCCGTTGGAAGATCATATGTTCAGACCCTTAATGATATTTAATACTCCTCTGATTATGAACATGAATATGCTTTGTGAGTAGTTACGTTTGTTCCTGAGGACATGGGAGAAGTCTTGTTATAAGTAATCATGTGAATTTGGAATTCGTTCGATATTTTGATGAGATGTATGTTGTCTTCCTCTAGTGGTATTATGTGAACGTCGACTACATGACACTTCACCATGATTTGGGCCTAGGGGAAGGCATTGGGAAGTAATAAGTAGATGATGGGTTGCTAGAGTGATAGAAGCTTAAACCCTAGTTTATGCGTTGCTTCGTAAGGGGCTGATTTGGATCCATATGTTTCATGCTATGGTTAGATTTATCTTAATTCTTCTTTCGTAGTTGTGGATGCTTGCGAGAGGGGTTAATCATAAGTGGGAGGCTTGTCCAAGGAAGGGCAGCACCCAAGCACCGGTCCACCCACATATCAAATTATCAAAGTAACGAACACGAATCGTATGAGCATGATGAAAACTAGCTTGACAACAATTCCTATGTGTCCTCGGGAGTGCTTTGCTTTATATAAGAGTTCGTCCAGGCTTGTCCTTTGCTACAAAAAGGATTGGGCCACCTTGCTGCACCTTAGTTACTTTTGTTACTTGTTACCCGTTACGAATTACCTTATCACACAACTATCTGTTACCGATAATTTCAGTGCTTGCAGAGAATACCTTGCTGAAAACCGCTTGTCATTTCCTTCTGCTCCTCGTTGGATTCGACACTCTTACTTATGGAAAGTACTACGATAGATCCCCTATACTTGTGGGTCATCAGTATGTCCCAACATACCCTCACTGATTATTCTCGTCACACGAGATCTCAGTCTCACGGTCTCTTTTCTCATGACTGATTCCTCCTACAAATTTAGCCTGGACCAACACAAGCATATATGGCATGTGAAAATAACCATACTCACTTATACTTCATATTTAAACGAAGGTGAATACCATCAAGGGGATCATGCATGTATGACTAGTGATATGCAAATTCTATATGAATTCAACATATTCATAATTCAATTATCCTTGCCAACAAACAATTATGCAGTGACCATATCATGTGTTCAAGATGCTTTACTTGAGCATGCAGAAAGATTGGGTGCACTCTGAAACTTTGAAAATCTTATCTCCCCTCCATTTTCCTATTTTCAAAATATTAGAATTACCACATAAAGCCACAACAGTGCTAAAAAGTTTTTTGGAAATTTTTGGAATAAATAATAAAATAAACTAGATGAAATTTGAGAAATAACAGAAAAAGAATCAAGTCATTTGGAGTTGTAGTTTAAAAACTAGAGCCAGTCAAAGTTAGGGTCAACTCTGAATTTAAATTAAAACAAAAAAAGAAGATGGTTCGAGTGAAAATACGCTTTCAGAATAGGGAAAATGTACACTGTGGAATACGTTTCCACTTACGGATGGGCTGGCGCGATGCTGGGTCACTGACAGTGGGCCCGCCTGGCCCACTGGTCAGTTTTGACCAGTCGCCTGCGCGCGCCCTTCTCTCCGGCAGAGCGAAGCCGGGGCTCTGGCGATCCTCGCCGGTGAACGGCGGCTCCCCTCAGAGTTCTGAGCACACAGGCATGCTTAGGTCATCGTGGCGATCCTTCCAGTGCTCGCCATGGTCATAGGGGTGGACGGAGTCACCGGCGGCAAGCTCACCCGTGGAGCTCCGACGAAGACGAATTGGGTGTTTCGCCTACGGTGGCTCCCGAGCAAAATTGAGCGTGGGAGTGGATCTGTGGGTGCTCAAGGAGGCTAGGGGTGGAGAAATCTAGGAGAGGGAGGGCCGGACGGTGTTGGAACCATCCGGACAATGGCGGCGGCAGCAGCTACCAAAGAAGAAGAAGACAGCCGTCTACGGTCGATTTGCTGCTACGAGAGGATCAGCGAGGCAGAGGGAGAGTGAGGTGGTGCTGGTCGAGGTCCTGGGGTGGCTTTTATATCCCGTCGAGGTCGGTTCCTGTGGTTTCCTGAGGATAAGCACGACAGCGGCGATCTTATGGTGGTAGGCGATGTAGGCATGGTCGGCGCGGTTAGGTACGCACGGTGGCTGCCCGCAGTTACGCCTGGGAGGGATGGGTGGCTCGGTGCTCGCCACGCGAGTTGGGTGGAGACGTGGCCATGCGGGACTCGTCGGGCGGCACTCCTGGTCATCGTGGACGGCGGTGGACGGCGCTAGGGGCCAAGGGAGGGTGTCGGCGAGCTCTTGGGTGGTCGGGCTGATCCAGAGGAGGATCAGGACGAGAGGGGGAGGCAGCAGAGCGGCGGTAGGAGCTCGGTGCCGACGCGCGCAAAACGCACCCTCTGGCCGTGCCCAGAGCACGTGCACAGAGTGCTCGACGAAATGCCTCGGTGGTCTAGGAGCCTCTAATGCCAGTGCCACTTTCCAGAGAGTTGATTTAGGGTATAATAGAGCTATTAGACATGGTGGTTTGGTCCGATGAGCTGGTGCCCAATGCAAGTTTATGAACTTGCAGAATACTGTCATGCACATGAGGTGTTTGAGGAAATGATAGGGCTAGCTAGGAGACTTTGTTGGATTTGAAATTCGGCAGAATTGGGTCTCTTTGGTTAATAGAGATGATGGTGGAGTTAGTTTAGCAAAAAGAGAAACTTGTTAGTGCAAGTTTTACCAGAATTCAGTTCTAGACAGAAACTACAGAAGAGTATTTGGTAGACTTAAAAGATGCAAATGGAGCTCATCTTCTAGACTTAGGGTTTTGGTTGGAAGGACTACAAGGTGGAAAAGTTTCAGAATTAATAGAGCTAGGAGAATTAGGGTTGTAGTTGTAACTCAAGAATAGGCCAGAATTGAAAAGAGAGTGTTTCACTTAAAATTTTCAAAAGACATAGTTAGGTTTTTGCATAAAAGTGATATATAGGCATCACCTGACCTCTCATAATTTTTGTGGGATTTTGAAAGAATTATTTAAAAGGATCTTAGTGCAACAGAAGCATTTCAGAGATTGAAAATGCTATTAAAAGAAATATTTTGTGGCAAATTTTATTATGAAAATATTTCCTATTGTTATTTAAAATACAAATGGAAAGATTTATAAAACAACCGCATACCACAATATTTCACAAAATAAATCTTCTATGGAGGGAAGGATTTTGAAAACAAAAAACAGGAAAGGCTCTGAAATTAATAAATGACCTAGTAAAATTTTATCTCTGGCCAAATTTTACTTAATGAAAATATGATTAATTTTTTTGGGGTGTTTCAGTTTTGAAAGAAAAACTGAGCCCTGACTAGTGCTTGGAACCACATACAACACATCATTAGGAGAATGATGTGATGGACAAAACCCATCCGTTAGCTTAGCATATGATCGTTCAGTTTATTGCTACTGCTTTCTTAATGTCAAGTACATATTCCTTCGACCATGAGATCATGCAACTCCCGGATACCGGAGGAATACCTTGTGTGCTATCAAACGTCACACCGTAATTGGGTGATCATAAAGATGCTCTACAGGTATCTCCGAAGGCAACCCTCGATCAGCTGGTTATTCTCCTCCATCCAAGATGACGTGCGCGCTTGGGCCAATGCCGGCGCCAAAGGGCTACAAGCTGTAATTGACGCGCTGTAAAACTATGTAGTGGGGCTGTGCATCCACTCTCCCCCTGCTCTTGAGTGCCCTCGGTGAGCCTCTTAGTGTACGAACTGGTGGCCCTCTAACTCTGTAACTAACTTTGTACTGCTCCTACCTATCAATGCAATGATACGCTCCCAGGCGTATTGGAGAAAAAATATATTGGGATTTGTCACTCCGTGTATCAGAGAGGTATCTCTGGGCCCTCTCGGTAATACACATCACAATAAGCTTGCAAGCAAAGTGACTAAGGAGTTAGTTGCAAGATGATGTATTACGGAACGAGTAAAGAGACTTGCCGGTAACGAGATTGAACTAGGTATGGAGATACCGACTATCGAATCTCGGGCAAGTAACATACCGACAGGCAAAGGGAATTACGTATGTTGTCATAACGGTTCGACCGATAAAGATCTTCGTAGAATATGTAGGAACCAATATGGGCACCCAAATCCCGCTATTGGTTATTGACCAGAGAGTCGTCTCGGTCATGTCTACATCATTCTTGAACCCGTAGGGTCCGCACGCTTAACGTTCGTTGATGATATAATATTATATGAGTTGATGACCGAATGTTGTTCGGAGTCCCGGATGAGATCTCGGACATGACGAGGAGCTCCGGAATGGTCCGGAGTTAAAGATTGATATATAGGACGATGCTATTTGATCACTGGAAAGGTTTCGGAATATACCAGATTTTATCGGAGTATCGAAATGGGTTTCGGGAGGCCACCGGCACTTGGTGGGCCTTATGGGCCAAAGGAGGGAGGCGCACCAGCCCACTAAGGAGCTGGACGCACTCCACCTCCCCTAGCCACATGCCAAGGAAGGAAAGGGGGGCGCCAAGGCAGGGCAGCCGCCGGCCCCTCCCCTGCCATCTCCTTCACCCCTAAATAAGGAAAGGGGGGAGGCGCCTAGGGCAGGAGCCCAGGGCTGCCTTCCCTCCCACCTCCACCAGAGGAGGGAGAGGGGCAACACACACCATGATTCCCTAGCCGTGTGCGGCGCCCCTCTCCCTCTAGTTCACCCTCGGTCATATTTTCGTAGTGCTCGGCGAAGCCCTGCGGAGATCGTTTTATCGCCACCGTCACCACGCCGTCGTGCTGCCGGAACTCATCTACTACTTCGCCCGTCTTGCTGGATTAAGAAGGCGAGGACGTCATCGAGCTGAACGTGTGCTGAACGCGGAGGTGTCGTACGTTCGGTACTTGATCGGGCGGATCGTGCAGGTGTATGACTACATCAACCGCATTGCTAAACGGTCTACGAGGGTACGTAGACACACTCTTCCCTCTCGTAACTATGCCTCTCCATGGATAGATCTTGCGTGTGCGTAGATTTTTTTTGTTTTCCATGCAACGTTTCCCAACAGTGGCATCCAAGCCATGTCTATGCGTAGATGATATGCACGAGTAGAACACAAAGAAGTTGTGGGCTGTGATAGTCATACTGCTTACCACCAACATCTTATTTTGATTCGGCGGCATTGTGGGATGAAGCGGCCCGGACCAACCTTACATGTCCAAGCACATGAGACCGGTTCCAGCGAATAACATGCAACTTGTTTTGCATAAAGGTGGCTGGCGGGTGTCTGTTTCTCCTACTTTAGTTGAATCAAATTTGACTACGGCCGGTCCTTGAAGAACGTTAAAACAGCAAACTTGACAAATCACCGTTGTGGTTTTGCGTAGTTAAGAATGGTTCTTGCTAGTTGCCCATAGCAGCCACGTAAAACTTGCAACAACAAAGTAGAGGATGTCTAACTTGTTTTTGCAGGGTATGTTGTGATGTGATATGGTCAATACGTAATGTGATATACGTTGTTGTATGAGATGATCATGTTTTGTAATATCGACAACCGACAGGAGCCTTAGGGTTGTATCTTAATTATTGTATGAAATGCAAGCGCCATGTAATTGCTTTAGTTTATCGCTATGCATTAGCAATAGTTGTAGAAGCAATAGTTGGCAAGACGACCCCGACGCAACGATGGAGATCATGGTCTCGAGCCGGTGATGATGGAGATCATGACGATGCTTTGGAGATGGAGATCAAAAGCACAAGATGATGATGGCCATATATTGTCACATATTTTGATTGCATGTGATGTTTATCCTTTATGCATCTTATCTTGCTTAGAACGACAGTAGCATTATAAGATGATCCCTTCACTAAATTTCAAGATAGAAGTGTTCTCCCCGAGTATGCACCGTTGCTCAAGTTCATCGTTTCGAAGCACCTCGTGATGATCGGGCGTGATAGACTCTATGTTCACATACAACGGAGGTATGACAGTTTTGCACAAGCAGAATACTTGGGTTAAACTTGACGAGCCTAGCATGCACAGACATGGTCTCGGAACACTGGAGACCAAAAGGTCGAACGTGAGTCATATAGTAGATTTGATCAATATAGAGATGTTCGCCATTGATGACTACCCCATCTCATGTGATGATCGGTCATGGGTTAGTTGATTCGGATCATGTATTACTTAGATAACTTGAGGGGTGTTAATTTAAGTGGGAGTTCATTAGTAATTTGATTAATTGAACTTAATTTATCATGAACTTAGTCTTAATAGTTTTGCATATCTATGTTGTAGTTCAATGGCCCGTGCTACCGTTCCCCTTTTTTTGATACGTTCCTAGAAAAAACTAAGTTGAAAGATGATGGTAGCAATAATGCGGACTGGTTCCGTGATCCAAGGATTATCCTCATTGCTGCACAGAAGAATTATGTCCTTGATGCACCTCTAGGTGACAAACCTATTGCAGGAGCTGATGCAGATGTTATGAACGTTTGGCAAGCTCGATATAATGACAAATTGATAGTTTAGTGCGCCATGCTTTATGGCTTAGAATCGGGGCTTCAAAGATGTTTTGAATGCCATGGAACATATGAGATTTTCCAAGAGCTGGAATTGGTATTTCAGGCTCATGCCCGTGTTGATAGGTATGTGACCTCTGACAAGTACTTTTCCTACAAGATGGAGAAGAATAGCTCAGCCAGTGAGCAGGTGCTCAGAATGTCTAGGTACTACAAACGCTTGAATGAAGTGGGAGTTAATCTTCCAGATAAGATAGTGATTGACAGAGTTCTCCAGGTACTGTCACCAAGCAACTAGAGCTTCATGATGAACTATAATATGCAAGGGATGACGAAAACTATTCCCGTGCTCTTCGCGATGCTAAAATCAGCGGAGGTAGAAATCAAGAAGGAGCATCAAGTGTTGATGGTTAACAAGACCACTAGTTTCAAGAAAAAGGGCAAGGGAAAGAAAGGGAACTTCAACAAGAATGGCAAGCAAGTTGCCGCTCCCGTGAAGAAGCCCAAAGCTGGACCCAAGCCTGAAACTGAGTGCTTCTACTGCAAAGGAAATGGTCACTGGAAGCGGAACTGCCCCAAATACTTGGCGGATAAGAAGGATGGCAAAGTAAACAAAGGTATATTTGATATACATGTTATTGATGTGTACCTTACTGGTGCTCGTAGTAGCCCCCGGGTATTTGATACCGGTTCAGTTGCTAAGATTAGTAACTCGAAACAGGAGTTGCAGAATAAACGGAGACTAGTAAAGGGCAAGGTGACGATGTGTGTTGGAAGTGTTTCCAAGATTGATATGATCAACATCGCACACTCCCTCTACCTTCGGGATTAGTGTTGAGTCTAAATAAATGTTATTTGGTGTTTGCGTTGAGCATGGACATGATTAGATCATGTTTATTGCAATACGGTTATTCATTTAAGTTAGAGAATAATTGTTGTTTTGTTTACATGAATAAAACCTTCTATGGTCATACACCCAATGTGAATGGTTTATTGAATCCTGGTCGTAGTGATACACATATTCATAATATTGATGCCAAAGATGCAAAGTTAATAATGATAATGCAACATACTTGTGGCACTGCCGTTTAGGTCATATTGGTGTAAAGCGCATGAAGAAACTCCATGCGGATGGGCTTTTGGAATCACTTGATTATGAATCATTTGATACTTGCAAACCATGCCTCATGCGCAAGATGACTAAATCTCCGTTCTCCAGAACAATGGAGCGAGCTAATGACTTATTGGAAATAATACATACCGATATATGCTGTCCGATGAGTGTTGAGGCACGCGACGGGTATCTTTATTTTCTAACCTTTACAGATGATTTGAGTAGATATGGGTATATCTACTTGTTGAAACACAAGTCTGAAACATTTGAAAAGTTCAAAGAATTTCAGAGTGAAGTAGAGAATCATCGTAACAAGAAAATAAAGTTTCTGCAATCTGATCACGGAGGCGAATATTTGAGTTACGAGTTTATCCATCATTTAAAACAATGTGGAGTTGTTTCACAACTCACGCCACCTCGAACACCACAGAGTAATGGTGTGTCCTAACGTCGTAATCGTACTTTATTAGATATGGCGCGTTCTATGATATCTCTTACCGATTTACCGCTATCGTTTTGGTGTTATTCATTAAAGACAGCCGCATTCACATTAAATAGGGCACTGTCTAAAACCGTTGAGACGACACCGTATGAACTATGGTTTGGAAAGAAACCTAAGTTATCGTTTCTTAAAGTTTGGGGATGCGACCGTTATGTCAAAAGGCTTCAGCCTGATAAGCTCGAACCCAAATCGGAGAAGTGCGTCTTCTACCATAGATCCGAAGGCAAAATCTTTGTTGCCAAGAATGGGTCCTTTCTAGAGAAGGAGTTTCTCTCGAAAGAAGTGAGTGGTAGGAAAGTAGAACTTGATGAGGTAATTGTACCTTCTCTCGAAATGGAAAGTAGCACATCAGAGAAAACTGTTCCCGTGATGCCTACACCAACTAGAGAGGAAGCTAATGATGATCATCATGAAACTTCAGATCAAGTTACTACTGAACTTCGTAGGTCGACCAGAACACATTCCGCACCAGAGTGGTACAATAATCCTGTCCTGGAAGTCATATTGTTAGACAACGGCAAACCTACGAACTATGAAGAAGCTATGATGAGCCCAGATTCCGACAAATTGCTTGAGGCCATGAAATTTGAGATAGGGTCCATGTATGAGAACAAAGTATGGACTTTGGTGGACTTGCCCAATGATCGGCAAGCCATTGAGAATAAATGGATCTTCAAGAGGAACACAGACGTTGATGGTAATATCACCATCTACAAAGCTCGACCTGTCGTGAAAGGTTTTCGACAAGTTCAAGGGGTTGACTATGATGAGACTTTCTCACCCGTAGCTATGCTTAAGTCTGTCCAAATCATGTTAGCAATTGCTGCATTTTATGATTATGAAATTTGGCAAATGTACGTCAAAACTGCATTCCTTAATGGATTTCTTAAAGAAGAATTGTATATGATGCAACCATAAGGTTTTGTCGATCCTAAAGATACTAACAAAGTGTGCAAGCTCCAGCGATCCATCTATGGACTGGTGCAACCATCTCGGAGTTGGAATATACGCTTTGATGATGTGATCAAAGCATATGGTTTTATACAGACTTATGGTGAAGCCTGTATTTACAAGAAAGTGAGTGGGAGCTCTGTAGCATTTCTGATATTATATGTAGATGACATATTATTGATTGGAAATGATCTAGAATTTCTGGATAGCATTAAAGGATACTTGAATTAGAGTTTTTCAATGAAAACCTCGATTGAAGCTACTTACATATTGGGCATCAAGATCTATAGGGATAGATCGAGACGCTTAATAGGAATTTCACAAAGCACATACCTTGACAAAGTTTTGAAGAAGTTCAAAATGGATCAGTAAAAGAAAGGGTTCTTGCTTGTATTGCAAGGTGTGAAGTTGAGCAAAGACTCAAAGCCTGACCATGGCAGAAGATAGAGAGAGAATGAAAGTCATTCCCTATGCCTCAGCCATAGGTTCTATAAAGTATGCCATGCTGTGTACCAGACCTATTGTGTGCCTTGTGATGAGTTTGGTAAGGGGGTACAATAGTGATACAGGAGTGGATCACTGAACAGTGGTCAAAATTATCCTTAGTTACCTAAGAGGGCTAAGAAAATGTTTCTCGGTTATGGAGGTCATAAAGAGTTTGTCGTAAAGGGTTACGTCGATGCAAGATTTGACACCGATTCGGATGACTCTGAGTCTCAATCTAGATATGTATTGAAAGTGGGAGCAATTAGCTAGAGTAGCTCCATGCAGAGCATTAACTCCGCCTATGTCTTCTAGGCATTGCCGGTCCCAAGCCCGGGTAAAGGAGGAGGGTTGTGATAGGCTTGGCGAGCCAACATAAAAACTAGCCAGTCCCATAGGTATGAAACCCATTTGAGCGAGAGTAGTACTAGGATGGGTGACCTCTTGGGAAGTCCTCATGAAAGGGTTTCATATCTAAGGGTTGTGATAGGCTTGGCGAGCCAACGTAAAAACTAGCCAGTCTTTTTGGGTATGAAACCCATTTGGGCGAGATTAGTACTAGGATGGGTGACCTCCTGGGAAGTCCTCGTGAAAGGGTTTCATATCTAGCCTACCCCAACTTGTTTGGGATAAAAGGCTTCGTAAGTAAGTAAGTAAGCTCCATGCATAGCATTGTAGACATAGAAATTTGCAAAATACATACAGATCTGAATGTGGCAGACCCGTTGACTAAACCTCTCTCACAAGAAAAACATGATCACACCTTAGTACTCTTTGGGTGTTAATCACATGGCCATGTGAACTAGATTATTGACTCTAGTAAACTCTTTGGGTGTTAGTCACATGGCGATGTGAACTATGGGTGTTAATCACATTGCGATGTGAACTAGATTATTAACTCTAGTGCAAGTGGGAGACTGATGGAAATATGCCCTAGAGGCAATAATAAAGTTGTTATTATTATAATTCCTTATTCATGATAAATATTTATTATTCATGCTAGACTTGTATTGACCGGAAACTTAAATACATGTGTGAATACATAAACAATTACCATGTCCCTAGTAAGCCTCTACTAGACTAGCTTGTTGATCAAAGATGGTTAAGGTTTCCTAACCATAGACATGAGTTGTCATTTGATAACGGGATCACATCATTAAGAGAATGATGTGATGGACAAAACCCATCCGTTAGCTTAGCATATGATCGTTCAGTTTATTGCTACTGCTTTCTTAATGTCAAGTACATATTCCTTCGACCATGAGATCATGCAACTCTCGGATACCGGAGGAATACCTTGTGTGCTATCAAACGTCACAACATAACTGGGTGATCATAAAGATGCTCTACAGGTATCTCCGAAGGTGTCTGTTGAGTTGGCATGAATCGAGATTGGGATTTGTCACTCCGTGTACCGGAGAGGTATCTCTGGGCCCTCTCGGTAATACACATCACAAGAAGCTTGCCATCAAAGTGACTAAGGAGTTAGTTGCAAGATGATGTATTACAGAATGAGTAAAGAGACTTGCCGATAACGAGATTGAACTAGATATGGAGATACCGATGATCGAATCTCGGGCAAGTAACATACTGACAGACAAAGGGAATTACGTATGTTGTCATAAAGGTTCGACCGATAAAGATCTTCGTAGAATATGTTGGAACCAATATGGGCATCCAGGTCCCGCTATTGGTTATTGACCAAAGAGTCGTCTCGGTCATGTCTACATCATTCTCGAACCCGTAGGGTCCGCATGCTTAACGTTCGTTGACGATATAGTATTATATGAGTTATGTGAGTTGATGACCGAATGTTGTTCGGAATCCCGGATGAGATCACAGAAATGACGAGGAGCTCCGGAATGGTCCGGAGGTAAAGATTGATATACAGGACGATGCTATTTGGTCACCGGAAAGATTTTGGAATGTACCGGATTTTATCGGAGTACCGAAAGGGGTTTCGGGAGGCCACCGGCACTTGGTGAGCCTCATGGGCCAATGGAGGGAGGCGCACCAGCCCACTAAATGGCTGGGCGCACTCCACCTCCCCTGGCCACGTGCCAAGGAAGGAAAGTGGGGGCGCCAAGGCAGGGCAGCCGCCGGCCCCTCCCCTGCCATCTCCTCCACCCCTAAATAAGGAAAGTGGGGAGGCGCCTAGGGCAGGAGCCCAGGGCGGCCGCCGGCCACCTTGGGGCGCCCCTAGGGCTGCCTTCCCTCCCCCCTCCACCTATATATATGTGAGGAGGGAGAGGGGCAACACACACCATGATTCCCTAGCCGTGTGCGGCGCCCCTCTCCCTCTAGTTCACCCTCGGTCATATTTTCATAGTGCTCGGCGAAGCCCTACGGAGATAGTTGCATCACCACCGTCACCACACTGTCGTGCTGCCAGAACTCATCTACTACTTCGCCCGTCTTGCTGGATCAAGAAGGCAAGGATGTCATCAAGCTGAACGTGTACTGAACGCGGAGGTGTCGTACGTTCGGTACTTGATCGGGCGGATCGTGAAGGTGTACGACTACATCAACGACGTTGATAAACGCTTCTGCTAAATGGTCTACGAGGGTACGTAGACACACTCTTCCCTTTCGTAGCTGTGCATCTCCATGGATAGATCTTGCGTGTGCGTAGAATTTTTTTTGTTTTCCATGCAACGTTTCCCAACAAAACTCCATATGAGGATACCATCGAAATAGGCTTCGTCTCGCTTTATAAATAAAGCCAAAATCCATACAACCAGTTCACGAGTGACAAAGCAATTAATACAGCTGGGGTAACAACACAATCATGCCCAAAGAAAGCAGAAAGGAAATAAGGAAAAAAGCCACCTAGTGGCAGCAGGCTCAACGGCTCTACGGAGAGGAGAGACGGTGGGCGGTAGTGAGAAGCGCATCCAGCATGAGCCTAAGACGATTGCGGTTCCACTGTCTAGATAATAGAATCCAGTGATGCAAAAATGTAAGGGATTTGAAGAATGAGTTAGAGACCTATCAAGGGAAGACCCTCTAAATCACCATTTTATTACGCGTTGTCCACAGCGTCCACAAAATCGCAGCAAATATAAGCCGAAATATGCGGCGTTGCCGTCCAGTTTGGTTAGCTCTGCTTTCTAGGAACCCTGCAAGGTCTAGGGCCTCCCAGTCAGGCCCGAGGGCCTAGAGGACGAAACACCAAAGGGCACATTGATGGTTTCCGTGATAAGGGGTTACTAACTGCATCGGCTTTCGGAGGACGTGGGCTGGGCCGAGGATTCCCCAAAATGACCAGCCAGTGGGCCACATTCATCAAGCCCCCTGAGGGAATCAAGGTGGAATCTTCTGAAGACTTGGCGCATACTCCAAGGCACAAATGTAATCTTTGGCATGTTTATCTTTAGATGTAACCGAGATATGTGTAACCCTAGGTATCCTCAGTGTCTATATAAACAAAGGGGTGTAGACCGTAGAGGCCAACTCATTCATACACGATCTCGAGGTAGATCCACATGTACTCTGTACCCCATCAACAATCTATACAAAAAAAACAAGACGTAGGGTTTTACCTCTTCGAGAGGACCCGAACCTAGGTAACATCGTTGTTCCCTTGTGTCATGTTACCATCCAGCCAAGACTATCTGATCGGTGTTAAAAAAAAACCGGGAAATTTGAAAAACAATATGGGATTTTGGGATATCAAACTTTGGTGTCCAATATACTTTCGTGTGAAATTTCGTAATAAATACTAGGAAACGTATCCGTGGCAAAAAAGACAAAACAAATCCTATGTATAGAAAAAAAAACTGTTTGGATGGATTTTAGTTCAGACTGTATTTCCTTCACCACAGATATATTTTCTGGTACTTCTTTCACGAAATTTCACACGGGAGTAGATTGGGCACCAAGGTTTGATATCCCCAAATTCAAGATTTTTTTTTTGAATTTTTGATACTTTTTAAATTTAATATTCATGTAGGGGCGTGGAGCACCCAAGAGCTCCGGTGTATTTCCCAATCCTCCATGAGCTATGCATATTCTGGATTACTACCAACAAAGGAAAGTGTGTGGAAAGATAAAGTTCGCAAAATGATTATAACACACATCCTTGACAGAAAGTATCATATGGCTTCCCTGCATCATTGGAATTTTTCATGAAACAAGGTTGTCATCCTAGCACCCAAATAAAAAATGAATGGTCACTTTTTTTGCGCGCTTGTGTAAGCAAACTGTCAAACATCACGTACTACAAATTTAAACTAATGGTTTTCCCATTACATCTTTTGCCAAAATTTGCTAGAGCATAAATCAACTATACCAATCCAACAACTCCTACTGCATAAACAAATTTTTTTAACAACTTCATATGCTCACAAACACGTACATACACTTACCCCTATGAACATGGGCACACACACCTTACCCCTATGAGTACCTTTGAGGTACTGAGCGGACATAACATTTTAAGATTTACGAAGTCATCATTGGCGCCTCGTAGTCGACGGGAACGTATCCTTTCACTGAACCAACATCGTCGGAATGACTGAAATAAATATTAAAAAAATGCAAGCACCAGTGCAAGTCTAAAACTTGAATCTGATGGGCTGGGAATACCAAGCAGACTCTCTTACTGAGGATCGATCAACACACAGATCCAACCGAAGCAGAAGGCTGAAGAAACGACTGACGTGTATGCCATTTGCAGTGCTAGTGATAAGTACCGGCCCGGCGCACATGATTTTTCTTTATATTCATATATGAAAAATGTTGAAGTTTCTTATTTATTCTTTAGGTAAAAATTGCACCCCTCATCGACATGATGCAAACAACCGAAAATATTTGAAAATATCCGTCATAAATTGCTTCCAAAGTAATATTGTTGAAATCTCTAATCTATTTTCAAACATGAAAAGGGATAAACTGAAACTACAGGGAGAGGAACAAACTGAACTGAATAGGTACATCGAAAGACATTAGTAGCAATACAAATCCGATTCAACACACTCGTGACATCAAAGGAGCAATAAAAAACTATTTTTTTCATTATATCTCTCACCGAAACTTGCTACATCTACTCGCGCCATGATTAATTTGAGTAGTAGACGGCAGATGAAGTTTAAAAAATGATGTTGGGGAACGTTGCATGGGAAACAAAAAATTTCCTACGCTCACCAAGATCCAATCTATGAGATGACCATCTACGAGAGGAGAGATTGGATCTACATACCCTTGTAGATAGCTAAGCGGAAGCGTTAAGAAACGCGGTTGATGTAGTCGAACGTTTTCGCGATCCAATCATGATCCGTCCCGTGAACTCCCGATCCAAGTGCCGAACGGACGGCAACTCCGCGTTTAACACACGTACGGCTTGATGACGCCTTCACCTCCTCGATCCAGTGAGCGATGGTGAAGTATTAGCTCGAGTCCTCCGGCAGAACGATGGCGTGGTGGCGGTGGTGGTGGCAGAATCTCAGCAGAGCTTCGCTAAGTACTACGGAGAAGAAGATGGCTATGAGGGAGAGGAGGAGCAGCGCCATGGCACGAATAGATCTGTATGGGTGCGGCTGCCCTCTATGAAAGGTTGTATGTGATACAACCAGAAGGTTTTGTCGATCCTAAGGATGCTAAAAGGTATGCAAGCTCCAGCGATCCTTCTATGGACTGGAGCGAGCATCTCGGAGTTGGAACATACGCTTTGATGAGGTGATCAAAGCTTTTGGATTTATACAAAGCTTGCAAGAAACTTGTATTTGCAAGAAAGTGAGTGGGAGCACTATAACATTTCTGATAAGTATATGTGGATGACATATTGTTGATCGGGAATGATTAGAATTTCTGGAAAGCATAAAGGGTTGTTTGAAAGGAGTTTTTCAAAGGAAGACCTGGGTAAAGCTTCTTACATATTGTGCATCAAGATCTATAGAGATAGATCAAGACGCCTGATAAGAATTTCATAGAGCACATACCTTGACATGATTTTGAAGGAGTTCAAAATGGATCAGTCAAAGAAGGAGTTGTTGCCTGAGTTGTAAGGTGTGAAGTTGAGTAAGACTCAAAGCTCGACCACGGCAGAAGAAAGAGAAAGGACGAACGTCGTCCCCTATGCCTTAGCCATAGGCTCTATACGATATGTCATGCTGTGTACCGCACCTGATGTGTGCCTTGCCACATGTCTGGCAAGGGGGTACAAGAGTGATCCAGGAGTGGATCACTGGATAGCGGTCAAAATTATCCTTAGAGGAATAAGGAAATGTTTCTCGGTTATGGAGGTGATAAAGAGTTCGGCGTAAAGGGTTACGTCGATGCAAGTTTTAACACCAATCCGAATGACTCTGAGTAGCAATCTGGATACGTATAGTGGAGCAACCGTTTGGAATAGCTCCAAGTGGAGCATGGTAGCACCATCTACAGTATGACATCAAAATTTGCGAAGTACACACGGATCTGAATGTTACAGACCCGTTGACTAAAACCTCTCTCACAAGCATAACATGATCAAACCCCAGAACTCATTGAGTGTTAATCACATGGTGATGTGAACTAGATTATTGACTCTAGTAAACTCTTTGGGTGTTAGTCACATGGCGATGTGAACTATGAGTGTTAATCACATGGCGATGTGAACTAGATTATTGACTCTAGTGCAAGTGGGAGACTGTTGGAAATATGCCCTAGAGGCAATAATAAATTAGTTATTATCATATTTCCCTGTTCATGATAATCGTTTATTTTCCATGCTAGAATTGTATTGATTGGAAACTCAAATACATGTGTAGATACATAGACAACAATATGTCCCTAGTAAGCCTCTACCAGACTAGCTCGTTGATCAAAGATGGCTATAGTTTCCTAGTCATAGACATGAGTTGTCATTTGATAACAGGATCACATCATTGAGAGAATGATGTGATGGACAAGACCCAAACTATAAATGTAGCACATGATCGTATCAAGTTTATTGCTATCGTTTTCTGCATGTCAAAGTATATGTTCCTATGACCATGAGATCATGCAACTCACTGACACCGGAGGAGTACCTTGTGTGTACCAAACGTTGCAACGTAACTAGGTGACTATAAAGGTGCTCTACAGGTATCTCTGAGGGTGTCTGTTGAGTTGGCATGGATCAAAACTGGGATTTTTCACTCCGTATGACGGAGAGGTATCTCAAGGCCCACTCGGTAATACAACATCACAAGAAGCTTGCAAGCAATGTGACTAATGGGTTAGCCACGGGATCTTGTATTACGGAACGAGTAAAGAGACTTGCCGGTAATGAGATTGAACTAGGTATGGAGATACCGGCGATCGAATCTCGGGCAAGTAACATACCGATAGACAAAGGGAACTGCATACGGGATTAGCAAAATCCTTGACATTGAGGTTCGACCGATAAGATCTTCGTAGAATATGTAGGAACCAATATGGGCATCCAGGTCCCGCTATTGGTTATTGACCGTAGAGGTGTCTCGGTCACGTCTGCATAGTTCTCGAACCCGCAGGGTCTACACACTTAACGTGTGGATACGATATAAGTATAGTTGAGTCATTATGGTGGTTACCAAAGGTTGTTCGGAGTCCCGGATGAGATCCCGGACGTGACGAGGAACTCCGGAATGGTCCGGAAGTGAAGATTGATATATTGGATGAAGGGTATTGGAGTCTGGAAGTGTTGCGGGGGTACCGGGTGAAAGTACATGTAGTCCCCATGTGTGGTTTTGGTAATTGATGACAATCCTTATGGACTAATGTTTTCATTGATATATACATTTGAAGGTTAGTCCCATTGGAAAATGTTTGAAGAATAATGGAAGTCAACTCCTTTGAAGCAACAATTACATTGAGATGATCAAAATGAAGTTCATTGGAGTATCTTAAGGGTTGCCATGCTTAGAGCTATGGTTTGAGCCATAATGGATCAAGATCTTAAAAGGATGATTTGAATGATGAATTCTAGGAGTGGCTCAAAGATATGATCACAATGGACTCATGTGTTGAGTCATGATTGATCAAGTATTCAGGTGATTCTCATGGGCTCGCATCGAGAGAGAGATTTCAAGTGTCTGTGAGAGGATGACATCAAGTGTTGGTGATCATGGATGACAAGGGCAAGTTCAAGATAACCATCCCAAAGGATTACATGCTTGAAGCTTGTGGATGATCACATGATGGACAAGTGAAGATGAATACAAAGCAAAGCTTCCCACATTGTGTATGGGGGAGAGACTTGAAGACTTCACCAATGTCTTGCCTTCATCTTGAGCCAAGAAGAAACATCAACATCAAGCTCAAGTGAACGGCTCATGTCAAAGGTATTAGTTCCTTTGACGTTAGTGTTGTGGAGTGATGACCACCAAAGAAACATATACACTCAAGAATGGATTCTCGATAGCTATGTAGTGTAGCTCTTTTATGATTCTTGAGTTATAGGGATCCCGCACTATTAAGAGGGGATCAAAGGGGTTTGTGATGGATTTGCTCAAGTCAACATCTTCTATACACAATTCCACTCATATCCTATATACCAAAGAAAAGCCAAAGCCAAATAGTTTCCCCAAAATATATGATCTAACCTTTGCATACTTTGCACCCTCCATTTTGGTTTATCTTGGGTGGTTCTTTATGTGAGGACCTGGAGATTTTCCATAGCTTCAAAACGAGCCCAAGATCATCAAAATCGGAGTCCGTATGAAAAAGTTGCGCATGTTTTAGTTTTGGGGTTCCTGCTGTTTTTTATTGGCCGGACGTCCGGTAGCGTCCGGAAATCCGGTGGCCATATCCAGAAGCAAACGGACGGATTTCCGGTACTTACCGGACGTCCGGTCACCGGACGTCCAGAAAATGTCGGATGTCCGACAAACCTGTTTCGCAAATATCCTGCTACTTTCGTCTGATGGCGTGCTACAGCCGTCGGACGTCCGGTGTTCCACCGGACGTCCGGTGCCTGTTTTGCCACCGGACGTCCGGTACTTACCGGACGTCCGACACTTTCCTGAGCAGAATTCCACCCCAACGGCCACATTTGGGGCCACACTATAAATACCCCTTCACTACTTCGTGGAGGGGTTGAGCAACACAACTATCTTGACCCACACTTGAAGAAAAGCTCCCTCTCCTTTCTCCTACCTCAAATCTTAGATCCCGAAGAGATTTGTGAGAGTTCTTGAGAGAGATTTCAACCATTGATAGATCCACTCCCTCTCCCTCTCTTGACCAAAGGAATTCGTGATTTGAGCAAGTCTTGAGCATTTCCCCCTTAATCTTGTTACTCTTGGAGGTTGGAGACTCCTAGGCGGTAGGAGTGCTCCGGTGAGGAATCAACTTGTGATTTGTCCCCCGGAAAGTTTGTGAAGGTTTGGAGGCCGCCTCAAGGTCTACCACTAGTGGTTGGGAATCGCCTTCGTGGTGATATCTCAAGGAGAATAGGGTGAGCCTTCGTGGCGTTGGTGTGCCTTCGTGATAACATCCACCTCTCTAACGGTGACTAGCTTCCCTCCAAGGAAGTGAACATCGGGATACATCATCGTCTCTGTGACTTCGGTTATCCCTAACCCTAACTCCTTACTTGTGGTTTACCTTGGTCACTTGACCGTGCATTCACTATTCTTGTTGTCCTCATTATATTGTGTTGGTTACCATATCGTAGAGATTATTTAGGCCAACACTTTATAGTCCGCAATTCATACTTCCTACTATTGTTCTATCTTGTG
Source organism: Thinopyrum elongatum (assembly GCA_011799875.1). NCBI lineage: Eukaryota > Viridiplantae > Streptophyta > Magnoliopsida > Poales > Poaceae > Thinopyrum > Thinopyrum elongatum. The sequence goes on from CM022297.1 coordinate 425,172,103, forward strand.
TTTAGTGTAATTTGTGTAAGCTTGTATTTCCTACTTGTGGGTGTGTGCATTATTCATTTCCATATCTCGTGATATACATTGAGTAAGTTTGTGTAACTTACTTGTGCTTACTCATATCCTCGTTGTTCTCATCTTGTTTATAATAAGTTGTTGGTGCACTTAGTGAGCCTAGTATATTTAGGATTTGTGCTTGAAAAGTATCCGCTTAGTTTATTTCCGCATTAGGATATAGCCAAATCCGTAAAAGATTTTAAAACGCCTATTCACCCCCCCTCTAGGCGACATCGTGGGGAGGCCCCCCTTACACAGCAGATATACAGATAAAACGTAAGCCTAGAACAAGCCTATCACCTCGCCGAGGCTCAGACAAGGAACCCTGAGGTCAAAGACAACGCCCCCAGGAGGGTTACGGCGCGAAGCATCGCCGCTGTCGAGTCTGACAACAGACAACGGTTTTCACCGTGAGCCCTGGAACAGGTACGGGATCGACGACGCCGTCTTCAAGAAGCAAGCGGCACCCACAGGCGCCGCCGTCGTCGGCGCCGGAAGCGCGGAGCTTTCACTTGGTCACTCGCCTGCACCACCACGAGGAGACCCGGCCACTACCACAATGAGGGTCGAGCTTGCCCACCCCAGATCTGGGCACTGCCAGAGCAGTCCTGGCCCTCCCGCCACTACATCCCTAGTCGCCCTCATGACCTAAAGATGGAGCCACCACCGCCACCATGAAGCCTGCCAGAAAGCCAACCATGAGCCTCGCCATCCGGGGCCGCCGCCCCGGCATCCATGCCCCTAGGAACCGCTGACCATCTCCGTCACGAGCACCCGACCACAATTGTAAGAGTGAAAGGGACCACCTTTCACTCCTAGCCGGCATCAGCCATCGGGTTTGGGTTGGCACCTCCACAGTAGGAAGCGCCCACGCCTGTATCCCCAGCCAGTCTCGGTGGACCGGGGCGAGACAACCCGGTGACTACCGACGGCCACCGCTGAGCACGCTCGAACAACGCCATGTCCGTGGTCAATGGTGTCAATCTGTACGACGGCACGGCGACGCCCGACAAGCAACCTCGGACCGACGCCACCACAGCGCAACAAGGGAGAAGAGCACTAACGCATAAGCTTGCTCCCGTGCGGACCAAGTCGGCTGCCTACACCTGCGCGCCGTCGAACGACATCCACCACCGCATATCGGCTCTGCACCATCACGACAAGCTGGAGAGACAAACCGCCAGCACTGACCTCCTGAAGCATGGACCACCACTACCAAGGAGCAGCAGGCCACCCCGCTGCCGTCCGGGGGATCCCAAGCCGCACTACCTCGCCGGATCCACGCCGCCCTGCCAAATCTGCCCCAGATCCAGGCCGCCGGCCTGAGTCCGCCGCCCACCATGCCGCCCGCCCGAAGAGCGAGCTGCCGCTCCCCGTAGCGCCCCGGACCGGGTAGCCACGACGCCCGCCGCCCGTGCCGCCCGCCAGATTGGGCGACCCGACGGCGCCCACATCCGCCAGAAATCCACCGCGCGAAACCGCCGCACAGCCCGCTCGCGCGCCTGGCCCCGTCGCCTGCGCCGCCGCGCACGCCGTCACCACCCGCGTCTATTGCCGTGTCGTCGGCCCCTCGCGAGTTCGGCGCCCCCGCCCGGCCAGATCGTCCCGCGCCAACCCCAGGCTGAGCAAAGGGGGGAGAAGCTTCCCGCCGGTGCCGGCGCCACCAGGGCTTTGCCCAATGGTGCTAGCCGGCGGCGGCGGAGGAGGGAGACGGGAGGGGGAGGAGGGAGGCCGGCGGCTAGGGTTGCCCCGCTCGGCCGCCCGCGGGGGCGACACTAGGGGGAGAGGGGTTGGGGGAGAGGGGAGGGGATGTCAAAGGCATCCAACCCAAGTGCTCCCAGGCTGCAGTTACAATGACTCCATGGCTATGGTGATTCAGAGCAGGTGCTGTTTCAAGCCAGGCTCAAGGCAAGACACTGTTTCGAGCTAGGCTCAAGGCAAGACATCAAATTTGTGCATGTCGGGAGCGCCTCGCCCATCCTCCTCGGACCGCTAGCATCGTTGTCATGAAGGAAAGCAACCACTGCTTACCAACTCCTATACACCTCCTCTATGCTTCCTAACGACACTAGAGCAAACACCGATGCGGTGTAGTTGAGGCTAGAGTACAAAAAAATCCCACATCTGGGAACCCTTTCATTTATATCTGGCCATGGGTCGGGCCGGGCCGGGCTTCGGCCCAGGCCCCAACAAGCCCAAGGTCTGTTTCCCAGGCCCAGGCCCTCCGAGGCCCATGAAAATACTACGTTTCCCAGGCCCATGCCCTCCCAACACAGAAAGCCCGAAAGCCCTAAGCCCTCCCAAAGGCCCTCGATGTTGTAACATCAAATAGTATCAAAACAAAATTGCTCCAAAACAGCACAGCAAAATAAGATAGCAGCACCAAAACAGCACTAAAGAGCATTGTTTTCACATCAAATAGTATCAAACATTCCAGTTTCGAGTTTCTAGATACACAAGTGCATAAATGTATTATTACAGGCCAGATGGCCAATTCATAGAACCAAAAATAAGGACCAGTAGCTACTGGTTGCCATCTCGACATGCCTTCTCCGAATCTTCTACTCATCTCATTGCTCTAGCAAGAACTCTACAAAATGCAATAAACAACAGGTTAGCTATAAACTCTAAAGTACATGTTGAACTTGACAAGTTGACATGAACAAAGAATAGGGATGTTACATTCTTCATCGGAAGAAGAATTTTCATCATCTAGCTCAACCACTTCTGCCTTTCTCTTATTACCTACAACTACAACAACATGTTAGCTATAAACTCTAAAGTACATAGCATGGAGAAAGAAACAAAGTAAGTTAAACTATATACCATCTTTCTTCTCCAATTTACAGCGATACCAATCTTGCAAACACATCAAGGCCTCAACTGTCTTTGGTTTAAGTGAGGCTCGGCTCGGGGTTATAACCTTCTTACTCAAGATGAAAGCAGATTCTGATGCAACACTTGACACGGGAACAACAAGTATATCACGTGCCAATCTTGCTAGCTGCGGATACCTACCTGCAGACTTGCTCCAGTAATCCAAGATATCAATGTTCTCATTCAACCTCTTCGCAGGTTCAGCCAAGTACAATTCCAATTCAGATTTCTCTTCAAATGTGCTCGTGCTTTCCACATACTGATCATAGTCAGAAAAGGCACCAAGTACACAAGTGCTTGACATACTAGTTTTGGGTAAGTTGTCATGAACAGGCACAACACTACCATGTTCATTAAATAAAGAAGTCAAGGTACTTCTAACATCAGCAATCAGACACTTGGCATCATCCTCTTCATACAGCTTGGAGTAGGAATAAGCCAAGAACTTGAACTTAATACGGGGATCAAGAACAGCAGCACAAGATAGAAATACGATATAGTCAGACCAATATTTCATGAACTTTTCTCTCATAGCAAACATCATTGGACCCATGTAGCTATTTATACCCGGTAGCCTCAATAATAGCAGTATGAACTAGATAAACATTCATGAAGTACAAGTTGGCTGTTGGATATTTTGTTCCTGAGAAAACAGTAGTTACCTCGAAGAAAACCTCCAAAAACTGATACATATAAGATACCTTAGACCATTCTTCCTCAGATGGCCAAAAATTCACCTTGAAGATGCTATCCCTCTCAGAATACCACTGCAACGCTTCTTTAAAGTACAAATAGGAGCCAAGCATAGTATACATTGAATTCCAACGAATGGGCATGTCAGGTTTCAACTTCCTTGATTCTTCTAGGTTGAAAATAGTTGTAGCAGTGCTATAAAACTTGTGCAGCCTATTACTTGAAGCCTTTAGATACATTATACCATCTCTAAGTTTGACCAAAGCACCATAAATCAATGTCAAACATATTGAACTACCAAATTCAGTATGTGTGCACAACAACGAATTTGAAAGAATTTGCCGGACAAAGGTAAAGCACCTTGAGACAAGTGGGTTCGCAAGCAAACAATCATTCTATCATTATAGGCTGCATTATCAAGAGTGATGCACATTACTTTCTTCTCAATCCTCCATTCACGAAAAGCTAGATGGACCTCATCGGCAATAGATGCTCCATCATATGGTGGATCAATTTTTTTGAACCAGGCAATTCTTTTGTTTAGTTTCCAATCAACATCTATGTAATGACAGGTAATGCAAATATAGCTATGCTTGGCGACTTCAGATTTCCAATTGTCAGATGTGAAACTTACTCTACCAGGGGCAGCAACAATAATTTCAAGCAATTCTTTTTTCTGGGCAAGAAACATTGCCATTATCTCTCTTTTTATTGTGTGCCGACCAATACTCTTGAATGCTGGACAACAAGCAGCCATCATTGTTCTAAAACCATCTTCTTCAACTGTTGTAAATGGATGAGAACCGGACACAAGATAAATAGAGACTCCATGTCTAGCTACTTGAGCATCATATCTAACATTTCTCAATGCATTTGTTCCATCATCATTTATTTTAGATTTCAAGAAAAAATTATTCATTGTTGATTGATCAGTCTTATGCAGCGATTCGGTGTGCCTAAGGAGATGAGATGTACCGTGTCCAGATTTAGCTGACAGCTCAGCGGAGCAATGGTTGCACTTAACTACAATAAAGGCATCACCATCTTTGGATATCTTGGTGAAGTCCAACCATACTTTTGACTTCAGTCTGCTATTGCTAGAGGAGGCAGCGATTTTGTGCTTTGGCTGTAGGCTACTGCTGTGCTTCGGCTGTAGGCTGCTGCTGTGCTTCGGCTGTAGGCTGCTGTTGTCCTGCCGATTGTCCACTTCCTGAACGTGCACTAGATGCTGGCCTCTTCCCCCTTTTACTTGCAGCTTTCTGCCGTACACGAGGAGGATTTGGAGGTACAATAAACAACTCCATCTCACCCTCATGCCCTTCTAATTCTTCAGGATGGTAATCTGGTTCATCACCCTCAGCACCCTCCATGCTAAATCTATATCAACAGCATGAAATATATATGTCAACAATAAGAAATATCTATGTCAACAGTAGCAAGAAATCTATTTCAACACACACTTATAGCCACTGTTTCGGAAATCATCTACACACACTTATATTCATGTACAGCAGCGAAATCATCTACACACACTTATATTCATGTACAGCAGCAAAATCATCTACCATTGTTTATGAAATATAAATTTGCATCAAATCCATCCTACTGACATGCACGTACACCTGCTAATCGGTCAAGAACAGCAAAAAATCTGCATCAAATTACCTTCGAAGCAGAGGTGTGGCGGCGCTCGGACGACGGCTAGTTGCTGCGGTGGATGTCGACAAGGAGATGCAGACCTCGTTGCTCCGTCCTGCTCCGGCTGGCGGTGGCACGGTTGGGGAGGAGAGGCAGCCGGGCGGCAGCGTGGTTGAGGAGGAGAGGCAGTCGGGCGGCGTCTCGATTGGGGAGGAGAGGAAGCTTGTCGGCGTCGCGGTTGGGGAGGAGAGGAAGCCTACCGGCGGCGTGCGGTTGGGGAGGAGAGGCAGCCTGCCGGCGGCGATGCATGATACGTCTCCAACGTATCTATAATTTTTGATTGTTCCATGCTATTATATTATCCATCTTGGATGTATTATATGCATTTATATGCTATTTTATATGATTTTTGGGACTTACCTATTAACCTAGAGCCCAGTGCCAGTTTCTGTTTTTTCCTTTTTTTGAGTTTCGCAGAAAAGGAATATCAAACGGAGTCCAAATGAGCTGAAAATTTATGGTGATTTTGTATAGACCAGAAGAAGCCCCCGAAGCAAAAGAGTTGGGCCAGAAGAGCCACGAGTCATCCACAAGGGTGGAGGGCACGCCCTCCCCTAGGGCGCGCCCTCCGGTCTTGTGGGCTCCTCGTGGACCCCCCCTGACTTGTTCTTGACGCCAAAAATTCCTATAAATACAGAAACCCCCAGAAATAAACCTAGATCGGGAGTTCCGCCGCCGCAAGCCTCTGTAGCCACCAAAAACCAATCGAGACCCTGTTCCGGCACCCTGCCGGAGGGGGAAATCATCACCGGTGGCCATCTTCATCATCCCGGTGGTCTCCATGACGAGGAGGGAGTAGTTCACCCTCGGGGTTGAGGGTATGTACTAGTAGCTATGTGTTTGATCTCTCTCTCTCTCGTGTTCTTGATTTGGCACGATCTTGATGTACCGTGAGCTTTGCTATTATAGTTGGATCTTATGATGTTTCTCCCCCTCTACCTTCTTGTAATGAATTGAGTTTTCCCTTTGAAGTTATCTTATCGGACTGAGTCTTTAAGGATTTGAGAACACTTGATGTATGTCTTGCATGTGTTTATCTGTGGTGACAATGGGATATTCACGTGATCCACTTGATGTATGTTTTGGTGATCAACTTACGGGTTCTGTGACCTTGTAAACTTATGCATAGGGGTTGGCACACGTTTTTGTCTTGACTCTCCGGTAGAAACTTTGGGGCACTCTTTGAAGTTCTTTGTGTTGGTTTGAATAGATGAATCTGAGATTGTGTGATGCATATTGTATAATCAAACCCGCGGATACTTGTGGTGACATTGGAGTATCTAGGTGACATTAGGGTTTTGGTTAATGTGTGTCTTAAGGTGTTATTTTAGTACGAACTCTAGGGCTGTTTGTGACACTTATAGGAATAGCCCAATAGATTGATCAGAAAGAATAACTTTGAGGTGGTTTCGTACCCTACAATAATCTCTTCGTTTATTCTCCGCTATTAGTGACTTTGGAGTGACTCTTTGTTTCATGTTGAGGGATTGTTATATGATCTAATTATGTTATCATTGTTGCGAGAACTTGCACTAGTGAAAGTATGAACCCTAGGCCTTGTTTCGAAGCATTGCAATACCATTTTTGCTCACTTTTGTTACTAGTTACCTTGCTGTTTTTATATTTTCAGATTACAAAAACCTATATCTACCATCCATATTGCACTTGTATCACCATCTCTTCGCCGAACTAGTGCACCTATACAATTTACCATTGTATTGGGTGTGTTGGGGACACAAGTGACTCTTTGTTATTTGGTTGCAGGGTTGTTTGAGAGAGACCATCTTCATCCTACGCCTCCCACGGATTGATAAACCTTAGGTCATCCATTTGAGGGAAATTTGCTACTGTCCTACAAAACTCTGCACTTGGAGGCCCAACAACGTCTACAAGAAGAAGGTTGCGTAGTAGACATCAGTGCGGGACATGGATGCGGCACTGCAGGACGGGCTAGGTCGCCGCCGCCAGCACGGGCCACGGGCAGAGGAGGGGGAGGGGTAGCGACAGGCGTGCGACGTGCGAGTGGAGATAAGTTAGGGTTCAATCTTCGATGGCTCGATCCGGTGGAGGACTGGAGGTAGACTGCTGGGCTGCTGGCTGCTGCTGTTGGAGTAGGGCCGGTCGGGCCTAATTTTGGTCTAATGTTGAAGCCCAGGCCCGGCCCCAATAACTGCTAGGGCTTACTTTTCAGGCCCAGGCCCGGCCCACTGATCAAGCCAGCCCTCTCAGGCCCCGTTTTTTAGGGCCGGGCCGGGCCGGAGATGGCCAGATATACTTTCATTGTACCAATGGACAGGCGAAGACGACTAGATCCTGCACTGTTGTCGTCAGGAGCATTGCCGGGACGTAGCCTAGAATGGGAAAAATATTATTCTACACATTACCGCCTCTAGCATCATAATACTGACACGAGACACGCCTATCGTAAGGACCAATGTCAGTCCAGGATGCCGCCACATTATGAGGAAGGACCAGTGTCCCTTTGTCTTGCCGCTTGAATGACAGAGGGAATGAGAGGGGACTCGTGACCTTGCCGGCGAAAGGCGGGGAGACCGATTGCCTCCATTTTGGCCCTTTTTCTGCAAAAATACCGTGGTGGAGAAGAGTGAGACGCCATCTTTTGCTAGGGCTCTGTTCTACTCCATCCAACCCAGTTTCAATCTCGATTGTTCGTGATGCGTCCGGGAGCGTGAAGACAAATCTTTTGTGACAACATATAAAACATTGATTTTCACAATAAGATGTGAATCAAATATATCTTGAAAAATTCAAGGAGATAGCAAACCTACCTTGCATATCACCGAACTCTCGTGATGCAAAACCAACAATAGGGAAGATGTATTGTCTTCATTACAAAATACGTGGCGTTTAAAGATATGGATAAAGTCCCCAAGGTGCAATTTTGATTCTTCCTTTTTACGTACATGTTAGAGAAAATTATAATAATAAACATTTTAAAACTATTATTGCTCAAGTGGTCGGCGAGATGCCCATAAAAAAAGTAGACAAATTGTCTTGTCTGACAGAAACTGCCATGTCGCTCTAAAGAAACTGACATCCCTCGCAACGAGAAATGCTAGAGAAATCATTCGCGAATGCCACCCCCTCCTTGCGAGCGTTCGTCAGCTAAGGGGGTCCCTTTTTTTTCTTTTGCGATAAAAGAAATGTTTGGGCAATACGAGAGAGAGAATAAAACTAGCTGGCCCAACTGAAATAAACAAAAGCCTAACGAACTAGCCCATTCGGCCCAAAAGGGAAATCCACAGTGCCACGTTACCCCTTCTTTCGCTGAACACGTGGTGATCCCACCCCAGGGGAGCACTAGACCAGAAGTGAACTGGCGAAGCGAAGAGGGGATTGGATTGCCTCTGCAAAAAGAAAGGATTTCCTTGGCTGCGTGCGTGGGAGGAGCGAGAAAAGGCGAGCTCTCGAATCTGCGGCGCCTCCTTTCTTCGCCGACTCGATCTGCAGGCGGTGAGTGCGACGTCGCCTCGCCGTTGCTTAGTTTCTTCCGCTCTCTGCTTGATCTGTTTACTCCCCGTCTGGTTTTCTGTTGCTTTGTAGCGTCGTATGGATCTCGATCCTATGACTATGAGTAGCGTTCATGTAAAGTTAGGAGTCTATTTCTGCAGTCGGTGTGGTTTGGTTTGTAGTTGCTCCGGGGAACCGATTGAGCAGTTGATTTGTGCTCTGTTCTTAGATGAAGAAAAGGGAGTCAAATTAATCTTGGCGCTAGTAGAAGTAGCAAGTTCTGATGAAAGATTTAATGGAAAATTTATAAGGTGAGATCTGTAGCAATGTGATGTTTGATAGTTTCTGGCTCGCGCGCGAGCAAAGAAGAGATCACTGCGTTTCTGACTGAACTGAGCAGTGTCGCTTTGGAATTTCTGTCGCTGCAACTGTAAGGCACAGCTGGAGTAATTAGCAATTTAACATTGATACTTTGTGCCATGGATGGGTGTCATAATCATTGTGCCATGAACTCTGCAGTTTCCTTTGTTGCATATAATCAGGAATATAGATAGCTTGCTAAGGAGGAGGGTACTTTATCTTGTCAAATACTACTTCTGAAGTTCTGATTAAATATCGTTAAAACAGGAAAGCATTTGAGCACGATGTTACTGTGTATAATGTGGTGTCTTGGCATGGAGTATTCATATCTAGTGGCATATCATTGCAGGCATGGATGGGAAGAACTTGGGCAGTGGGCAACTGGCTCAGCAAGCTAAGCCAGATGCCTTGACAGACGATCAGGGGGGCCTGAAGCACACTGTAGATTCTCACACCGTAAATCCGACTTCAGTGAATGGTCACAGTTCTGTAGATATGAGCATGGAAGCTGCGATCTCAGCCGATGATGTCATGCGAGCCGGCGGCTTCGGCGCCAAAGACGACATCGGCAGCCTCCTACCAACGGCGATGGACTCCACCGACTTCGAGGCCTCGCTGCGGGATGCCCGCGACTTTGAAGGCGAGAAGGAGCAACCGGCGCGCCCCGGCCTGGGTTACACGGCATCCGAAGCTGACGCTGCAAGCAAGCCATCGGACGCGCCACCGCAGTGATCCTGCTTCCTTGTGCAACTTCTGTTTCAGAAAGACAAAGGACGCCTCCATGTTTCTGTAGTTTTCCAGCTTCTATTGTGCTTCAGTTGGTAGCCCTGATATCTTCTCTTTTGGTGCTGGATGAATATGAGTTTATGAACACACGAGTTATGTGAAAGTATGGTTTTATTTGGTGTTGTGTTGCCAGATATTTACAGTTTATGTTGTTATCCCTTTCGTCGATCAGAACTCAACTTTTTTGTTTTCAGGAATAGGGGATTCTCCAGCCTAGACAAATAAAGAACCAGTGCAATCCTTATTGAAATAGTGGCAAAAGCTTCATTGAAGCAGGAGGGTTGCAAATAGAAACCCCAAAGTAGTACTACTGTACTCTCACAAGTCACAAGATCAGTGTTCTTGGCTGTTTTGCTCTTGGCTCTGGCTAACACCCAAGCTAGTAAGCTGGGAAGTACTTTTCTCATTCCATCTCTCCCTTGAGACGAGCACCTGGCATTTCTGACCATCATCTTCGCACAGAGGCTGCATTCCTCGACCGCCATCACTACAGAAGGGTAGCCGGTGGTGCGTGCCAGCGCTCGCTTGGACGGTGTCACGTGGAGGAGCGCTCGTGGTCAAACCCCGGGGTTGTATCCGAATCGCTGAATCTCGTTAACGAATCTCGGTGCCGTTTTCGTGTGGTTGCTTTCGGTGCTCGGTAGATCGAGTACGCTTCTCAGATTTTTCTAACAGTGATGAATTTGATTGAAAGTGTGATGAAAACAAGCCTAGACAGAATGTGTGAGAAATAGGGGAAGAAAAAGAAATGCAACAAGTAATTATAAGTCAAACTCACCACTCTAATTATTTTCTGCACTACATATATTTTGTGTGCCGTAAGCTGAGTCTATTATATCGGGTACTTGGCTTACATCCAGCACCATCACGGAGCCATTAGCGGGCGGCGCAGGGGCCATGTGGCAGTTAAGTTTGCCGTATACTTTATCGTAAGCCGAGTCCGTTTTCGTTGCACCTTCGGCTTGCAGGGATGTACGCCGAGTCCTGTAAATAAGCTGAGTGCCTAGCCACTAGATCTACGGCATACGTAGAAGTAAGCCGAGATATTTGTGTTCATCGTGTGTCCTTTAGGGCATACTCGGCTTACGTGGAAAGAAGCCGTGAGCCCGTGTTTTAACACTCGGCTTACTACATGATATAAGGCAACTTGTGTTTTTCCTGTAGTGTCTTCTCGGCTCTTCAAAGGAGCATGAAGCCTTCCAATAGCTTTGCCTATGTCAGAGGAGGTTTGTCAGCCGTGGATCGGCTCATATACACACTCTCAAGTTGAACTCATGTTCCTGGTGCATCCCATGCCTACCAATGATCAGTCCTCATAGATCAAGCTAACACCACTTCTGTATGCACCTAGTGGTAGCAACAACTACAAGGGCAACCTTACATTTTTGAGGTGAAGTTTTGAGTGTTCACCTTATATGCTCACTAGAACTATGTAGAGCTGCAAAGGAGTGATTCAAAATTGTATTTATGGGTCATGTGTTATTGGTTCCACTACCTCACCAGCCATATGTCCACTTACTTAACTCCATGATGAGTACAATTGCTATAAGAGTTACCAATCCTAGCGATATCTTTTATTTACATATCTACCATGGTGCTATGTAATCTACGTGTAGTTATGAACTACTATAATGTAAGGATCTTGCACATGATCAACAATGACAGATGATGTATATGTATAGTTAAAAACAACTTATTGTGATATGTCTAATTACAACTATGAATATCTATCTGATGCGCTAACAATCGGTTGTGATATGTTTACATGTAGTTATTGATGGGGAACGTTCCATGAAAAAAAAAATCCTACGAAACACTCAAGATCCAATTTAGGAGATGTATAGCTACGAGAGGGGAGTGTGTCTACATACCCTTGTAGACCGAAAGCGTTAGCATCGTAACGCGGTTGATGTAGTCGTACTCTTCACGATCCAATCGCGATCCAATCCGATCTAGTGTCGAACGGACGACACCTCCGAGTTTAGCACACGTACGGCTCTTCCTCTCCTTCTTGATCCAGTAAGGGAGGCAGAGGAGGTAGATGAGATCCGAACCAACATGACGGCGTGGTGGTGGTGGTGGCAGCGTAATTCCGGCAGGGCTTCACCAAGCACGTACCGGTGAAACGTGGAAGGAGTTGGGAGAGGTAACGGGCAAGGGTCGAAGGGGGGCTGCCCCCAATGCCTCCCCACCATTATATAGGCGTGGAGGGGGCTGGTGGCTCGCCCTCCAAGTCCCTAGGGTCATTGGTGAAAGGGGAGGAAGGAAATTCCTCCTTTCCTTCCCCACAGATCGCTATCCCCCTTTTTAGAGATCCTGATCTTATCCCTTCGGGATATGATACTATTCCTTTTAAGCGAGGATATTTGTGCGCCTAGACCAGGGTTGTGGGGACTTTCCCCACTACTCACGTTCATGTGGGTCCCCCATGCAGGTGGACCCCACTTCAGAACTTTCTAGAACTTTCCCGGTACAATACCGAAAAAACCCAAACTTTTTCCGGAACCCCGAAAACAACTTTCCATATATGAATTTTTACCTCCGGACCATTCCAGAGATCCTCGTGATGTCCTGGATCCCATCCGGGACTCCGCACAATCTTCGGACTTTCCACTATTAATATATCAACACTACCCTAGCGCTACCGAACGTTAAGCGTGCGACCCTATGGGTTCGGGAACATGCAGACATGACCGAGACTCATCTCCGATCAATAATCAATAGCGGGACCCGGATGCCCATATTGATTCCTACATATTCAAGGAAGATCTTTGTTGGTTGAACCACGATGTCAAGGATTGAATCAATCCCGTATGCAATTCCCTTTGTCCGACGATATGTTACTTGCCCGAGATTCGATCGTCGGTATCTCCATACCTAGTTCAATCTCGTTACAGGCAAGTCTCTTTACTCGTTTCATAATACAAGATCCGTGACTAAACTCATTAGTCACATGAAACTTCTTATGATGTTGTATTACCGAGAGGGCCCAGAGATATCTCTCCGTCACACGGTGCGACAAATCCCAGTTTCGATCCATGCAACCCAACAGACACCTTCGGAGATACCTGTAGAGCACCTTTATGATCACCCAGTTATGAAGTGACATTTGATAGCACACAAGGTATTCCTCCAGTATCCGGGAGTGGCATGATCTCATGGTCGAAGGAACAGATACTTGACATGAAGAAAGCTATAGCAAATAACTAAACGATCTGATGCTAAGCTTATGGTTAGGTCTGTCCATCACATCATTCTCCTAATGATTTGATCCGTTACCAAATGACAACTCATGTATATGGTTAGGAAACCTTAACCATCTTTGATCAACGCGCTAGTCTAGTAGAGGCTTACTAGGGACACGGTGTTGTCTATGTATTCACACATGTATTTAAGTTTCCGGTCAATACAATTCTAGCATGAATAATAAACATTTATCATGAATGGGAAATATGATAATAACCAATTTATTATTGCCTCTAGGGCATATTTCCAACTGTTATGGTCATTTGTCAGCTACCTCACAATTATACAGATTTTACAGGCTTGTACATGCAAATTTATTGATTGTGCTCTAGTATAAAAAGATGTCCATCAACTACTGATGGGATGTTATAATCTTACTATGAACTCGCAGTCGCTTTGCTTGCACTTTCCTTAGTTATAAGTGATCCGGAACTAATGCTCTGTTTGGAATAAAAAGAGTCCAATTAATCTCGGTGATGGTAGAAGTATGGAGTTTTGGCACATCCTGCAACTAAAGGTTTATAAGGCTCGATCTTTAGCAGTGTCATGTTCGACAATTTTCGTCCGCACACAGGGACAAGATAGACGATTGCGTTTCTGACCGAATAGGAGGCTAGGATGAGAGCATCACTCATCAAAATTTTCGTTGAGGCAACTAGAAGCCAATGATGGAGTAATTGACGTCGATACTTTGTGCAGTGATGGGTTTTATAACCATTCCATGGACTCTACAGTAGCTTTATCTGCATTTTCCGTTGTTGCAAATAATCTGAAATACAAATAGCTTGCCCAAATACTACTTCTGAAGTTCTGATTAAATATCGTTAAAACAAGAAAGCATTTAAGCATGATGTTACTGTGTATAATTGAAGGAAATATGCCCTAGAGGCAATAATAAAGTTGTTATTTTATATTTCCTTATTCATGATAAAGGTTTATTATTCATGCTAGAATTGTATTGATCGGAAACCTAAATACATGTGTGAATACATAAACAAACACCGTGTCCCTAGTGAGCCTCTACTTGACTAGCTCGTTGATCAAAGATGGTTATGGTTTCCTAACCATGGACATGAGTTGTCATTTGATAACGGGATCACATCATTAGGAGAATGATGTGATGGACAAGACCCATCCGTTAGCTTAGCATAATGATCGTTCAGTTTTATTGCTATTGCTTTCTTCATGTCAAATACATATTCCTTCGACTATGAGATTATGCAACTCCCGGATACCGGAGGAATGCCTTGTGTGCTATCAAACGTCACAACGTAAATGGGTGATTATAAAGATGCTCTATAGGTATCTCCGAAGGTATTTGTTGAGTTGGCATATATCGAGATTAGGATTTGTCACTCCGAGTATTGGAGAGGTATCTCTGGGCCCTCTCGGTAATACACATCATAAGCTTGCAAGCAAACGACTAAGGAGTTAGTCACGAGGGGATGTATTACGGAACGAGTAAAGAGACTTTCCGGTAACGAGATTGAACTAGGTATGAAGATACCGAAGATCGAATCTCGGGCAAGTAACATACCGATGGACAAAGGGAATTACGTATGTTGTCATAACGGTTCGACCGATAAAGATCTTCGTAGAATATGTAGGAGCCAATATGGGCATCCAGGTTCCGCTATTTATTATTGACCGGAGAGGTGTCTCGGTCATGTCTACATAGTTCTCGAACCCGTAGGGTCCGCACGCTTAACGTTCGATGACGATATAGTATTTTATGAGTTATGTGATTTGGTAACTGAATGTTGTTCGGAGTCCCGGATGAGATCACAGACATGACGAGGAGTCTCTAAATGGTCGAGAGGTAAAGATCGATATATAGGACGATGGTATTCGGACACCAGAAGTGTTCCGTTGGTCACCGGGTACTTATCGGGTCACCGGAAGGGGTTCCGGGCACCCCCGACAAAAGATATGGGCCTTATGGGCCAAGAGGGGAAACGCACCAGCCACAAGGGGCTGGTGCGCCCCCCATATTGGTCGGCCTAGGAGGAGAAGGAAAGAGTGGAATAGGATTCCCCCTTCCTTCCCTCTCCCCTCCTCTTTCCTTCCCCCTCCGACAAATATGGCAAGGGGGGGGTGCCACTTGGGGAGGAGCCCGAGTAGGATTCGGCCTACTTGGGGCGCCCTCCTGGCTGCTCCCTCCTCCCCCACCTATATATATGTGGGAGGGGGGCACCTAGCACAACGAGACAATTGTATAGCCGTGTGCGGCGCCCCCTCCACCGTTTACACCCCCGGTCATATTTTCGCAGTGCTTAGACGAAGCCCTGCGGAGATCACTTCACCATCACCGTCACCACGCCGGCGTGCTGACGGAACTCATGTACTACCTCGACGTCTTGCTGGATCAAGAAGGCGAGGGACGTCACCGAGCTGAACGTGTGCAGAACACGGAGGTGCCGTACGTTCGGTACTTGATCGGTTGGAGCGCGAAGAAGTTCGACTACATCAACCGCATTGTTAAACGCTTCCGCTTATGGTCTACGAGGGTATGTAGACACACTCTCCCCCTCGTTGCTATGCATCTCCATGGATAGATCATTGCGTGTGCGTAGAATTTTTTTTGTTTTCCATGCAACGTATCCAACAGTGGCATCATGAGCCAGGTCTATGAGTAGATGATATGCACGAGTAGAACACAACGAAGTTGTGGGTGGTGATGTTCATACTGCTTACCACCAACGTCTTATTATGATTCGGTGGCATTGTGGGATGAAGCGGCCCAGACCAACCTTACATGTCCACGTACATGAGACTGGTTCCACCGACTGACATGCAACTTGTTTTGCATAAAGGTGGCTGGCGGGTGTCTGTTTCTCCTACTTTAGTGGAATCGAATTTGACTGTGGCCGGTCCTTGAAGAAGGTTAAAATAACAAACTTGATAATTCACCGTTATGGTTTTTGCCGTAGGTAAGAACGGTCCTTGCTAGAAGCCCGTAGCAGCCACGTAAAACTTGCAACAACAAAGTAGAGGACGTCTAACTTGTTTTTGCAGGGTATGTTGTGATGTGATATGGTCAATACATGATGTGATATACATTATTGTATGAGATGATCATGTTTTGTAAGTTATCGGCAACCGGCAGGAGCCCTATGGTTGTCTCTTTATTGTATGAAATGCGATCGCCATGTAATTGCTTTACTTTATCGCTATGCGTTAGCAATAGTTGTAGAAGCAGTAGTTGGCGAGATGGCCACGACACAACGATGAAGATCAAGGTGTTGAGCCGGTGATGATGGAGATCATGACGATGCTTTGGAGATGGAGATCAACAGTATGAGATGATGATGGCCATATCATGTCACATATTTTGATTGCATGTGGTCTTTATCTTTTATGCATCTTATTTTGCTTAGTACGACGGTAGCATTATAAGATGATCCCTTCACTAAATTTCAAGGTAAAAGTGTTCTCCCTGAGTATGCATCGTTGCTACAGTTCGTCGTGTTGAGACACCACGTGATGATCAGGTGTGATAGACTCTACGTTCACATACAATGGGTGTAAGACAGTTTTGCACATGCAGAATACTTGGGTTAAACTTGACGAGCCTAGCATGTACAGACATGGCCTCGGAACACTGGAGATCGAAAGATTGAACGTGAATCATATAGTAGATATGATCAACATAGAGATGTTCACCATTGATGACTACCCCATCTCACGTGATGATCGGACATGGATTAGTTGATTTGGATCACGTATCACTTAGATGACTTGAGGGATGTCTATTTAAGTGGGAGTTCTTAAGTAATTTGATTAATTGAATTTAATTT
The DNA here is from genome assembly GCA_011799875.1 of Thinopyrum elongatum. Classification (NCBI taxonomy): domain Eukaryota; kingdom Viridiplantae; phylum Streptophyta; class Magnoliopsida; order Poales; family Poaceae; genus Thinopyrum; species Thinopyrum elongatum. The sequence continues at coordinate 425,189,082 of CM022297.1, forward strand.
ATCATGAACTTAGTCCTGATAGTATTTGCAAATTTATATTGTAGATCAATAGCTCGCGATATAGCTTCACTATTTTTTTGATATGTTCCTAGAGAAAACTAAGTTGAAAGATGATAGTAGCAATGATGCAGACTGGGTCCGTGATCTGAGGATTATCCTCATTGCTGCACAGAAGAATTATGTCCTTAATGCACTGCTAGGTGAAAGACCTATTGCAGGAGCAGATGCAGACGTTATGAACGTTTGGCAAAGGTCGATATGATGACTACTTGATAGTTTAGTGCGCCATGCTTTACGGCTTAGAACCGGGACTTAAAAAATGTTTTAAAATGCCACGGAGCATATGAGATGTTCCGAGAGCTGAAATTGGTATTTCAGACTCATGCCCATGTCGAGAGGTATAAGACCTCTGACAAGTAGTTTGCCTACAAGATGGAGGAGAATAGCTCAGCCAGTGAGCATGTGCTCAGAATGTCTGGGTACTACAATTGCTTGAATCAAGTGGGAGTTAATCTTCTAGATAAGAGAGTGATTGACAGAGTTCTCTAGTCACTATCACCAAGCTACTAGAAGTTCGTGATGAACTATAATATGCAAGGGATGACGAAAACGATTCCCGAGCTCTTCGCGATGCTGAAATCGGTGAAGGTAGAAATCAAGAAAGAGCATCAAGTGTTGATGGTTAACAAGGCCACTAGTTTCAAGAAAAAGGGCAAGGGAAAGAAAGGGAACTTCAAGAAGAATGGCAAGCAAGTTGCCGCTCCCGTGAAGAAGCCCAAAGCTAAACCCAAGCCTGAGACTGAGTGCTTCTACTGCAAAGGAAATGGTCACTGGAAGCGGAACTGCCCCAAATACTTGGCGGATAAGAAGGATGGCAAAGTGAACAAAGGTATATTTGATATACATGTCATTGATGTGTACTTTACTGGTGTTCATAGTAGCCCCTGGGTATTTGATACCGGTTCAATTGCTAAGATTAGTAACTCGAAATAGGAGTTGTAAATTGAACAGAGACTAGTTAATGGCGAGGTGACGATGTGTGTTGGAAGTGATTCCAAGGTTGATAGGATCACCATTGCACACTCCCTCTACCTTCGCGATTAGTGTTGGACGTAAATAAATGTTATTTGGTGTTTGCGTTGAGCATGAATATGATTGGATCATGTTTATTGTGATACGGTTATTCATTTAAGTCAGAGAATAATTGTTGTTCTGTTTACATGAATAAAACCTTCTATGGTCATACACCCAATGTAAATCGTTTATTGAATCTCGATCGTAGTGATACACATATTCATAATATTGATGCCAAAAGATGCAAAGTTGATAATGATAGTGCAACATATTTGTGGCACTGCCGTTTAGGTCATATTGGTGTAAAACACATGAAGAAACTCCATACAGATGGACTTTTGGAATCACTTGATTATGAATCATTTGATACTTGCGAACCATGCCTCATGGGCAAGATGACTAAAACTCCGTTCTCCAGAACAATGGAGCGAGCTAATGACTTATTGGAAATAATACATACCGATGTATGCGGTCCGATGAGTGTTGAAGCACGCGGCGGGTATCGTTATTTTCTCACCTTCACTGATGATTTGAGTAGATATGGGTATATCTACTTAATGAAACACAAGTCTGAAACATTTGAAAAGTTCAAAGAATTTCAGAGTGAAGTGGAGAATCATCGTAACAAGAAAATAAAGTTTCTACGATCTGATCGTGGAGGCGAATATTTGAGTTACGAGTTTGGCCTTCATTTAAAACAATGTGGAATTGTTTCACAACTCACGCCACCTGGAACACCACAGCGTAATGGTGTGTCCGAACGTCGTAACCGTACTTTATTAGATATGGTGCGATCTATGATGTCTCTTACCGATTTACCACTATCGTTTTGGGGTTATGCATTAGAGACAGCTGCATTCACGTTAAATAGGGCACTGTCTAAATCCGTTGAGACGACACCGTATGAACTATGCTTTGGCAAGAAACCTAAGCTGTCGTTTCTTAAAGTTTGGGGTTGCGACACTTATGTCAAAAGGCTTCAGCCTGATAAGCTCGAACCCAAATAGGAGAAGTGCGTCTTCATAGGATACCCTAAGGAAACAATTGGGTACACCTTCTATCACAGATCTGAAGGCAAAATATTTGTTGCTAAGAATGGGTCCTTTCTAGAGAAGGAGTTTCTCTTAAAAGAAGTGAGTGGGAGGAAAGTAGAACTTGATGAGGTAATTGTACCTTCTCTCGAATTGGAAAGTAGTACATCATAGAAAACTGTTCTCGTGATGCCTACACCAACTAGAGAGGAAGCAAATGATAATGATCATGAAACTTCAGATCAAGTTGCTACTGAACCTCGTAGGTCAACCAGAGCACGATCCGCACTAGAGTGGTACGGTAATCCTGTTCTGGAAGTCATGTTATTAGACCAAGGCGAACCTACGAATTATGAAGAAGCTATGATGAGCCCAGATTCCAACAGATGGCTTGAGGCCATGAAATCTGAGATAGGATCCATGTATGAGAACCAAGTGTGGACTTTGGTGGACTTGCCCGATGATCAGCAAGCCATAGAGAATAAATGGATCTTCACAAAGAAGACTGACGCTGATGGTAATGTTACTGTCTACAAAGCTTGACTTGTCGCAAAAGGTTTTCGACAAGTTCAAGGGGTTGACTACGATGAGACTTTCTCACCCGTAGCGATGCTTAAGTCCGTCCGAATCATGTTAGCAATTGCCGCATTTTATGATTATGAAATCTGGCAAATGGATGTCAAAACTGCATTCCTTAATGGATATCTTAAAGAAGAGTTGTATATGATGCAACCAGGAGGTTTTGTCGATCCTAAAGGTGCTAACAAAGTGTGCAAGCTCCAGCAATCCATCTATGGACTGGTGCAAGCATCTCGGAGTTGGAATATACGCTTTATGAGGTGATCAAAGTATATGGTTTTATACAGACTTTCGGTGAAGCCTGTATTTACAAGAAAGTGAGTGGGAGCTCTGTAGCATTTCTGATATTATATGTGGATGACATATTGTTGATTGGAAATGATATAGAATTTCTGGATAGCATAAAAGGATACTTGAATAAGAATTTTGCAATGAAAGACCTCGGTGAAGCTGCTTACGTATTGAGCATCAAGATCTATAGGGATAGATCGAGACGCTTAATAGGACTTTCACAAAGCACATACCTTGACAAAGTTTTGAAGAAGTTCAAAATAGATCAGTCAAAGAAAGAGTTCTTGCCTGTCTTGCAAGGTCTGAAGTTGAGAAAGACTCACAACCCGACCACGGCAGAAGATAGAGAGATAATGAAAGTCATTCCCTATGCCTAAGTCATAGGTTCTATAAAGTATGCCTTGCTGTGTACCAGACCTGTTGTGTACCTTGCCATGAGTTTGGCAAGGGGGTACAATAGTGATCCAGGAGTTGATCACTAAACAGCGGTCAAAAATTATCCTTAGTTACCTAAGAGGACTAAGGAAATGTTTCTCAGTTATGGAGGTGATAAAGAGTTCGTCGTAAAGGGTTTCGTTGATGCAAGCTTTAACACCGATCCGGATGACTCTGAGTCTCAATCTAGATACATATTGAAAGTGGGAGCAATCAGCTAGAGTAGCTCCATGCAGAGCATTGTAGACATAGAAATTTGCAAAATACATACGGATCTAAATGTGGCAGACCCGTTGACTAAAATTTTCTCACAAGCAAAACGTGATCACACCTTAGTACTCTTTGGGTGTTAATCACATGGTGATGTGAACTAGATTATAGACTCTAGTAAACTCTTTGGGTGTTGGTCACATGGCGATGTGAACTATGGGTGTTAAATCACATGGTGATGTGAACTAGATTATTGACTCTAGTGCAAGTGGGAGACTAAAGGAAATATGCCCTAGAAGCAATAATAAAGTTGTTATTTTATATTTCCTTATTCATGATAAAGGTTTATTATTCATGCTAGAATTGTATTGATTGGAAACCTAAATACATGTGTGAATACATAAACAAACACCGTGTCCCTAGTGAGCCTCTACTTGACTAGCTCGTTGATCAAAGATGGTTATGGTTTCCTAACCATGGACATGAGTTGTCATTTGATAACGGGATCACATCATTAGGAGAATGATGTGATGGACAAGACCCATCCGTTAGCTTAGCATAATGATCGTTCAGTTTTATTGCTATTGCTTTCTTCATGTCAAATACATATTCCTTCGACTATGAGATTATGCAACTCCCGGATACCGGAGGAATGCCTTGTGTGCTATCAAACGTCACAACGTAAATGGGTGATTATAAAGATGCTCTATAGGTATATCAGAAGGTATTTGTTGAGTTGGCATAGATCAAGATTAGGATTTGTCACTCCGAGTATCGGAGAGGTATCTCTGGGCCCTCTCGGTAATACACATCATAAGCTTGCAAACAAACGACTAAGGAGTTAGTTACGAAGTGATGTATTACGGAACGAGTAAAGAGACTTGCCGGTAACGAGATTGAACTAGGTATGAAGATACCGACGACCGAATCTCGGGCAAGTAACATACCGATGGACAAAGGGAATTACGTATGTTGTCATAACGGTTCGACCGAGAAAGATCTTCGTAGAATATGTAGGAGAAAATATGGGCATCCAGGTTCCGCTATTGGTTATTGACCGAAGAGGTGTCTCGGTCATGTCTACATAGTTCTCGAACCCGTAGGGTCCGCACGCTTAATGTCGGGGCCGGGACACGATATCCCAGAAATTTAACCCCTCGTGTTACCACCAGCCCAGGATTACTGTTACTGGTGGACACGTCCTTGTTACAGATTACCAAGCTATTACAAGAATTGAATACAAGACCATAAAGGTCCAATGATACAACAATGATGTCTGGTGGTGGATGACAGAATTAACTCGTGGTTCTCCAACGTCGATGGGGCTCCATTCCCACAGGAACAGCTGACCCGGATAATTCCTATCAAGCATGGCTTCTATCCTAGGCTCCGCACGGTCGTCGCTGTGGTACTCCTCATAGAAACCCTGACCTGGCCAAGTAAATAGCCAGGGACAAGCCTGTGAGTACGTTTGAATGTACTCGCAAAAATCATGAACATATGATATACCGAATGCAACAGATGTTATGTGATCAAGTTGAATTAAAAATTATATGCGTATGCACATGGTGGACTTAAAGACATGCTGTCAGTAATTAAATCATGGCATGATAATATATTAGCATGTGCAAATAACTGGGTATATAAAAATATTAGTGATAAACAAGGAAAGTTAAAGGAAAAATAAAATAAAGGAAATGCCGGTCGGATGTCTCAAATGACACCACGGTAGGTCTTGAAGAGAAATGCCAAACGGGTGTCTAAAAAAGAAATCGAACAAGACAGGACCATCCGAGAACTCAGGCGACGCCACGAGAGGTCTTGAAAAGAAATGCCAGTCGGGTGTCTAAAAGAGAAATCGGACAAGATAGGACCATCCGAGAACTCAGGCGACGCCACGAGAGGTCTTGAAAAGAAATGCTAGTCGGGTGTCAAGTGACGCCACGGTCGGCCTTGAAGAGAAATGCCAATCGGGTGTCCACAAGAGTAGTGGCGGGATAAACAACTCGAGAGACGCCACGAGAGGTCTTGAAAATAAAATTGAGTGCCCGGGGTAGTCTAGCCAGCCCCTGAGACACCAGGAAATTCAAAATAAGAGAAAAGGGTTAGTCCTCAATAATATGCATAACCTTAATAATATTTAACATACATAAAATATTCATGGTAGCATCAGGGGAACACTTATCCTGCAAAATAATTCAGGCTCAATTTATTTATTTTCCTTCGAAGACCGACGTTAAGACCGACACTTGACCAACCCAGACTGTAGCCCTTAACCGCGGATACGGCTATTCGAATAGGTTTAAACTCTGCAGAGGGTGTACTCTTTACCCACAAGTAAAGGATTTCTTTAGTCAGCACCGTGACACTGACTAATTCCCATTACGGTCTTTGGGTTGAAAACACACCTGACCAACACACACCAGATTAACTTTCCGGATGCCAGGAATCACCCAAAGCATCGTTCAAGAAAAACTCTAAGACGGAGAGACCAACGTCCTGCATGGGATCACTATTCATATGCACGGATTACAAGGGGTGCCCCCCTCTCAGTCACAACTGGAAACACCCATGCCCCCTGACCCGATGACAGGATTTAGTCCGCGGCCGCGGAAACCCTCATCGTGGCCCTCTGTACGGTGTGTGCATGGAAAGGTGTTATCAACTTACTGAACCATACCCTACCTGTGGCAGCACGAATTAAGTATGGGGGTTACCGGAACAAGACTCGACCTACGGTCGACTCAGGAGGTTCAAGTTTTCCTGCAGCGGTTAGCACAACAAAGTATTCTTTCAATAGCAATACCAATAGGGCCACAACCCTTGCATGCTCCAACAAGCATATCAAACAAGGCATGATCACGCTCCAACGTGATCACCCTTCCGCTGGTAACGGTATTTCTCTTATGCCTGCTCTTGCAGTTAGTCAGGTCAAGCACACAATGCACGGTATGATGAAACATGCCAATACTATATGCATGCAAATTTTTATTTGAATTCAACAGAAGCATGGTTCAATTATTCCTGCAACAAAACAACTATGCAATCACCATATCAGGTGTTCAAGATGCTTGCCTTGAGTATGCAGAAATATTGGGTGCACTCCAAAAGTTTGAAAAGTTTTCTTCCCTCCATTTCCTATTTAAAAAATGTTTAAATAACCACATAATTCAAAAACAGTTCTATAAAGTTGTTTGGAAAATTTTGAAATAAATACTAAAATAAACTAGATGAAAAATAATAAATACAAGAAAAAGAATCAAATTATTTCGAGTTCATATGAATTACTTATGGAGTTTCTAAGTTGAAATAAATGATTAAATGAACCATTTAATTGATCCAGTGGAGATAAAGCTTGGGAAAAATGTTAACCTAACCTATATAAATAGAGCAAGATTTTATAAGTCTGTAGAAATTTGAATCACTGGATTTGGATTTGAAAAGGTTGCTGTGGAATTAATTGAAATCTACTGGAAAAGAAAAAGAAAAGAAAAGGGTAGTAGTGCGCCCCGTGCGAGATTTAACCGCGAGGCACCACTGGGCCAAGCCCAGTCAGTCGGTCGTAAAAACCCGCCGACGTCGACGGCGTATTTACTGAAGTACGTTTCCTCGCAGGGGAAAGTGTACCCACGGGGATGCGCTACTGGAGGAGATGGCTGGCTCACCGACAGGTGGGACCCACCTGTCGGGTTTGTCTCCAACATCCCGCGCGCGTGGACAGGGACAGGGGAGGACTCCGGCGATGATTCCCGGCGGCACACCTCACCATTCGGGGTGCTACGGCCACCGGAATGCTCAGAGGAGCATGGCGCTTCTATACATGCCACGCACGCTCGTCGGGGAGCTCGAGAACGAGCGGGGCTTCCTCCATCGCGGAGGGAAGCTACGGTTGGAAGGGGGCTTTCGCCCTCGGGCCTTCTCCGGCGAAATTGACAACGGGGATGGTTCTGCGGGTCTTTGGGGAAGCTATTGGAGAAGGAGTTGGGGAGGGGGAGGCTCTGGAGAGGCTGGAATCATCGGCGATGTGGTGGTGGCAGTAGCTACTAGAGACGGAGATGACGGCCGTTTCCGGTCGTTTGGCTGCCTCGGGAGGCTTATGGGGGATGGAGGAGTGGTGGAGATGAGAGGAGTGAGCTCGGAGGGCCTTTTATAGGAGGGCGAAGGCGGTGCCGCAGCTCCAGAAGATAAGCACAGCGGCGATAGCAATTACGGTGGTGGTTGAAGCCGTTGGGTGGCCGGTGAGGGTCGGTGGAGGTCAGCATGGCCGGTGCTATGTGGCGAGGACGGTGGCCGCCGCGGATAAGCCCTGGTGGTTGGCATTTAAGGAGGCTGAGACGTGGCGGAGGGAAACTCGTCGGACGGCGGCTGAGGGCGGTGTGGTCGGTGGTGGCCGGCACTAGCGACAGAGGGGAGGTGTCGGTGGGGCGCGTGGGTGTCCCTCGAAGCTCCTGGCGTGCGGGTCAGTGGTAGAAAGGCCACGCGGGGCGGTGCCAACGCCTGCAGTCCCGGCGCTCTGGCCACGCGCAGTGCACGCACGCTATGTGTTTGGTAAAATGCCAATGGCATCTACAGGAATCAAAACGAGCTGGAATTTAACAGGATGGTGCCTCTGATCATGAGAGGAGTGATGAACATGCTAGTTTAGTCATAGGAGCTAGTGTGCAATACAAGCTAGAAAGATGTAAAATTTCTGGCATGCACACAATCTGTTTGACAAAATGTTGGGGTGACCTAGGAGATTTTGTTGGATGTTAAACTTGTCAGGATGATGCCTCATTGAATGGTAGAGAGGGTGGTGGGGTTGTCTTGGCAAAAAGAAGAACTTGCTAGTGCAAGTTTTGGTGAATTTCAGTTCTGGACAGAAAATGTAGGGGAATATTTGGTGAAATAAAGAGATTCCAATGGAGCTGGAATTTTGGACTTAAGGGTTTTGTTGGAAGGACTATAAGTGGGAAAAACTTCAGAGTGAATGGAGCAAGGAAAATAGGGGTTGTAGTTTAAACTCAAATACTGGACATAATTGAAAAGAGATTGTTTCACTCAAAATTTTCAAAATGCCAAGTTAGGTTTCTGCATAAAAGTGATCTGTGGACGTCACATGACCTCCCATAATTTTTGTGGAATTTTCAAAGAATTATTTAAAATGGTTGTAGTGCAATAGAGGCATTTAAAATATTGAAATAGCTATTAAAGGAATTGTTTTGGGCAAAATTTTATTATGAAAATAATTCGTACTGTTATTAAACTACATTTGAAAAGTTTTAAGAAAACTACCAAAGTCACAACATTATTTTGAAAATTTCTTTATGGAGGGAAGAATTTTGGAAAACGGAAACAGAAATTGGTTCTGAAATTAATAAAAGACCTAGTAAAATTCATAATTTTATTTCTAGCCAAATTTTTATTTAGTAAAAACATGATTAAATTTTTGGGGTGTTACAAACTCTACCCCCCTTAAGAAAATCTCGTCCTCGAGATTTGTTAGGTGGTCACAAAAATTAAACCCACCTTTCGAGGAGATTTTCCTAAGCTATTTAAAATAACCTATTTAGTCATAGCTGACGAGGGCTCCTGATAATTGGTGTAACTACAGTGAGGCTCCAGTGCTATGGTTCTACTGTGACTATTACGACAAATTTGGAAAAAGTGTAAATTCCAAAATTTGCTTGCCGTACTCCAGTGCATAGTGCTCTCTCCGGCTGACAGGTGGACCCAGGGCCCACTGTCAGTCTCTTCTTCTTCCTCTAGCTCTCTTCTCCTTCTCCCTCTCGAGCGCTTTCTCCATCTGCGGCGTCTAGCGCGTAGGGTATCCAGGGCCGTACTGTGGTAGTGCGCGGCGTGCAAGCTGCCGGTGCAGTGTGCACTCACTTCACGGGCCAGCACCTTGTCGGCACTGCTCGCGATTTCACCTCCGAACACCGGTGATCGGGCGACGAGCGGTGCTGGTGGACCTCGTTCACCATGCACCGAGCCCGAGCTATAAAACGAATGGAGTGCTACTCTCTTCTTTATCTCACCTGGCCTCACTTCTTCTTCCTCCTCCTTTTCTGTTCGCAGGAGATCAAACGGGGCTCCAATGGAGGACGTGCTTCCGGGGTTGTTTACGATTCTCATGTCCGGAGCGGTGGCGGCGTTGCTCGGGTTCTCGCTGCTCCTATGCGCGATGATCCTTGACGATCACCGTGATGCCGCAGCTCGAGTGGTGGCTCTTCGATGCGGCGGTGACCGTGAGGATTAGGCATCGATGGTGGTTACGGGTGAGTGTTAGTGCGTTCTGCAGCAGCTCTGTAGAAATAAAAGCAAACCCACAAAATTTTCTTCAGAAAAATTGGTGGTGTGATGAGAGTGGTCTGGTGTGTAAGGCGGTTGATTAGGTGCCAGTGTGTGTGTGTGGTTCTGCACTTAGTGCATGTAGTGGAGTGAGCGTGATTGTAAGCCGGGTGTCGTGGCGGTGCGTGAATTAATTCTGTGTTTGCAAAAATTATATTCGCAGTGGTCCTTAATAAGATCTCCACAATTACTCATATGCAACTTCAACCAAACATTTTATTCATAGGGTAAATCCCAAGATGCAACACAGATATGAAATCATGCAATTTAAACACTAGGCTAACGAACACAACCATGGTCTCTATGGTACAAAGGTAAAATCGATAGGGTCCTGAGAAAATATCCCCGGCATTGGAACACATTCTTCTTCCCCCGGAGAAAGTGGATGGAGGAGTCAGAGAACGTTCCCTCCTTGGTCTGGCGACAGTGGTCCGCCGATGGCGATCTGAGGATTTAGAATAGCAAGAGTCTGGAGGAAGTCCATCACTTGCTGGGTCAGACGCTCCTGCACGATAACATATTGAACAAGGTTGGCTAGCATTGGATCTCTCTCTGATTGTCTGCAGGGAAAAGATGCTTCTTCTCCGGGTGCTGCATGGCTCGGGTAGTAGTAGTACCCCCTTTCGCTGGCACGGGGCACTGCGTACCGGAGGCGGGTAATTGCTTCATAGGCAGCAACTTCTATAGCCATTTCTGTAGTTGGCATAGATTTCCCGATGAAGACGACACTTGTAGGGCCTTGGTTTGGGTCAACTGGTGGGATGTGCGCGACTGCCCAATATTTCGAGGCGTTGTGGTTGATCCTCGATTTGAACAGCTCGTACTGGGGTGGCTGAGTGGAGCCAAGAGTGTTGCGGGTGAAATCCCACAATATCTTGACAAAACTGCCCGGGGTTGCATCTGGGGTTCTCAGATGAATCCCAAGGTGCGACATAGGGGAAATGGTGGTGGAGGCAGTGTACAAGGTGAGGGATGCTGGTTATGGACGCGAGAGTGGTCTCCTATATAGTGCCTGGGCTAGGAAACATAAATCAGCAGGGTTACGATTCTGGGTATCGGCTCTGCTCTAGAGTGGTCGGGGTCAAAGTCACAGATACAAATCACAAAATGTGACGTATTACTGTGGTTGTCGGTTAGGGGGATAGGTTGGGCACCGATTATCAAAAGATGTCGGCTGGCCACTGTATGGGCTTTATTGGAAGGAATGGCCTGACGGTGGACAGGAAAGGATGTGGGCGGTGTGGAATCCTAGGGATAGTGACCAGGCTAAGAGAGGATTAGCCAATGGTCAGCCTGGCTCTGATACTAAGGCTGTCGGGGCCGGGACACGATATCCTAGAAATTTAACCCCTCGTGTTACCACCAGCCCAGGATTACTGTTACTGGTGGACACGTCCTTGTTACAGATTACCAAGCTATTACAAGAATTGAATACAAGACCATAAAGGTCCAATGATACAACAATGATGTCTGGTGGTGGATGACAGAATTAACTCATGGTTCTCCAATGTCGATGGGGCTCCATTCCCACAGGAACAGCTGACCAGGATAATTCCTATCCCGCATGGCAGCTATCCTAGGCTCCGCACGGTCGTCGCTGTGGTACTCCTTGTAGAAACCCTGACCTGGCCAAGTAAATAGCTAGGGACAAGCCTGTGAGTACGTTTGAATGTACTCGCAAACATCATGAACAGATGATAGACCGAATGCAGCAGATGTTATGTGATCAAGTTGAATTAAAAATTATATGCGTATGCACATGGTGGACTTAAAGACATGCTGTCAGTAATTAAATCATGGCATGATAATATATTAGCATGTGCAAATAACTGGGTATATAAAAATATTAGTGATAAACAAGGAAAGTTAAAGGAAAAATAAAATAAAGGAAATGCCGGTCGGATGTCTAAAATGACACCACGACAGGTCTTGAAGAGAAATGCCAAACGGGTGTCTAAAAGAGAAATTGGACGAGACAGGACCATCCGAGAACTCAGGCGACACCACGAGAGGTCTTGAAAAGAAATGCCAGTCGGGTGTCTAAAAGAGAAATCGGACGAGACAGGACCATCCGAGAACTCAGGCGACGCCACGAGAGGTCTTGAAAAGAAATACCAGTCGGGTGTCAAGTGACGCCACGGTCGGCCTTGAAGAGAAATGCCAATCGGGTGTCCACAAGAGTAGTGGCGGGATAAACCGCCTGTTAACTCGAGAGATGCCACGAGAGGTCTTGAAAATAAAATTGAGTGCCCGGGGTAGTCTAGCCAGCCCCTGAGACACTCAGGAAATTCAAAATAAGAGAAAAGGGTTAGTCCTCAATAATATGCATAACCTTAATAATATTTAACATACATAAAATATTCATGGTAGCATCAGGGTGACAACACTTATCCTGCAAAATAATTCAGGCTCAATTTATTTATTTTCCTCTGAAGACCGACACTAAGACCGACACTTGACCAACCCAGACTGTAGCCCTTAACCGCGGACACGGCTATTCGAATTGGTTTAAACTCTGCAGAGGGTGTACTCTTTACCCACAAGTAAAGGATTTCGTTAGTCAGCACCGTGACACTGACTATTTCCCATTACGGTCTTTGGGTTGAAAACACACCTGACCAGCACACACCAGATTAACTTTCCGGATGCCTGGAATCACCCAAAGCATCGTTCAAGAAAAACTCTAAGACGGAGAGACCAACGTCCTGCATGTGATCACTATTCATACGCGTGGATTACAAGGGGTGCCCCCCTCTCAGTCACAACTGGAAACACCCATGCCCCCTGACCCGATGACAGGATTTAGTTCGCGGCCGCGGAAACCCTCATCGTGGCCCTCTGTATGGTGTGTGCATGGAAAGGGGTTATCAACTTACTGAACCATACCCTACTTGTGGCAGCACGAATCAAGTATGGGGGTTACCGGAACAATACTCGATCTACGGTCGACTCAGGAGGTTCAAGTTTTCCTGCAGCGGTTAGCACAACAAAGTATTCTTTCAACAGCAATACCAACAGGGCCACAACCCTTGCATGCTCCAACAAGCATATCAAACAAGGCATGATCACGCTCCAATGTGATCACCCTTCCGCGAATAAATTATTTGGAGTTCATATGAATTACTTATGGTGTTTCTAAGTTGAAATAAATGATTAAATAAACCATTTAATTGATCCAGTGGAGATAAAGCTTGGGAAAAATGTTAATCTAACCTATATAAATAAAGCAAGATTTTATAAGTCTGTAGAAATTTGAATCACTGGATTTGGATTTGAAAAGGTTGCTGTGGAATTAATTGAAATCTACTGGAAAAGAAAAAGAAAAGAAAAGGGTAGCAGTGCGCCCCGTGCGAGATTTAACCGCGAGGCGCCACTGGGCCGAGCCCAGTCAGTCGGCCGTGAAAAACCCGCCGACGTCGACGGCGTATTTACTGAAGTACGGTTCCTCGCAGGGGAAAGTGTACCTATGGGGATGCGCTACTGGAGGAGATGGCTGGCTCATCGACAGGTGGGACCCACCTGTCGGGTTTGTCTCCAACCTCCCGCGCGCGTAGACAGGGACAGGGGAGGACTCCGGCGATGATTCCCGGCGGCACACCTCACCATTCGGGGTGCTACGGCCACCGGAATGCTTAGAGGAGCATGGCGCTTCTGTACATGCCACGCACGCTCATCGGGGAGCTCGAGAATGAGCGGGGCTTCCTCCATGGCGGAGGGAAGCTACGGTTGGAAGGGGGCTTTCGCCTTCGGGCCTCCTCCGGCGAAATTGACGACGGGGATGGTTCTGCGGGTCTCTGGGGAAGCTATTGGAGAAGGAGTTGGGGAGGGGGAGGCTCTGGAGAGGCTGGAATCATCGGCGATGTGGTGGTGGCAGTAGCTACCGGAGACGGAGATGACGTCCGTTTCCAGTCATTTGGCTGCCTCGGGAGGCTTATGGGGGATGGAGGAGTGGTGGAGATGAGAGGAGTGAGCTCGGAGGGCCTTTTATAGGAGGGTGAAGGCGGTGCCGCGGCTCCAGTAGATAAGCACAACGGCGATGGCAATTACGGTGGTGGTTGAAGCCGTTGGGTGGCCGGTGAGGGTCGGTGGAGGTCAGCGTGGCCGGTGCTATGTGGCGAGGACTGTGGCCGCCGCAGATAAGCCCTGGTGGTTGGCATTTAAGGAGGCTGAGACGTGGCGGAGGGAAACTCGTCGGACGGCGGCTGAGGGCGGCGTGGTCGGTGGTGGCCGGCACTAGCGACAGAGGGGAGGTGTCGGTGGGGCGCGTGGGTGTCCCTCGAAGCTCCTGGCGTGCGGGTCAGTGGTAGAAAGGCCACGCGGGGCGGTGCCGACGCCTGCAGTCCCGGCGCTCTGGCCACGCGCAGTGCACACACGCTATGTGTTTGGTAAAATGCCAATGGTATCTACAGGAATCAAAACGAGCTAGAATTTAACAGGATGGTGCCTCTGATCATGAGAGGAGTGATGGACATGCTAGTTTAGTCATAGGAGCTAGTGTGCAATACAAGCTAGAAAGATGTAAAATTTCTGGCATGCACACAATCTGTTTGACAAAATGTTGGGGTGACCTAGGAGATTTTGTTGGATGTTAAACTTGTCAGGATGATGCCTCATTGAATGGTAGAGAGGGTGGTGGGGTTGTCCTGGCAAAAAGAAGAACTTGCTAGTGCAAGTTTTGGTGAATTTCAGTTCTGGACAGAAAATGTAGGGGAATATTTGGTGAAATAAAGAGATTCCAATGGAGCTGGAATTTTGGACTTAAGGGTTTTGTTGGAAGGACTATAAGTGGGAAAAATTTCAGAGTTAATGGAGCAAGGAAAATAGGGGTTGTAGTTTAAACTCAAATACTGGACAGAATTGAAAAGAGATTGTTTCACTCAAAATTTTCAAAATGCCACGTTAGGTTTCTGCATAAAAGTGATCAGTGGACATCACATGACCTCCCATAATTTTTGTGGAATTTTCAAAGAATTATTTAAAATGGTTGTACTGCAATATAGGCATTTAAAATATTGAAATAGCTATTAAAGGAATTGTTTTGGGCAAAATTTTATTATGAAAATAATTCTTACTGTTATTCAACTACATTTGAAAAGTTTTAAGAAAACTACCAAAGTCACAACATTATTTTCAAAATTTCTATATGGAGGGAAGAATTTTGGAAAACAGAAACATAAATTGGTTCTGAAATTAATAAAAGACCTAGTAAAATTGAAAATTTTGTTTCTAGCCAAATTTTTATTTAGTAAAAACAAGATTAAATTTTTGGGGTGTTACACTTAATGTTCGATGACGATATAGTATTTTATGAATTATGTGATTTGGTGACCGAATGTTGTTCGGAGTCCCGGATGAGATCACGCACATGACGAGGATTCTCGAAATGGTCGAGAGGTAAAGATTGATATATAGGACGATGGTATTCGGACACCGGAAGTGTTTCGGGGGTCACCGGGTACTTATTGTGACGCCCCCGGCTTAATCGTGCACTAATCATACACGCAAACGCACACGATCAAGCCTAAGGACTCACTTGAAGATATCACAACACAACTCTAGTCACAAATTTAAAATAATACAAGCTATATATTACAAGCCAGGGGCCTCGAGGGCTCGAATACATAAGCTCACTTACAAGCGTCAGCGGAAGCATCAGATATCAGAGTACAGATATAAAAGAAAGACAGATAGGCCTTTAAAAGGCGGGGCAAAAGAAAACACTACGATCAAAAAGGCACAGGCCTCCTGCCTGGGACCCTCCGAACCTACTCCTGGTCGTCAGCCAACTCGTAGTAGTAACCACCCTCAGGGTAGTAGTAGCAGTCATCGACGGGGGCAGCTGTCTCAGGGGCTCCGTCATCTGGTTGCATCAAACGGATATGGCGAAAAAGAGGAAGCAAAGCAACCGTGAGTACTCATCCGAAGTACTCAACAAGCAAGGATCTACACTACACATGCAACATTATCAAAGAAAGGTTGTATATGTGGACTGGGCTGCAGAAATGCCAGAGTAGAGGGAAGGCCTAGTCCTATCGAAGACTAGCATCTTCATCGGTCTTGCAGCATTAGAAGAGTGTAGATTAGCACAGTATAAAGTAGTAGTAGTGTTATCAACCTCGCCTAGAGATCCTTCCTCGACTCCCTGCGAGAAAGCAATCCCAGAGCCATACTATCCATATCTCACCACAAGTATCCAGTTCTAGTGTATCGATCGGGATACAACTCCTAGCGTCCGTTACCGAGGATCGGGCTATGAATAGATTAGTTCTTCCCTGCAGGGGTGCACCAACTTACCCACCACACTCGATTAAATCCGGCCAGACACACTTTTCTGGGTCATGCCCGGCCTCGGCCAAACGATACGCCGCAACCCGACCTAAGCTTAACAGAGAGGTCAGCACGCCGGACTAAACCTATGCACCCAGGGGTCTTGGGCCATCGCCCCGGGTGCTCCTATACGTTGCGAGGGCGGCCGGTGAGCAGACCTAGCAGCCTCCATTACAAAGGAGGGTGCTTAACGCGGTCCAACCCGGCGCGCGCCACTCAGTCGCATGAGGTCTATTAAGCTTCGGCTGATGCATACGACGCTGCCCATAATTGTTCCCACGTGATGGTTAGTGCTATCAGGCCAAAGGCCTACTCGGATCAAATATCCAAATCGTTAGTTTATTGGGAGCGTGCGGTAATGAGCAGAGATTCACGATCAATGTGACCCCGTTGCCCCGTCTCGAGGACTTGCTGCAAGGGCTAAGAATGCCCAGCCACGCCTCGTAATTATCCCTCGGGTACCCTCCAGGTCAACCCGACTTCCCATCACTCGCGGGTACCCCGCAGGGCCGACCCGATGTCATCAAGGTTCTGTGTTAAGTCCAAGTAACCGTGTGTCCAAACACCAAGGGGAAACCCAAGGAATCACCCTCGATAGATTCCACCTGATGTAGTCGTCAAGGTGAACTTAGGAGGAATCACCCTCGAGGTTCACACTTGAGGTGTTGCACGACGGCGTCGTTATCGGGAGTTGTGAAGGAGGAATCACCCTCGATGACCACGACCGAATAGCTAATCTATAGAGTTAACATCAGAAGTGCTAAACGAGGTATCACCCTCGACACTCGATAGTAACGTTGCAGTGTTGTACAACTAAGGGGGTGATGTGCGGTGCCGGGGCCTAGTTGTCGATCACGTTGATCGAGTCATCTGATAATCCAGCGGGGCAACTGGGACAAAGTGGGGTCTCTAGTGGGTCTCTATCCAGCCTATACTAAGCAATTTAGGAAAAGCAGGTGGGTAACAATAGAAGGTTACAAAATCAGGCTATGAATCAGAAATAGGATAAACAGTAGCAGCAGCATTATCTAATGCAAGCATAAGAGAGAAAGAATAGGCGATATCGGTATGTTCAAAGGGGGGGGGTGCTTGCCTGGAAGCTCTGCTGCAAAAGTCTGGTCATCAGGGGTGTAGTCGATCTCCGGAGCTGTGTCTGTCTCGGGGACTACGTCGGTACCGGGATCTACCGAGAGAGAAAAGGGGGAGGAAATACATAAATACACAGCAAACATATGCAACACAGAGCATGTCATGCTAACGTGCAGTGCGGGGTTACCTAAAGACATGTCTAAATCATTTTAGTTATTTTAGGATTTAAGTTGGATTTATTAACCGGTATGTATGCACTATTCATCTACCAGAAACAAGCTAAAAGTTGCGGGTTCACCTCCATAGAGGGTTCCAACACGGAGACAGATAGCACGGTCGGCTTTGTCTCGTCTTTCTAAGCAACTTTCATGTATAAAGTTTTTCCATCCGAGCTACGGATTATTTTCTATGATTTTTGAAAGATTCTAGTACTTTCTGGATCAATGTAAATTAACAGGAATTTCCAGAAATGGAATATGATGTCAGACAGATGTCAGGGTGATGTAAGCAGTCAACTGACCCACTGACTGGTCAAACTGACCAGTGGGTCCCACTTGTCATTGATAGTGACTTTAACAGTGGTTAAGTTAAACTAAACAGAGCTAATTAGAGGGTGGGCCCCAAGTGTCAGTGTCTATACTAATTAACAGATTAGTTTTAAAACCTAATTAGCTTAATTAAACGCAGGGGCCCACACGTCAGTGGCTTAGGGTTAACAGTAACCCGCGTTGACCACGGTCAACGCGGTCAAACGAGCGCTGGGGGCCCACCATCAGTGTCTCTGGGCGGGCCCCACGACGTGCCAGGTCAGTGGAGCCGCCGGAGGAGCTCCGGCGAGCCTCCCGCGGCGGCGAAATCGCTAGAGGGCACCGGAAACGCGCTACGCTGGACCATTTCGCATGATTCTTGCTGCGTTCGATCGGGCTCTTCATCCCGCGTCGGTTGGTGGCGGCAGAACGAGCAGGGGAGGTCGGCAGGGCCGCCGGCGTTGAGCCGTGGCGGCGATACGGCTCGGTTGTGTGATGGAGATGGCGAAGCAGCACACTACGGAGCGAATGGAAAGGCTGTGGAGGATCCCCGTGGTGCGGCGAGTCCAACGGGCTTGAGCCCATGACCAAATGGTCACCAGAGCCTCGCCGGCGGCGAGCTCCGCGGTGATGCGTTCGGGCGCTCATCGGGGACGGCGCTAGGAGGCACGATAGGGCGTGTGAGTGTGCGCCTTGGGCTCCTGGGAACCCCAGGAGCACAACGATGAGCTCGGGCGAGCGTGTCAACGGCCACAACAATGGCGACGAGCTCGTCGGTGACGACGTGTTCGGGCGCAAGTGGAGCGGCGGCTACGGCCAGACAGCGGCAGCTAGCGAGGAAAGAGAGGGGCAGGAAGGCTCACCTAGTGGCTACGAAAAGCCGGTGAAAGCTTAGGAGCTGCAGCATTCGCTGGAGACTATGGAGATCACTGGCGGTAGAAGCGAAAGGGGGCGGCTCGATTCGCTCACTGCGGTGGCTCCCATCTCGTGCTCGTGGACGAGGATGAGGTGGTCGACGACGGTGAAGATGCGGGGCATGGTGGCGAGGAGAGGTGAGGTCATTGGCCGCAAGATCGACGGCGAGCGGCGATGGATCCGCTCGGGGAAGCTCGTGAGCGAGCCAAAGAGAGCGAGGGAGAGGGGAAGAAGTGGATGAGGATGGAGGGGAGACCGAGGGGGTCGGCCTTTTCCCCTCGGCTGGCCGTGGGCGTCGCCGTGTCGGCGTTCGGCCGGTGCGCGCGCTCGCGCCCACGGCGGTGACGACACGCGGGGAGAGTGAGAGGAGAGAGGCGGGCGCTGTGGGCTGGGCCGCACTGTGGACTTAGGCCCCGTCCACAGTAGCATTTCTCTTTTTCCCGTTTTATTCTTCTGTTTTCTTTTTCCAGCAGTCTTTTGCGTTTAAAATAGCCATCAAATGACTTAGAAAAAATGTGTGGCTGGCAAAAACAAATGCTAGGGAATAATGTGCACTGCCACAAAACGTTTGGGCAATTTTGGAATTCATTTGGATTTTTTTTCAAAAATGAATATGGCATTTAAAGTGCTGTTTTGGCACTGTTTTAAATGCTCTGGCCCATTTGAGTTGATGATGATGTTGTTTTCCTTAACAACAATTTGTTTTGGAATATTTGATGAATGATGAACATTTTTCCAGCAACTTTTGTGCAACTTGAAATTTCACTTTGAATTTGAATAGAATTCAGAGAAGGAATTTGAAATGAGATATTAACCCAATATGATTAAGCTTTGTAAATCAAGATGACTTGGCACTAATCATAAGGGATTACTGAGGTGTGATGCTGGGGATGTTAGAAATCTCCTCCACTACAAGAAATCTTGTCCCGAGATTTAAGTGGGGAAGTAAAGAGTAACTTCGGGAGAACTGACCCTTATAGGGTTAATTATCTGGCGAACAATTCAGGGAATGTGGCAGAAGTATCTCTCGAATTGAAACTTAAGAAAACATCGAGAGCAAAGTATGAATGTACAATAAGAAGTTTCAAGCGAATGGACATCCAATCGATACCTGAACAGAGTGTGAGAAGGGGGTTCAGAGCATCGGTAATATATCATCTCTCAGAGGGTGGCTCGTGATAACACACAAAGCCAAGAGCAAAGGATACCTCGGAATCAAGGATATACAGGAGAGTCAGGTTCCGATCCTGTGGAACTGTGAGGATTGTCAATCAAAAGTAGGGAGGACGGTGACATCTTACCGGTCACGACAACAAGGTAAGTCAAAGGATAGTCTGTCAGTTATGTCGGTGACAATATCGGAATCATGGGCGAGGGACGAAGAGAACCATTTTCCTGCTCGTTAAAACGAGGCGGACCAATAGGCAAAGTTCTCACCCATCGGTGGTTACCGGAATGTCATCAACAGTAGTAACGGGGTCTTTCTGTCGGAGTTGTAGACCGAGGTGTTTTCATAAGCAGAGACTTAATACTGCTTAGGTCATATAGATCACAAGAAAGATTAAACAGACCAATGGAAAGGAAAATGTGTTTACACACAAGAACTAGGAGTATATCATTTCCCAAGGAAAAATGGAGCATGATATACATGATAGAACAGCAAGTTCAAAAGCATGTAGATAAAGGGGTGAGGGAAGAATCATGGTAATACCCATACAACGGTGTTTGGATAATAGATAGAGAAACATTTGGCAATGTGCTTCCAATGTTCTTGTGGATATTCGGAATACCACAATCATGCTTCAAGGTAGCCTTAATATGGTGTTTCAAGTAAGGGTTGGGTCTGAAGATCTCAAGAGATACAAAGGAACAATTTCGGAAGTATCGAGGAACGCAAGGTATAACCAAAACATAACCAAGTCTGAGTTGGCAGAAAGTCAAGGATGTTATCGATGATAACACAAATCATTGAGGGGCGAGGATGGTATTTCTAACCATGAATTTATTTCACAACTTTAGAGAAGTCAAAAGGTTGACGATGATGGTGAAACATTTTGTCGAGAGGCTTCATGAGATGTAATCGATCAGCGACGACATCAAGAAAATGGAGTGATGAAGCGAAAAGTTATTGGAACCATGGATGTGACACAAGCTCAAAATCAAGCTTGTTGCTCGAGGTGAAATGATAGGATGAGGAAGATCGACGTAAGCTTAGCACATCGTCGGAGGTTGCTCCGGGCATAAGGACCAGGTAGCACAGTTAAAGTTAGCATGGTAATGATATAGCCGATCAGGCTAGGAATGACTTGAAGAATTATTAAGCTCGTAAGCAGCGAAAATTACTTAGAGTTACTGAATCAGAGTGCGGAATTGATTCACTTATCGGTGTTCTCGAGTGACAAACAACTCAGAACCCGGGAAAATTGGAATTGGTGATCAATGATAGTAGATGAAGAACTCATAAGAAATTATGTAGTTCCTGTGATATTCTCAAGATACCAGGGGTAATACTCGATGGTAGACCATAATAGAGGTTGGATAGGTGAAATGATCTGCAGAGGACAAGTATTTTAACTTGTCCGGGAAATGGAAGCAAGAAGAAAATAGGGTCGGAACCACTATTGCAAAGTATCAATTCTCAGATACAAGATGAATTTGTACCAAGGAAATAATGATTTTTACGAGCAGCTTCCATGATAATGTCTACATCGGGTCCATGGGCATGAACACAAAGGTTCAAGGTCGACTCCCACTTCTTCAATGCATAACCTTTCATTCACTACTTTGTTAAAAAATATATGAACATGAAGAACTACCTGGTGAAATACCAGATGAGTAGGGCTCGCGAAAATTATCGGGTTCACACAGATTAAGAAGGCATAGGTTCAACCCATCGGGGCATCTTAGGAACATATACCACGAACTTCAGGAGTACATAACTCAAGCTTGATGGTAGAGCATGGCTGACTAAAGGAGAGAATACATTTTACCAAAGGCATTATGTATCAGGGGAGAACTTACAAGATTTCAGATGTTAAGGACACTGTCGGATAACAAACCAACAATGGATCTGGCAATTCACGACGGAGTTGATGTGAGTATTGGTATTCAATCAGAGGGAGAAGGGATGCAAAGGCATTGACAAGGAATGTCAACGAAGATTGCTAAACATATGGAATTAGCCGTAATGCAAGCATGCAAGAATTTCAAGAGCAATAGTCTACAGAGGATTTTCGGAAGATCGACTAACAATGGAAAGTATTTTTGCGAAACACCTGAACAACTGGGGATGAACGGATCCCTAGTAAATGTGAGGAATTATCCGTAGTGCGAAAGAAGCTGCACGGTAGTAGGCTCAAAGGATTCCCGGATTAACGAGGAGTATTTCGGGGTATCTTGTACATAAAGGAGTATCTGGGAATGAAGATACAAACGGCAAAGATGTGTAGCTGTCCACGGTGATTATCGGTAGTAGGGAACTTGCAAAAGCAGTGGGCATAATGTTCTCGGGAAACATCGAGGAGTATCTGCAGAATCTTCTGGCGAAGCAAGCGATCATCTGTGATGAAGGAGCTCTCCGGGATGAAGTGGTTATGAGAACCTAATGTCAGAGTTAGTAAAATGTTTAACCCGAGTAGACGAGAGATCAGAATCCCAGAGTATAGATGAGGAATAAAAGATCCTAATACCACCCAATGGCGACGTGGGCCCGTAAGCCACACATCCAAGTTAGTAAAACAGTTTTGGACGACTAGACTCAACTTTGGCCAAGGAGATGGAAAGGGGGATTCCTATAGGCAGTCGGCTCTAATACCAGTCTGTGATGCCCCCGTCTTAATCGTGCACTTATCATACACGCAAATGCACATGATCAAGCCTAAGGACTCACTTGAAGATATCACAACACAACTCTAGACACAAATTTAAAATAATACAAGCTATATATTACAAGCTAGGGGCCTCGAGGGCTCGAATACATAAGCTTGCTTGCAAGCATCAGCGGAAGCATCAGATATCTGAGTACAGATATAAAAGAAAGACAGATAGGCCTTTAAAAGGCGGGGCAAAAGAAAACACTATGATCGAAAAGGCGCAGGTCTCCTGCCTGGCATCCTCCAAACCTATTCCTGGTCGTCAGCCAACTCGTAGTAGTAACCACCCTCTGGGTAGTAGTAGCAGTCATCGACGGGGGCAGCTGTCTCAGGGGCTCCGTCATCTGGTTGCATCAAACGGATATGGAGAAAAAGAGGAAGCAAAGCAACCATGAGTACTCATCCGAAGTACTCAGCAAGCAAGGATCTACACTGCACATGCAACATTTGTTGGAAATATGCCCTAGAGGCAATAATAAATTGGTTATTATCATATTTCCTTGTTCATGATAATTGTTTATTATCCATGCTAGAATTGTATTGATCGGAAACTCAGATACATGCGTGGATACATAGACAACAACATGTCCCTAGTAAGCCTCTACCTGACTAGCTCGTTGATCAAAGATGGCTATGGTTTCCTAGCCATGGACATGAGTTGTCATTTGATAATGGGATCACATCATTAGGAGAATGATGTGATGGATAAGACCCAAACTATAAACGTAGCATATGATCGTGTCAAGTTTATTGCTATCGTTTTCTGCATGTCAAGTATATGTTCCTATGACCATGAGATCATGCAACTCACTGACACCAGAGGAATACCTTGTGTGTAC
The DNA here is from genome assembly GCA_011799875.1 of Thinopyrum elongatum. NCBI lineage: Eukaryota > Viridiplantae > Streptophyta > Magnoliopsida > Poales > Poaceae > Thinopyrum > Thinopyrum elongatum. Next base: position 425,212,601 of record CM022297.1, read on the forward strand.
CAAACATCGCAACATAACTGGGTGACTATACAGGTGCTCTACAGGTATCTCCGAGGGTGTCCGTTGAGTTGGCATGGATCAAGACTGGGATTTGTCACTCCGTATGACGGAGAGGTATCTCAGGACCCACTCGGTAATGCAACATCACAGTGAGCTTGCAAGCAATGTGACTAATGCGTTAGCCACGGGATCTTGTATTACGGAACGAGTAAAGGGACTTGCTGGTAACGAGATTGAACTAGGTATGGTGATACCGATGATCGAATCTCGGGCAAGTAACATATCGATGGACAAACGGAACTGCATACGGGATTAGCAGAATCTTTGACACTGAGGTTCGACCGATAAGATCTTCGTAGAATATGTAGGAACCAATATGGGCATCCAGGCCCCGCTATTGGTTATTGAACGTAGAGGTGTCTCGGTCATGTCTGCATAGTTCTCGAACCCGCAGGGTCTACACACTTAACATTTGGTGACGATATAAGTATAGTTGAGTCATTATGGTGGTTACCGAAGGTTGTTCAGGGTCCCGGATGAGATCCCAGACATGACGAGGAACTCCGGAATGGTCCGGAGGTGAAGATTGATTTATTGGATGAAGGGTATTGGAGTCCGAAATTGTTCCGGTGGTACCGGGTGATGACCAGCATGACCGAAAGGGGTTTCGGAGGGTCCCGGCAAGTGTTGGGGGGGGGGGGCTCATGGGCCAAGGGGAGGGGGCAAACCAGCCCACTAAGGGGCTGAGCGCCCCTCTTACCCCATCCCACATGACCAGGGGAGGTGGGGCGCATCCTGGCTTGGGAGGCAAGCCTCCACCTGGCTTGGGAGGCAAGCCTCCACTTGGCTTGGGGGGCAAGTCTCCCTAGGGTTTCCCTAGGGTAGATCCCATCTGCCCTGGCCGCCGCCCCCCTATTGGAAACCCTAGGGGCGCCACCCCCTCCTCCCTTCTCCTATATATAGAGAGGTAGAGAGAGGGCAGCCGCACCCCATACAGATCTATTCGTGCCACGGCGCTGCTCCTCCTCTTCCTCGTATCCCTCTTCCTCTCCGTAGTGCTTAGCGAAGCTCTGCTGAGATTCCGCCACCACCACCGCCACCACGCCGTCGTGCTGCCGGAGGACTCGAGCTACTACTCCACCATTGCTCGCTGGATCGAGGAGGTGAAGGCGTCATCAAGCCGTATGTGTGTTGAACGCGGAGGTGCCGTCCGTTCGGCACTTGGATCAGGAGTTCGCGGGACGGATCATGATTGGATCGCGAAGATGTTCGACTACATCAACTGCATTTCTTAACGCTTCCGCTTAGAGATCTACAAGGGTATGTAGATGTAATCTCTCCTCTCGTAGATGTTCATCTCCTAGATTGATCTTGGTGAGCGTAGGAAAATTTTGTTTCCCATGCAACGTTCCCCAACAGTGGCATCAGAGCTAGGTCTTTGCGTAGATGACATCACGAATAGAACACAAAGGAGTTTGTGGGCGTTGATATTCAGATTGCTTCCTTCCTTGGTATTTTCTCGATTCAGCGGTATTATGGGATGAAGCGGCCCGGACCAATCTTACATGTCCACGTACATGAGACTGGTTCCATCGACAGACATGTGACTTTGTTGCATAAAGATGGCTGGTGGGTGTCTGTCTCTCTCACCTTAGTTGAATCGGATTCGACAAAGGTGGTCCTTGTAGAAGGTTAAATAGCAACTTGCATATCACCGTTGTGGCTTTGTGTAGGTAAGAATCATTCTTGCTAGATACCCATAGCAGCCACGTAAAACATGCAAGAACAATTAGAGGACGTCTAACTTGTTTTTGCAGGGTATGTTGTGATATGATATGGCCAAAGACATGATGAAATATATTTGATGTATGAGATGATCATGTTTGTAATAGTCTATATCGACTTGCATGTCGATGCATACGACAACCGGCAGGAGCCATAGGGTTGTCTTTAATTATTGTATGACCTGCGTGTCAATCATTAAGCGCTATGTAATGCTTTACTTTATCGCTAAGCGGTAGCAATAGTAGTAGAAGCATGGTTGGCGTGACAACCCCGATATCGACACGATGATGGAGATCATGATGATGGAGATCATGGTGTCATGCCGGTGACGATGGAGATCATGCCGGTGCTTTGGAGATGGAGATCAAAAGCACGAGTTGATGGCCATATCATGTGACTTATGATTTGCATGTGATGTTAATCATTTTATGCATCTTATTTTGCTTAGGACGACGGTAGCATTATAAGGTGATCCCTCACTAAAATTTCAAGATAAAATTGTGTTCTCCCCAAGTGTGCACCGTTGCGAAAGTTCATCGTTTCGAAGCACCACGTGATGATCAGGTGTGATAGACTCTACGTTCACATACAACGGGTGCAAGCTAGTTTTGCACATGTGGAACACTTGGGTTAAACTTGACGAGCCTAGCATGTACAGACATGGCCTCGAAACACAAGAGACCAAAAAGTCGAACATGAGTCATATAGTAGATATGATCAACATGGAGATGTTCACCATTGAAACCACCTCATCTCACGTGATGATCGGACTTGGGTTGGTGAATTTGGATCATGTTACACTCGGACGATCGGAGGGATGTCGATTTGAGTGGGAGTTCTTAAGTAATATGATTAGTTGAACTCATTATCATGAACATAGTCTAAATTGTCTTTGCAATTTATGTTGTAGATCAATAGCTCACGCTGTAGCTCCCTGTTTTAATACGTTCCTAGAGAAAGACTAAGTTGAAAGATATTGTAAGCAATTATGCGGACTAAGTCCGTAGTCTGAGGATTGTCCTCACTACTGCACAGAAGGCTTATGTCCTTGATGCACCGCTCGGTGTGCCAACCCATCTAGCGTTGTCTGTGGATGTTGTGAACATCTGGCATACACGTTCTGATGACTACTTGATAGTTTAGTGCGCCATGCTTTACAACTTAGAATCGAGGCTCCAAAGACGTTTTGAACGCCATGGAACATATGAGATGTTCCAAGAGCTGAAATTGTTATTTCAGGCTCATGCCCGTGTTGAGAGGTATGAGACCTCTGACAAGTTCTTTGCCTACAAGATGGAGGAGAATAGCTGAGCCAGTGAGCATGTGCTCAGAATGTCTGGGTGCCACAATCGCTTGAATCAAGTGGGAGTTAATCTTCTAGATAAGACAGTGATTGACAGAGTTCTGCAGACACTATCACCAAGCTACTAGAACTTCGTGATAAACTATAACATGCAAGGGATGGAGATGATCCCGGAGCTGTTCGCGGTAGGCCGCGAAGGTAGAAATCAAGATGGAGCATCAAGTGTTGATGGTTAACAAGACCACTGGTTTTAAGAAGGGCAAGGGCAAGAAGGGAAACTTCATGAATGATAAGCCAGTTGCCGCTCCAGTGAAGAAAACCAAGGTTGAACCCAAACCCAAGACTAAGTGCTTCTATTGTAAGGGGAACGGTCACTGGTAGCGGAACTACCCCAAATACTTGGTAGATAAGAAGGCTGGCAACTTCAACAAAAGTATACTTGATATACATGTTATTGATGTGTACCTTACTAGTACTCCTAGTAGCACCTGGGTATTAGATACCGGTTCAGTTGCTAATATTGGTAACTCGAAACAAAAGCTACGGAATAAACGGAGACTAGCTAAGGGCGAGGTGACGATGTGTGTTGGAAGTGTTTCCAAGGTTGATGTGATCACTATCGCACGCTCCCTGTACCTTCGGGATTAGTGTTAAACCTAGATAAATGTTATTTGGTGTCTGCTTTGAGCATGAACATGATGAGATCGTGTTTATTGTAATGCGGTTATTCATTTAAAGTCAGAGAATAATGGTTATTCTGTTTACATGAATAATACCTTCTATGGTCATGCACCCAATGTGAATGGTTTATTGAATCTCGATCGTAGTGATACACATGTTCATAACATTGATGCCAAAAGATGTAGAGTTGATAATGATAATACCCCTTTCTTGTGGCACTGCCGCTTATGTCATATTGGTGTAAGGCGCATGAAGAAACTCCATGCTGATGGACTTTTTGAGTCACTTGATTTTGAATCACTTGACACATGCGAACCATGCCTCATTGGCAAGATGACTAAGACCCCGTTGTCCGGAACAATGGAACGGGCAAGTGACTTGTTGGAAATCATACATACTGATGTGTGTGGTTCGATGAGCGTTGATGTTCGCGGTGGATATCGTTACTTTCTCACCTTCACTGATGACTTGAGTAGATATGGGTATATTTACTTAAGGAAGCATAAGCCTGAAATGTTTGAAAAGTTCAAGCAATTTTAGAGTGTAGTTGAGAATCATTGTAACAAGAAGATTAAATTCCTACGATCTGATCGAGGGGGAGAATATCTGAGTTATGAGTTTGGCAATCACTTAAGACAACGTGGAATCGTTTCACAGTTGACGCCGCCTGGAACACCACAGCGTAATGGTTGCCCGAACATCGTAATTGTACCTTATTGGATATGGTGCGTTCTATGATGTCTCTTGCCGATCTACCACTATCGTTTTGGGGTTATGCATTAGATACAACTACATTCACTTTAAATAGGGCACCATCTAAGTCCGTGGAGACGACACCGTATGAATTGTGGTTTGGCAAGAAACCTAAGTTGTCGTTTCTTAAGGTTTGGGGCTACGATGCTTATGTTAAAAGGCTTTAGCCAGAAAAGCTCGTACCCAAAGCGGACAAATGCGTCTTCATAGGATATCCAAAATAGACGGTTGGGTATACCTTCTATCTCAGATCCGAGGGCAAAGTGTTTGTCGCTAAGAACGGGTCCTTTCTCGAGAAAGAGTTTCTCTCAAAAGAATTGAGTGGGAGGAAGATAGAACTTGATGAGGTTGTTGAACCTTCAACCAGAGAGTAGCGCAGCACAAAAAGATGTTTCTGTGGCACCTACTTCAGTTGAAGAGGAAGCTAATGATGATGATCATGAAGCTTCGGATCAAGTTACTATCGAACCTCATAGGTCGACAAGGGTGCATACAAATTCTGAGTGGTAACCCTGTCTTAAAGGTCATGTTGTTGGACAACGGTGAACCTACGAGCTATGGAGAAGCGATGGTGGGCCCGGATTCCAACAAATGGCTAGGAGCCATGAAATCCGAGATAGGATCCATGCATGAGAACAAAGTATGGACTTTGGTGGACTTGCCCGATGATCGGCAAGCCATTGAGAATAAATGGATCTTTAAGAAGAAGACAGACGCTGATGGTAATGTCACCATTTATGAAGCTCGACTTGTCGCAAAGAAGTTTCCGACAAGTTCAAGGAGTTGACTGTGATGAGACTTTCTTACTCATAGCGATGATAAAGTCTGTTGGAATTATGTTAGCAGTTGCTGCATTTTTCGATTATGAAATCTAGCAGATGGATGTCAAAACAGAGTTTCCTTAACGGTTTCCATGAGGAATGGTTGTATGTGATACAACCAGAAGGTTTTGTCGATCCTAAGGATGTTAAAAGGTATGCAAGCTCTAGTGATCCTTCTATGGACTGGAGCAAGCATCTCGGAATTGGAATATACGCTTTGATGAGGTGATCGAAGCTTGTGGGTGCATACAAAGTTTGCAAGAAACTTGTATTTACAAGAAAGTGAGTGGGAGCACTACAACATTTCTGATAAGTATATTTGGATGACATATTGTTGATCGGGAATGATTAGAATTTCTGGAAAGCATAAAGGGTTGTTTGAAAGGAGTTTTTCAGAGGAAGACCTGGGTAAAGCTGCTTACATATTGGGCATCAAGATCTATAGAGATAGATCAAGACGCCTGATAAGAATTTCATAGAGAACATACCTTGACATGATTTTGAAGGAGTTCAAAATGGATCAGTCAAAGAAGGAGTTCTTGCCTGAGTTGTAAGGTGTGAAGTTGAGTAAGACTCAAAGCTCGACACGGCAGAAGAAAGAAAAAGGACGAAGGTTGTCCCCTATGCCTTAGCCATAGGCTCTATACGATATGCCATGTTGTGTACCACACCTGATGTGTGCCTTGCCACTTGTCTGGCAAGGGGGTACAAGAGTGATCCAGGAGTGGATCACTAGACAGCGGTCAAAATTGTCCTTTGAGGAATAAGGAAATGTTTCTCAGTTATGGAGGTGATAAATAGTTCGGTGTAAAGGGTTACGTCGATGCAAGCTTTAACACCTATCCGGATGACTCTGAGTAGCAAACTGGATACGTATAGTGGAGCAACCATTTGGAATAGCTCCAAGTGGAGCGTGGTAGCAACATCTACAATATGACATAGAGATTTGCGAAGTACATACGGATCTGAATGTTGCAGACCCGTTGACTAAAACCACTCTCACAAGCATAACATGATCAAACCCCAGAACTCATTGAGTGTTAATCACATGGCGATGTGAACTAGATTATTGACTCTAGTAAACTCTTTGGGTGTTAGTCACATGGCGATGTGAACTATGAGTGTTAATCACATGGTGATGTGAACTACATTATTAACTCTAGTGCAAGTGGGAGACTGTTGGAAATATGCCCTAGAGGCAATAATAAATTGGTTATTATCATATTTCCTTGTTCATGATAATCGTTTATTATCCATGCTAGAATTGTATTGATCGGAAACTCAGATACATATGTGGATACATAGACAACAACATGTCCCTAGTAAGCCTCTACCGGACTAGCTCGTGGATCAATGATGGCTATGGTTTCCTAGCCATGGACATGAGTTGTCATTTGATAACGGGATCACATCATTAGGAGAATGATGTGATGGACAAGACCCAAACTATAAACGTAGCATATGATCATGTCAAGTTTATTGCTATCGTTTTCTGCATGTCAAGTATATGTTCCTATGACCATGAGATCATGCAATTCACTGACACCGGAGGAATACCTTGTGTGTACCAAACGTCGCAACGTAACTGAGTGACTATAAAGGTGCTCTACAGGTATCTCCGAGGGTGTCTATTGAGTTGGCATGGATCAAGACTGGGATTTGTCACTCCGTATGACGGAGAGGTTTCTCAGGGCCCACTCGGTAATACAACATCATAGTAAGCTTCCAAGCAATGTGACTAATGAGTTAGCCACGGGGTCTTGTATTACGAAACAAGTAAAGAGACTTGCCGGTAACAAGATTGAACTAGGTATGGAGATACCGACGATCGAATCTCTGGCAAGTAACATACCGATGGACAAAGGGAACTGCATACGAGATTAGCAGAATCCTTGACATTGAGGTTCGACCGATAAGATCTTCGTAGAATATGGAGGAACGAATATGGGCATCAAGGCCACGCTATTGATTATTGACCATAGAGGTGTCTCGGTCATGTCTGCATAGTTCTTGAACCCGCAGGGTCTACACACTTAACGTTTGGTGACGATATAAGTATAGTTGAGTCATTATGGTGGTTACCGAAGGTTGTTCGGGGTCCCGGATGAGATTCCGAACATGACGAGGAACTCCGTAATTGTCCGGAGGTGAAGATTGATATATTGGACGAAGGGTATTGGAGTCCGGAATTGTTCCGGGGGTACCGGGTGATGACCAGCATGACCGAAAGGGGTTTCGGGGGGTCCCGGCAAGTGTTGAGGGGCCTCGTGGGCCAAGGGGAGGGGGCAAACCAGCCCACTAAGGAGCTGAGCGCCCCTCTTACCCCATCCCACGTGACCAGGGGAGGTGGGGCGCCTCTTGGTTTGGGAGGCAAGCCTCCACCTGGCTTGGGGGGCAAGTCACCCTAGGGTTTCCCTAGGGTAGATCCCATCTGCCATGGCCGCCGCCCCCCTAGGGGAAACCCTAGGGGCGCCACCCCCTCCTCCCTTCTCCTATATATAGAGAGGTAGAGAGAGGACAGCCGCACCCCATACAGATCTATTTGTGCCACGGCGCTCCTCCTCCTCTCCCTCGTATCCCTCTTCCTCTCCGTAGTGCTTAGCGATGCTCTGCTGAGATTCCGCCACCACCACCGCCACCACGCCGTCATGCTGCCGGAGGACTTGAGCTACTACTCCACCATCGCTCACTGGATCAAGGAGGTGAAGGTGTCATCAAGCCGTACGTGTGTTGAACGCAGAGGTGCCGTCCATTCGGCACTTGGATCGGGAGTTCGCGGGACGGATCGTGATTGGATCGCGAAGACGTTCGACTACATCAACCGTGTTTCTTAATGCTTCCGCTTAGCGATCTACAAGAGTATGTAGATGCAATCTCTCCTCTCGTAGATGTTCATCTCCTAGATTGATCTTGGTGAGCGTAGGAAATTTTTGTTTCCCATGCAACGTTCCCCAACAACATTATCAAAGAAAGGCTGTATATGTGGACTGGGCTGCAGAAATGCCAGAGTAGAGGGAAGGCCTAGTCCTATTGAAGACTAGCATCTTCATCGGTTTTGCAGCATTAGAAGAGTGTAGATTAGCACAATATAAAGTAGTAGTAGTGTTATCAACCTTGCTCAGAGATCCTTCCTCGACTCCCTGCGAGAAAGCAATCCCAGAGCCATACTATCCATATCTCATCACAAGTATCCAGTTCTAGTTGTATCGTTCGGGATACAACTCCGAGCGTCCGTTACCGAGGATCCGGCTATGCATAGATTAGTTCTTCCCTGCAGGGGTGCACCAACTTACCCACCACGCTCGATTAACTCTGGCCAGACACACTTTTCTGGGTCATGCCCGGCCTCGGCCAAACGAGACGCCGCAACCCGACCTAAGCTTAACAGAGAGGTCAGCACGCCGGACTAAACCTATGCACCCAGGGGTCTTGGGCCATCGCCCCGGGTGCTCCTGCATGTTGCGAGGGCGGCCGGTGAGCAGACCTAACAGCCTCCATTACAAAGGAGGGAGCTTAACGCGGTCCAATCCGGCGCGCGCCGCTCAGTCGCATGACATCTATTAAGCTTCGGCTGATGCATACGACGCAGAGTGCCCATAATTGTTCCCACGTGATGGTTAGTGCTATCAGGCCAAAGGCCTACTCGGATCAAATATCCAAATTGTTAGTGTATTGGGAGCGTGTGGTAATGAGCAGAGACTCACGATCGATGTGACCCCGTTGCCCCGTCTCGAGGACTTGCTGCAAGGGCTTAGAATGCCCGGCCGTGCCTCTTAATTATCTCTCGGGTACCCTCCAGGTCAACCCGACTTCCCATAACTCGCGGGTACCCCTCAGGGCCGACCCGATGTCATCAAGGTTCTATGTTAAGTCCAAGTAACCGTGTGTCCAAACACCAAGGGGAAACCCAAGGAATCACCCTCGATAGATTCCACCTGATGTAGTCGTCAAGGTGAACTTAGGAGGAATCACCCTCGAGGTTCACACTTGAGGTGTTGCACGACGGTATCGTTATCGGGAGTGGTGAAGGAGGAATCACCCTCGATGACCACGACCGAATAGCTATTCTACAGAGTTAACATCAGAAGTGCTAAACGAGGTATCACCCTCGGCACTCGATAGTAACACTGCAGTGTCGTACAACTAAGGGGGTGATGTGTGGTGCCGGGGCCTGGTTGTCGATCAAGTTGATCGAGTCATCTGATAATCCAGCGGGGCAACTCGGACAAAGTGGGGTCTCTAGTGGGTCTCTATCCAGCCTATACTAAGCAGTTTAGGAAAAGCAGGTAGGTAACAATAGCAAGTTACAAAATCAGGCTATGCATCAAAAATAGGTTAAACAGTAGCAGCAGCATTATCTAATGCAAGCATAAGAGAGAAAGAATAGGCGATATCGGTATGTTCAAAGGGGGGGGGTGCTTGCCTGGAAGCTCTGCTGCAAAAGTCTGGTCGTCAGGGGTGTAGTCGATCTCCGGAGCTGTGTCGGTCTCAGGGATTACATCGGTACCGGGATCTACCAAGAGAGAAAAGGGGGAGGAAACAGATAAAGACACAGCAAACATATGCAACACAGAGCATGTCATGCTAACGTGCAGTGCGGGGTTACCTAAAGACATGTCTAAATCATTTTAGTTATTTTAGGATTTAAGTTGGATTTATTAACCGTATGTATGCACTACTCATCTACCGGAAACAAGCTAAAAGTTACGGGTTCACCTCCATAGAGGGTCCCGACACGGAAACATATAGCACGGTCGGCTTCGTCTCGTCTTTCTGAGCAACTTTCATGTGTAAAGTTTTTCCATCCGAGCTACGGATTATTTTCTACGATTTTTCAAAGATTCTAGTACTTTCTGGATTTATTTAAATTAACAGGAATTTCCAGAAATGGAATATGATGTCAGCATGATGTCAGGGTGATGTAAGCAGTCAACTGACCCGCTGACTGGTCAAACTGACCAGTGGGTCCCACCTGTCATTGACAGTGACTTTAACAGTGGTTAAGTTAAACTAAATAGAGCTAATTAGAGGGTGGGTCCTAGGTGTCAGTGTCTATACTAATTAACAGATTAGTTTGAAACCCTAATTAGCTTAATTAAACATAGGGGCCCACACGTCAGTGGCTTAGGGTGAACAGTAACCCGCATTGACCGTGGTCAACGCGGTCAAACGAGCGCTAGGGGCCCACCGTCAGTGTCTCTGGGCGGGCCTCACGACGTGCCATGTCAGCGGAGCTGCCGGAGGAGCTCCGGCAAGCCTCCCACGGCGGCGAAATCACCGGAGGGCGCCGGAAACGCGCTACACTGGACCGTTTCGCGGGATTCTTGCTAAGTTCGATCGGACTCTTCATCCCGCGTCGGTTGGTGGCGGCAGAACGAGCAGGGAAGGTCGACAGGGCCTCCGGCGTTAAGCCGTGGCGGCGATACGGCTCGGTTGTGTGATGGAGATAGCGAAGCAGCACACTACGGAGCAAATGGAAAGGCTGGGGAGGATCCCCGTGGTGCGGCGAGTCCAACGGGCTTGAGCCCGTGACCAAATGGTCACCGGAGCCTCGTCGGCGGCGAGCTCCACGGCGATGCGTTCGGGCGCTCATCGGGGACGGCACTAGGAGGCACGGGAGGGCGCGTGCGTGTGCGCGTTCGGCTCCTGGGAATCCCAGGAGCACAACGGTGAGCTCGGGCGAGCGTGTCAACGGCCACAACGACGGCGACGAGCTCATCGGCGACAATGTGTTCGGTCGCAAGCGGAGCGGCGGCTATGGCCAGACAGCGACAGCTAGCGAGGAAAGAGATGGGCGGGAAGGCTCACCTAGTGGCTACGAAAAGCCGGTGAAAGCTTAGGAGCTGCAGCGTTCGCCGGAGACGACGGAGATCACCGGCGGCAGAAGCGAAAGGGGGCGGCCCGATTCACTCACTGCGGTGGCTCCAGTCTCGTGCTCGTGGATGAGGACGAGGTGGTCGACAATGGTGAAGACGCGGGGCATGGTGGCGAGGCGAGGCGATGTCGTTGGCCGCGAGATCGAATGCGAGCGGCGATGGATCCGCTCGGGGAAGCTCGCGAGCGAGCGAGAGAGAGCGAGGGAGAGGGGAAGAAGTGGATGAGGACAAAGGGGAGACCGAGGGGGTCGGCCTTATGCCCTCGCCTGGCCGCGGGCGTCGCCGTGTCAGCGTTCGGCCGGTGCACGCGCTCGCACCCCCGGCAGTGATGACATGCGGGGAGAGATAGAGGAGAGAGGCGGGCGCTGTGGGCTAGGCCGCACTGTGGACTTAGGGCCCGTCCACAGTAGTGTTTCTCTTTTTCCCGTTTTATTCTTCTGTTTTCTTTCTCCAGCAGTATTTTGCGTTTAAAATAGCCATCAAATGACTTAGCAAAAATGTGTGGCTGGCAAAAACAAAGCTAGGGAATAATGTGCACTGGCACAAAAGGTTTGGGCAATTTTGGAATTCATTTGTATTTTTGTTTCAAAAATGAATATGGCATTTAAAGTGCTGTTTTGGAACTGTTTTAAATGCTCTGGCCCATTTGAGTTGATGATGATGTTGTTTTCCTTAACAACAATTTGTTTTGGAATATTTGATTAATGATGAACTTTTTTCCAGCAACTTTTGTGGAACTTGAAATTTCATTTTGAATTTGAACAGAATTCAGAGAAGGAATTTCAAATAAGATATTAACCCAATGTGATTAAGCTTTGTAAATCAAGATGACTTGGCACTGATCAAAGGGGATTACTGTAGTGTGATACTGGGGATGTTACAAATCTCCTCCACTACAAGCGATTTAAGTGGGGAAGTAAAGAGTAACTTTGGGAGAACTGACCCTTACAGGGTTAATTATCTGGTGAACAATTCAGGGAATGTGGCAGAAGTATCTCTCGAGTTGAAACTTAAGAAAACATCGAGAGAAAGTATGAAGGTACAATAAAATTTTCAAGCGAATGGACATCCGATCGATACCTGAACAGAGTGTGAGAAGGGGGTTCAGAGCATCGGGAATAGATCATCTCTCAGAGGGTGGCTCGTGATAACACACAAAGCCAAGAGCAAAGGATACTTCAGAATCAAGGATATACAGGAGAGTCAGGTTCCGATCCTGTGGAACTATGAGGATTGTCAATCGAAAGTAGGGAGGACGGTGACATCTTACCGGTCACGACAACAAGGTAAGTCAAAGGAAAGTCTGTCAGTTATGTCGGTGACAACATCGGTATCATGGGCGAGGGACGAAGAGAACTATTTTCCTGCTCGTTAAAATGAGGCGGAGCAATAGGCAAAGTTCTCGTCCATCGGTGGTTACCGGAATGTCATCAACAGTAGTAATGGGGTCTTTCTGTCAGAGTTGTAGACCGAGGTGTTTTCATAAGCAGAGACTTAATACTGCTTAGGTCATATAGATCACAAGAAAGATTAAACAGACCAATGGAAAGGAAATTGTGTTTACACACAAGAACTAGGAGTATATCATTTCCCAAGGAAAAATGGAGCATGATATACATGATAGAACAGCAAGTTCAAAAGCATGTAGATAAAGGGGTGAGGGAAGAATCATGGTATTACCCATACAACGGTGTTTGGTAATAGATCATGAAACATTTGGCAATGTTCTTCCAATGTTCTTGTGGATATTTGGAATACCACAGTCATGCTTCAAGGTAGCCTTAATATGGTGTTTCAAGTAAGGGTTGGGTCTGAAGATCTCAAGAGATACAAAGGAACAATTTCGGAAGTATCGAGGAACGCAAGGTATAACCAAAACATAACCAAGTATGAGTTGGCAAAAAGTCAAGGATGTTATCGATGATAACACAAATCATCGAGGGGCAAGGATGGTATTTCTAACCATGAATTTATTTCACAACTTTAGAGAAGTCAAAAGGTTGACGATGATGGTGAAACATTTTGTCGAGAGGCTTCATGAGATGTAATCGATCAGCGACGACATCAAGAAAATGGGCTGATGAAGCGAAAAGTTATTGGAACCACGGATGTGACACAAGCTTGAAATCAAGCTTGTTGTTTGACGTGAAATGATAGGATGAGGAAGATCGACGTAAGCTTAGCGCGTCGTCGGAGGTTGCTCCGGGCATAAGGAGCAGGTAGCACAGTTAAAGATAGCACGATAATGATATAACCGATCAGGCTAGGAATGACTTGAAGGATTATTAAGCTCGTAAGCAACGAAAATTACTTAGAGTTATTTAATCAGAGTGCGGAATTGATTCACTTATCGGTGTTCTCGAGTGACAAACAACTCAGAACCCGGGAAAATTGGAATTGGTGATCAATGATAGTAGATGAAGAACTCATAGTTCCTGTGATATTCTCGAGATACCAGGGGTAATACTCGATGGTAGACCAGAATAGAGGTTGGACATGTGAAATGATCTGCAGAGGACAAGTATTTTAACTTGTCCGGGAAATGGAAGCAAGAAGAAAATAGGGTCGGAACCACTATTGCAAAGTATCAATTCTCAGATACAAGATGAATTGGTACCAAGGAAATAATGATTTTTACGAGCAGCTTCCATGATAATTTCTACATCGGGTCCATGGGAATGAACACAAAGGTTCAAGGTTGACTCCCACTTCTTCATTGCATAACCTTTCATTCACTGCTCTGTTAAAAATTATATGAACATGAAGAACTACCTGGTGAAATACCAGAGGAGTATGACCCGCGAAAATTATCGGGTTCACACAGATTAAGAATGCATAGGTTCAAACCATCGGGGCATCTTAGGAACATATACCACGAACTTCAGGAGTACATAACTCGAGCTCCATGGTAGAGCATGGCTGACTAAAGGAGAGGATACATTTTACCAAAGGCATTATGTATCAGGGGAGAACTTACAAGATTTCAGATGTTAAGGACACTGTCGGATAACAACCCAACAATGGATCTGGCGATTCACGACGGAGTTGATGTGAGTATCGGTAATCAATCAAATGGAGAAGGGATGCAAAGGCATTGACAAGGAATGGCAACGAAGATTGCTAAACATATGTAATTAACCGTAATGCAAGCAGGCAAGAATTTCAGGAGCAATAGTCTGCAGAGGATTTTTGAAACATCGACTAACAATGGAAAGTATTTTGTGAAACACCTGAACAACTGGGGATGAACGGATCCCTAGTAAGTGTGAGGAATTATCCGCAGTGCGAAAGAAGCTGCACGGCAGTAGGCTCAAAGGATTCCCGGATTAACGAGGAGTATTTCGGGGTATCTCGTACATAAAGGAGTATCTGGGAATGAAGATATAAACAACAAAGATGTGTAGCTGTCCACGGTGATTATCAGTAGTAGGGAACTTGCAAAATCAGTGGGCATAGTGGTCTCAGGAAACATCGAGGAGTATCTGCAGAATCTTCTGGTGAAGCAAGCGATCATCTGTGATGAAGGAGCTCTCCGGGATGAAGTGGTTATGAGAACCTAATGTCAGAGTTAGTAAAATGTTTAACCCGAGTAGACGAGAGATCAGAATCCGAGAGTATAGATGAGGAATAAAAGATCCTAATACCACCCAATGGCGACGTGGGCCCGTAAGCCACACAGCCAAGTTAGTAAAACAGTTTTGGATGACTAGACTCAACTTCGGCCAAGGAGTTGGAAAGGGGGATTCCTACAGGCAGTCGGCTCTGATACCAACCTGTGACACCCCCGGCTTAATCGTGCACTAATCATACACGCAAACGCACACGATCAAGCCTAAGGACTCACTTGAAGATATCACAACACAACTCTAGACACAAATTTAAAATAATACAAGCTATATATTACAAACCAGGGGCCTCGAGGGCTCGAATACATAAGCTCACTTACAAGCGTCAGCGGAAGCATCAGATATCTGAGTACAGATATAAAAGAAAGATAGGCCTTTAAAAGGCAGGGCAAAAGAAAACACTATGATCGAAAAGGCGTAGGCCTCCTGCCTGGGACCCTCCGAACCTACTCCTGGTCGTCAGCCAACTCGTAGTAGTAACCACCCTCGGGGTAGTAGTAGCAGTCATCGACGGGGACAGCTGTCTCAGGGGCTCCTTCATCTGGTTGCATCAAATGGATATGGGGAAAAAGAGGAAGCAAAGCAACGGTGAGTACTCATCCGAAGTACTCAGCAAGCAAGGATCTACACTACACATGCAACATTTGTTGGAAATATGCCCTAGAGGAAATAATAAATTGGTTATTATCATATTTCCTTGTTCATGATAATCGTTTATTATCCATGCTAGAATTGTATTGATCGGAAACTCAGATACATGTGTGGATACATAGACAACAACATGTCCCTAGTAAGCCTCTACCGGACTAGCTCGTTGATCAAAGATGGCTATGGTTTCCTAGCCATGGACATGAGTTGTCATTTGATAACGGGATCACATCATTAGGAGAATGATGTGATGGACAAGACCCAAACTATAAACGTAGCATATGATCGTGTCAAGTTTATTGCTATCATTTTCTGCATGTCAAGTATATGTTCCTATGACCATGAGATCATGCAACTCACTGACACCGGAGGAATACCTTGTGTGTACCAAACGTCGCAACGTAACTGGGTGACTATAAAGGTGCTCTACAGGTATCTCCGAGGGTGTCCGTTGAGTTGGCATGTGTGGCAGCTCGGCTCAGAGAAAACCGGAACGCCCCGTATTCCAGCCCAGGGACAAGTCCTCTGGAATACGGCACTGTTGGCATACAAAAAATCAGCTCTTTATTACAATGGATATGGTTACAAAGGGTACAAAGATTACATCGGCACGGCGACACTACGCCTGCCCGGGGTAGCTCTATGCTAACAGCGGAGTAACTCTCTCGGCAGCGGAACAACGACGGCGGTGATGTACTGCACTCCACAGGGACTCTGGCTAGAACGCGTATCCTAGGTCGCAAACTCGGAATCCTCGACAAGCAAGCAATCATGGCATGACCTGCAAACTAGCATGACATGCCAGGTGAGTACTTTGAATGTACTCGCAAGCTCACAGCAAACATCAGAATTAAGGCAAGACAACATCATAGCAAAGTAGATGCAGTAAGGTAAAGCATATTTAATCCATACTCCGAATAATCTTAGGATCCAATCTGAATCTGTTCCAAATCCAATCCAAATCATGTGGTCATCCGACCACTCATCTCATAGCCATCCCATGGCTAACATATCATATACCTGATACCATCTGCACCGCAAGTCTGACAAACTTATTCTCTTCCGGGTTGCCTCACAACCCTCAGAATACTCATGATCCACCGAGTACTTCTGATCTTACGATGAGTTCTTCCATCATTAACACTGCTATGGTTGACCACCTAAAGAGGTCTGGACGGACTGTCCAATACCGTGGACACGGCTAATCGAATAGATTTTACACTCTGTAGAGGTTGCGCACTTTACCCACACCATGGAGCATCTGACCTTGTGATCCCATTCGGGTGGACCAGCGTTGCTCCAACAAAACCTCCCTGACCCGTGACTCTCCCATCGTACCACCGGCAATCATCCTCCCCCGGAGTCAAGCCCTGGGTGGCCCCTGTGTCACCGCGTGACACCTGCCACTGTCGTGGCCAACAAACTGTCCCAAACGGGGACCTGGTACCATATAACTCAACTGGGCTCACAAGGTTATCGCCGCCTACCAGGCCAGGGTAGCGCGCACGCATAAACTTCCCTGTCGGGCGGTACCGGTGAAAGAGCACGCGATCAGACCAAGTCAAGGCCGTCCCATACCGGCAAATGTGGCTGCACGGATAAGTCCGGATAGGTGACTCTAGATCAACCATGAAGTATCTAATCTCCGAATAATATCTCTGTCATGGCTGACACTCTGATATAGTAGTCCACGTCAAAATGATATCTGGCTTGAAATCCGATAACCAGTATGCTTAGGCCACTGCTACTAACTCGTTTCCACGAACTGCCGGATGAAATCCAAAATAATCATAAACGGTAATCTCAGCATCATGGCATCAACGAGTGGGTAAACTACTAGTCACTAACAATCCGGTACTCAACATGGTAGTCACCTATCCAAGAATTTACTCAAGCATTGAATAATCCAATCCATTTCACAAGTAAGTCATACTTGCTGTTAAAGTAAATGGTTAAACTATGACATTGCAATGCGATTATGCAGATGAGAGTTGTGGCTTGCCTGGGGATGAAGAAATCATCGGGAAGGAGTGTAGAATGGTCGCGGAAGGAGTTGCCGGAAACAGTTCTCTCTCGAAGGGGGCTGTTTACGGGCAAGGGCAAAAGGGTCATTTCCATAGTGTAACCACATAGTGAGAATGACATCAACAGAACGGGCTCGACAAGACGAAGAAGTGGGCTTTGGATTCACCTCGATCGGAGTCTCGGTTAAAAAGTTACGGCCAAGTGAAATTCAGGGACCAATCTGCAAAAGATTCCTCACAAACAAGTCCCTGGCGGCTGAAAACAGAAAGCGCCTTCTCTAAGAATACGGTTCCCTGCGGGGAAAACGTACTTTAGCCCGAAGAAGCATCGGAGTATGCTTTCGAGAGGGGGAGACGTATTCTGAGGAATACGCCTCCACTTAAGTGACGTGGCAGGGGCAGGGCCGGGCTGCTGTGTGGCCGACCGGTGGGGCCCGTGCGGCCTCTCTCTCTCCCCGTCAGCTCGTCTCCTTCCTCCTCCTCGTGCACCTGAGGACAGAGGCAGCGGCGCACTCCGGGGACGAGCCCCGGTGACTCCGGCCACTGTTGCTGGCGTCCCGGGCACCGGCGGGCTCGGGGAAGGGAGCCGCATCCATCCCCGCACTGCACGGACACCGAGGAACACCGAGACGATTGGGGCGATGACCGTGGCGGACGGCGGCTCCGGCGAGAGTCGGGCACGAGGCTGCGGGCCTCCGACAGCCGAGGGGAGGAGCTGGGGAGATCCGCCGGATCCCTAGGGGTCTACTGGAGGTGGAATGGGGAGGGGAGGAGCTCGGCAGCGGCCGAATTTAGGAGGAGGCTGATGACGACCGTGGCGGCGGTGAGGGGCGAGAAAGAGCTCCGGCGAGGGATGGAGCGGTCGGGGAGGGGCAGTAGGGCGAGGAGAGGAGGATCGTGAGGACGGGAGCGCCCGGGACGGCCTATTTATAGCTGGATGGGACGAGGCGATAAGCGCTCACGGTGGCGAGCTTAGCCGCGCACTGGAGCCGCAGGAGGACGTGGCTGTCCGTTGGTAGCGTCGAGGAGCTTCACGGGGGAGTGGAGAAGGCAGCAGCAGCTTCGGGAGAGCTCGAGGAGAAGGGGAAAGAGGAAAACGACGACGGCGGTCATGGGCCGAACAGTGGCGGCAATCGCCGTGGCGCGGCGAGGAGGAATCCGGAGGGGGAGAGGGTTCCAGAGTGAAGACGATGACGAGGGGAAGCCCATGGACATGAAGAGGTGGCGAGGGAGAGGAGGAACGCGACAAGGCCGAAGGGTCTCATCACTGGAGCGCGCTGGCTGGCATGCCAGCCGCGTGATAACCTGTGGCACCCCGATAGAGGGCCGACGCACGCCAGCCCCAGGATAAGACCTGGCGCACGTCAAAGACATGGTACAGCAATTCCAGGAACAAAATGGCTTTATTATATGAAATGGAGTATTACAATACTGTTGCTTACAACAATATTACATAGCTCCAAGGCTAATTAAAATGGCAGCGAAGGTCTTGGTTCAGCGGCAACGACGTCTTTGGCTGGGCTCCACAACTCACAGGACTGGCTGGGTTACGATCTAGCATGACGGATCTTCTCCTGCAACTGGCCACGTGCAAAGCCAGGTGAGTACTTTGAATGTACTCGCAAGACAACCAAATACATAGCATCCAAACAAGCAGATAACAAAGCAAGCCCTATGCTATGCAATAATTTATTCTAAGCATGGCATGGAATTAACAGGAAAACATAAATCAAGCATGGCATAGCATACCTATCTAGCATTACTAATTATCATGCCGTAGCAAGATTACCTGGCATGATTAAACATCTAGCAGCATTGATCATCATGACCTAACGAGGTTAGCAAGATAACTACTGAAGTAGAGTACAGTAAAGTAAAGCATATTAAGTATACAATCCATATCCCGAACATTCTCATGATCCAATCTGAAGCTGATCCCAGTCCAATCCAAGTTTTTCGGTCATCTGACCATCTCTTCCATAGCCATCCATGGCTAACAAACCATATTCCTGACAACATCTGATGTCTATGCAGGACAGTTCTTCCACCATTATTATCATCATTATGATTGACCACCTAGTGAGGTCTGAACGGGCTGTCCAATACCGTGGACGCGGCTATTCGAATAGATTTTACACTCTGCAGAGGTTGCGCACTTTACCCACACCATGGAGCACCTAACCTCGTGATCCCATTCGGGTGGACCAGCGTTGCTCCAACGAAACCTGCCTGACCCGTGACTTGACTCTCCCATCGTACCACCAGCAATCATCCTCCACCGGAGTCAAGCCCTGGGTGGCCCCTGTGTCACCTCGTGACACCTGCCACCTTCGTGGCCAAACTAAACTGTCCCAAACGGGGACCGTGCACAAACAACCAACTGGGCTCATAGGGTTATCGCCATCTACCTGATCAGGGTAGCACGCACACATAACCCTCCCTAGATGGATGTACCGGTGAAAGAGCACGCGATTAGACCAAGTCAAGGCCGTCCCATACCGGCAAATGTGGTTGCACGAATAAGCCCGGACAGGTGACTCAAGATCAACCGACTAGGTTTAATTATGTATTTAATTCAACATCTCCATCATCCCACCATTACCTCAACAATTATAAGCGAGAATCATTACTTAATAACAGCACATCAACATCATAGTAATGACAGTCATGTCATGAAGTCATGGTATTAAAATGATAGTAATGGCACAAATGTTTGCTACTAGCATGGGCAAATATGACATGAAAGCAAGTCATGATATTATATGATAAATGTCACTAGCATCTGGTACAGATGAAATAATAGAACTATACTGGTGCAGACTAATAGGTGATACAGATGTGCTACGATAAACACATAGAGCGCAAGCAAAGTCATCACGCAAGTCCAGAGCTCATGATAAGAGGTTGGCTTGCCTGAGGGTGAAGGAATATGCCGGGTGGAAGTGCGATAAAACTCTGGGAAGATTTACCGGAAAAGTTTCCCTCTCGGAGGGGCTGATCGAAGGGCAAGGGCTAAATTGTCATTTCACAGCATGACAACATTATGAAAATGATGCCATCAGAACGGGCTCGACGAACTGAAGATGTGGGCGTTGGTTTTACCTCAATCGGAGTTATGGTCGCGGAGAAACGGCCGTTCGTTTGCTAAGCGTAAAAACAGACAAAAACTGTCCATTTCAGTGCTTAGCGAGTGAACGTTCACTATATAGTTGTTTTGGCCGGCGGCTGAGAAAGTGAAGGCGCATTTTACAGATTATGCTTTTGATAACAGAAAGCGTATTCTCTGTTAATAACACGGCGGAGTACGCTTCTCAGAACGGAAAGCGTATTTCGTAGAATACGCTTCCACTTAACAACAACTGGGTCCGGGTTGACTTTCTTCTCTCCAGCTGACGTGCGGGCCTGGCCGAGTCTGCTCCTCTCACTTACAGACGGGGTCCGCCCCATCCACTCCATCCCTCCTCCTCTGGTCTTCTTCTCCCGCCTGAACAGAACAGAGGCGGCCTCGACGCCGGCGTAGCCGACGACCGATGCCACGGGGAGGGCCGCCGTGGGGCTGCCGAAACCGGGGCACCCCACTGCCTCTGGTGGTGGTTGCGGGGCTCCGAGGGTCGCCCTGTAGCGCCATCGCCATGGGCCGATGCGCGGTGGCCGACGAGTACCAGCTGGACGACTCCGGCAGCACCTCCTCGAGGAAAAATGGAGACGGCGGCGAGTTTGCAAGCTTCTGGGGAGGCCGTGGACAAGCATGGAGAGGAGGGGGAGGGCCACATGGCCGACATCGGCCAAGGGGAATGGTGGTGGGCTTCACGGCCATGGGCGGCAGGGAGCTCCGGGAGCTCGAGGAGGAGAGGGCTGGGGTTGCTGCTGCCCGGGGGGCTCAGGGCTCGCTTAAATAGCTGAGGGGAGGACTACGCGACGACGGCCGAAGCTCCGAGAGCTCATCGAGGTGGCGGCAACCGAACGGGGAATCGACGTCGGCAGAAGCGGTCACGAGCTAGGGGACGAGGGGGAGAGGGCTCCAGAAGAGCCACGCGTGTGGTGGGGAGCTCGTCGGCGCTCCCGGACGAGCTAGAACCCACTGGAGGTGGCCTCCCGGGAGCTCCGATGCACAGGGCACTCGCTGTACCTGTATTTGTCGTGGTCACCACGCGGCCATCGCCTTGCCACGTCTTACTCGATGCCAAATCGTGTCTGGGGTAATCTACACACTTCACTGAGTTTCCCTGTGCTTCTTGATGGCACGGGAGAGCTCCGATGTGACCGTACCTTGGTCAACTAGCAACCAACAGCAATGTGTTTGTGCTGTGGTGTGGCCACCACATTGCACCTCTTGGCATGATCTTGGGCAGGGTTTGGTCATCTACTAAGGTAGTCATCATGACAAAATCTCAGCACAAATGGACAAGGCTAGATGGTACTTCCTTTGTAACCTTGCCCACTGACCAGAAATGAAGATGGGAATGCTGGGGTTAAATGGATAGATGAAAATGGCCCAAATTTGGTGGAGACCAATAATTTAGGCATATGGAGGCACTGTAAAAATTTCATACCATTGGCATAAATAAAAATGGTACTTCCTTCACAGTGCTCCAATCTGGACAAAAGCTTAAATATTTTACTAAGGAAAAAAATGGCTAGATGGAATGGGCTGATTTTTGGTATCCAAGGGTAATATCTCATAATGAATCACCCTGCAAAATTTCAGCCCAAGGAGATTAAGGAATCAAGCACTTCCTTTGCAAACTGAAAATCTGGACAGAATTTACAAAGTGATGTTGTGCTCAAAATTTAATGGGTGGAACTTGCCATTTTGATGGAAATGGTGAAGATAGGGATAGGAAAAGCTCCACAATTTATTTGGGATTTTTCCTAGCTACCAAAATGGTAGTTCCTTTGGAAAGGCCCCAAATTGAAATATTGGCTTTAAATAGGAAAATGCAATTTCCCTTATTTAATTATGGCCAATATTTTTATGAGAGCTCAATATGATCATAAGGAATATATCCACAAGTTTTCATGAACTTTGGAGATGGATAGATATTTTGCTGGATTTAATTCCTCAGAAAGACAGAAAAAGGAATTAATTCTAGATGAGAAATATTGCATATGACTTGGCAATATTTTTGCACATCTAGGGTTTATGAGTGATGGATGATCTCTGGGAATTTTGGTAGGATCAACTGAGCAAGAAAAATGATAGTTCCTTTGTAAACGCAAAGGCAGGATTTCCAGTTCCGATATTTTGGAACTAGGGTTTGAATGAGGTTCGGGGTTTACAGACGGAAACTTGACTGGCACAAGAGCATGGGAAAGGCACTGAGAGGTTGAGGATTGTCTGGATTCACCTGATCACTCACCAGATTCCAGAAGAAATTTTTTGGAGAGAAAGCTTGGAAGGAATAACAGCACAAAAATTGATAACCCGATTTTTGGGGTGTTACAAACCTTCCCCCCTTAAGAGAATCTCATCCTTGAGATTCCTAGAGTTAGCTCAGAACAAAAATTATGCCTCCTGTAAAAAACCTCTGGGTTGGGTTTTAACTAGGCAGTTGAAAACAACCGAGTTAAAAGTACCGAAAATTGGTACACCCAGATCGAGATACAGATATCGCGGGATCTACTCCTCGGGTAGGGGCCGCTGAGTTGCCCTGACATTTTTAGAAAAAGCAGAGTTTCCTTCTTCCAAAAGTGCTCACGGCACCACAATGAACATTGGCCTCTCTCGCTGACAGGTGGGCCTAGGGCCCACTGGCAGCCTTCTTCTTTGTTCTCCGGCCAACGGTTCTCTCTCGGTCCCGCGCCGTCCTGAGTGCGGCTAGGCACTGCGCACGCCTAGCTCCTCGGACATAAAGCACCCTACGGCGATAGTGCGCGGCGTGCACGGGACCAACGCAGAGAGCACTCCCATCGCGGGCCAACGCCGGTCGGCACTGCTCGCGGATTCGCCTCCTGGACGCCGGTGATCGAGCGACGCGCGGTTCTCCTGGACCTCGCTCACCGTACACTAGACTTGGGCTATAAATCGATCGTTGTTTCTTCTTCTTCCTCCACTTCGCATCCTTCCTCACCTCTGCTTCCTCTTCTCCTTTTCCTTCTGGTTGCAGGAGCGTGAGGCAAGGCGTTAATGGCGGACATGGGTTCAGAGCTGATCATGATCCTCCTGGCGGGTCTGCTGGCGGCATTGGTTGGCACCTCACTGCTGCTGTGTGCAATGATCCTCGATGATCGTCGGGATGCCGCTAACCGAGCGGTGGCTGGTGATCATCTACGTCGGCTTAGGCTGGTGGATTAAGCGCGGCTGCGGCGGGGCGAAGGGGGGGTGGACGGTCAGCATCACACAAGATGGTGACAGAGGCGCCGCTGGGTCTGTGGTTAGTGCGGTGTGGTCAGCGGAGTTCTACCAGTGTGGAGGCCACACTACTGGTTGCTCCTCACTGAACAATATCCACAACGAGTGGGGGGTTGAGGTAGAATCAGGGTTTAGATCTTAGACTGGAGGGGTTGTAACGGTTTATGCTGCAATAAAATTTATCAGAATTTCTCCGAGATTGCAGCTGGGTTCGGGAAAAGATTTTGGGACCGGGGAAATTATTGGATAGAGCTGGTTTTCCAGAATGCTAGGTTCAGGAAAACTGGCAAATGGAGTAAGCATAAATGGGTATGGATGGGCGGCTTTGCATTCTACCCGAGTACTGCGGCGGCTGTACTTAGGAGAAAGAACTTGGCGTGCAGACATTGCTCACACGATACACATGCAATCCATTCAGACTAATATGCAGGTAAATGCAGAATGCACATCGTAGCAAAATACAGACAGAGGAAAGAAGCATATCGAGTAGATTACACCAAGGTGTTTTAATGCTAGTGGGTGTATGTACTCCTGGTATACATACACCTGCACCAGCTCGCATTTTATTAGGGACTCCGAGCGAGTCCAATGTTATTAGGTGTAAGTGCACTACTAACTAAAATATTTTTAAGAATCCACTGCCAGCTCTGTTAAACATTTCTGCTTAACAGAGAGACAGATGAACCAA
Organism: Thinopyrum elongatum; assembly: GCA_011799875.1. Classification (NCBI taxonomy): domain Eukaryota; kingdom Viridiplantae; phylum Streptophyta; class Magnoliopsida; order Poales; family Poaceae; genus Thinopyrum; species Thinopyrum elongatum. Next base: position 425,237,158 of record CM022297.1, read on the forward strand.
ACAAACAGAGCAAACAGACATACATAACATTACAACAGCACACAAGCACAAGCAATACATGCATTACAACAAAGCACAACCTTACTAGGCAGTTAATAGCAACAACTCACTCCGAACTACAGGGTCCTAATCCTAGACGAGGACAAAGAAACAGTCTTGGCAACACACACACTCGCGGCATTTCCTGGCTACACTCACTGCCAGAGCCACAAATGGGCCTACTCTTGCTGGGGCTCTCCTGGGGGACGAAGGCTAAGCCAACTTCCATCTTCATCGTTGGACACCTCTATAGGTTGGGGCTCAGCTGCTGGAGCTGCGGCTGGAACCTAACGGAACACATCCCGACGACGAAGTCGCCGAATAGCTCCTCGAATGGAATTTGGGTTGATGATGCCGGGTAGACATGGGTTCACAGATTGCGAGGGTGGTACTAGCCGCGAAGATGGCACTGAGTTTGGCAGCAAGGAACGGGTAGTCTGGGATGCAATTTGACGGGCCGCACGGTATGCTTCCGTAACAACCCGAGTGGTGTCATGGTCAACGGATTTGAACTCTCTAAGAATGCCGGCAAGTAGCAGTCCCTGAGCAGTAATGAACTGAACCAGACGAGCCACTGCGATCGGCATTTCCAACTGTGTTGGAGAACTCGCAACCTGTGTCGGATGAAGAGGGAAAGTAGCGGAACTCCTGCATCTCCGCTACTTGCGAAAACTGGAAACGAAGACGGGTGATGGCTTCCGCGGCAGCTGTCTGGACAGCCAACGCGAGGGTGGGCATGGGTTTGCCTTGAAAAATCATGGGCTTCCCATCCACGGCTGGACCCGGATTGATAAGCGCCTTCGCACAGAATCGACAAAAGTGGGGAATGGGTTCCGATTAGAGCACCAGATACACCGGAGGAGTACTACTGCCAAGGGCTTGAGTGAGCATACTTGAAAGGAAGGGCGGAAAGCCGGGATAACCATCAGCCAAAGTTCGTCTATGGAAAGTGGGTTTTCTGGAAGAACTGGCCATGGCCACTGGTTTGAGGATACCATTCTGGGTCTCTTGCGGGGATCTGGCTTGCTGAATGGAGAGAGCTGTGACTCGCAGGTGGGGGTTAAATAGGCAGTCGGGCTGGAACACACCAGCATGGCGTGGATCCTTCTCGTGCCGAGTAGAAGATACTCCGGCATGGCCGACAGCTAGGTAGGGTCGCGGTCTAATCCAGGGTGGCTGGGTGGGCGGACAGCTGGACAGGGACGCGTCAATTCCGACTGCGCCGCCTATTGATCAACAGTGGCCGTGTCGGGTGCCAGAGATGGGTCAACTCTAGTGGGCTCACTACGGGTTGGAAATAGGGGTGGTTTGGTGCTAGGGTAACCTACAGCCAGCCTGGCTCTGATACCATGTCTTGTGGCACCCCGATAGAGGGCCGACGCATGCCAGCCCCAGGATAAGACCTAGCGCAGTCAAAGACATGGTACAACAATTCCAGGAACAAAATTGCTTTATTATATGAAATGGAGTATTACAATATTGTTGCTTACAACAATATTACATAGCTCCAAGGCTAATTAAAATGGCAGCGAAGGTCTTGGTTCAGCGGCAACGACGTCTCTGGCTGGGCTCCACAACTCACAGGACTGGCTGGGTTACGATCTAGCACAACGGATCTCTCCTGCAACTGGCCACGTGCAAGGCCAGGTGAGTACTTTGAATGTACTCGCAAGAACCAAATACATAGCATCCAAACAAGCAGATAACAAAGCAAGCCCTATGCTATGCAAGAATTTATTCTAAGCATGGCATGGAATTTACAGGAAAACATGAATCAAGCATGGCATAGCATACCTATCTAGCATTACTAATTATCATGCCGTAGCAAGATTACCTGGCATGATTAAACATCTTGCAGCATTGATCATCATGACCTAACGAGGTTAGCAAGATAACTACTGAAGTAGAGTATAGTAAAGTAAAGCATATTAAGTATACAATCCATATCCCGAACATTCTCATGATCCAATCTGAAACTGATCCCAGTCCAATCCAAGTTTTTCGGTCATCTGACCATCTCTTCCATAGCCATCCATAGCTAACATACCATATTCCTGACAACATATGATGTCTATGCAGGACAGGTTCTTCCACCATTATTATCATCATTACAGTTGACCACCTAGTAAGGTCTGGACGGGCTGTCCAATACCGTGGACGTGGCTATTCGAATAGATTTTACACTCTGCAGAGGTTGCGCACTTTACCCACACCATGGAGCACCTGACCTCGTGATCCCATTCGGGTGGACCAGCATTGCTCCAACGAAACCTTCCTGACCCGTGACTCTCCCATCGTACCACCGGCAATCATCCTCCCCCGGAGTCAAGCCCTGGGTGGCCCCTGTGTCACCTCGTGACACCTACCACCATTGTGGCCAAACTAAACTATCCCAAATGGGGACCGCGCGCAAACAACCAACTGGGCTCACAGGGTTATCGGCGTCTACCTGATCAGGGTAGCACGCACGCATAACCCTCCCTAGATGGAGGTACCGGTGAAAGAGCACGTGATCAGACCAAGTCAAGGCCGTCCCATACCGGCAAATGTGGTTGCACGAATAAGCCCGGCCAGGTGACTCAAGATCAACCGACTAGGTTTAATTATGTATTTAATTCAACATCTCCATCATCCCACCATTACCTCAACAATTATAAGCGAGAATCATTACTTAATAACAGCACATCAACATCATAGTAATGACAGTCATGTCATGAAGTCATAGTATTAACATGATAGTAATGGAACAAATGTTTGCTACTAGCATGGGCAAATATGACATGAAAGCATGTCATGATATTATAGGATAAATCTCACTAGCATCTGGTACAGATGAAATAACCGAACTATACTGGTGCAGACTAACAGGCGATACAGATGTGCTACGATAAACACACAGGGTGCAAGCAAAGTCATCACGCAAGTCCGAGCCTGAGGGTGAAGGAATACGCCGGGTGGAAGTGCGATAAAACTCCGGGAAGATTTGCCGGAAAAGTTTCCCTCTCGGAGGGGCTGATCTAAGGGCAAGGGCAAAATGGTCATTTCATAGTGTGACAACATTATGAAAATGATGCCATCGGAACGGGCTCGATGAACTGAAGACGTGGGCGTTGGTTTTACCTCAATCGGAGTTACGGTCGCGGAGAAACGGCCGTTCGTTCGCTAAGCGTAAAAACAGACAGAAACTGTCCATTTCAGTGCTTAGCGAGTGAACGTTCACTATATAGCCGTTTCGGCCGACGGCTGAGAAAGTGAAGGCGCATTTTACAGATTACGTTTTTGATAACAGAAAGCGTATTCTCTGTAAATAACATGGCGGAGTACGCTTCTCAAAATGGAAAGCGTATTTCGTAGAATACGCTTCCACTTAACAGCAGCTGGGTCCGGGTTGACTTTCTTCTCTCCAGCTGACGTGTGAGCCCGGCCGAGTCTGCTCCTCTCACTTACAGATGGGGTCTGCCCCATCCACTCCATCCCTCCTCCTCTGGTCTTCTTCTCCTGCCCGAACAGAACAGAGGCGGCCTGGCCGCCGGCGTAGCCGACGACCGATGCCACGGGGAGGGTCGCCGTGGGGCTTGCCGGAACCGAGGCACCCTACTGCCTCTGGTGGTGGTTGCGGGGCTCCGAGGGTCGCCCTGTAGCGCCGTCACCGCGGGCCGATGCGCGGTGGTCGACGGGCACCAGCTGGACGACTCCGGCAGCACCTCCTCGAGGAAAAATGGAGACGGCGGCGAGTTTGCAATCTTCTGGGGAGGCCGTGGACAAGCATGGAGAGGAGGGGGAGGGCCACATGGCCGAAATTGGCCGAGGGGAACGGTGGCGGGCTTCACAGCCATGGGCGGCAGGGAGCTCTGGCAGCTCGAGAAGGAGAGGGCTGGGGTTACTGCTGCCCGGGGGGGCTCGGGGCTCGCTTAAATAGCTGAGGGGAGGACTACGCGACGACGGACGAAGCTCCGAGAGCTCGTCAAGGTGGCGGCAACCGAACGAGGAATCGACATCGGCAGAAGCGGTCATGAGCTAGGGGACGAGGGGGAGAGGGCTCCAGAAGGGCCACGTGTGTGGTGGGGAGCTCGTCGGTGCTCCCGGACAAGCTAGAACCCACTGGAGGTGGCCTCCCGAGAGCTCCGATGCACAGGGCGCTCGCTGTACCTGTATTTGTCGTGGTCACCACACGGCCATCACCTTGCCACGTCTTACTCGATGCCAAATCGTGTCTGGGGTGATCTACACACTTCACTGAGTTTCCCTGTGCTTCTTGATGGCACGGGAGAGCTCCGATGTGACCGCACCTTGGTCAACTGGCAACCAACAGCAAGGTTTTTGTGCTGTGGTGTGGCCACCACAGTGCACCTCTTGGCATGATCTTGGGCAGGGTTTGGTCATCTACTAAGGTAGTCATCGTGACAAAATCTCAGCACAAATGGACAAGGCTAGATGGTACTTCCTTTGTAACCTTGCCCTTTGACCAGAAATGAAGATGGGAATGCTGGGGTTAAATGGATAGATGAAAATGGCCCAAATTTGGTGGAGACCAATAATTTAGGCATATGGAGGCACTGTAAAAATTTCATACCATTGGCATAAATAAGAATGGTACTTCCTTCACAGTGCTCCAATCTGGACAGAAGCTTAAATATTTTACTGAGGAAAAAATGGCTAGATGGAATGGGCTGATTTTTGGTATCCAATGGTAATATCTCATAATGAATCACCCTGCAAAACTTCAGCCCAAGGAGATCAAGGAATCAAGCACTTCCTTTGCAAACTGAAAATCTGGACAGAATTTGCAAAGTGATGTTGTGCTCAAAATTTAATGGGTGGAACTTGCCATTTTGATGGAAATGGTGAAGATAGGGATAGGAAAAGCTCCACAATTTATTTGGGATTTTTCCTAGCTACCAAAATGGTAGTTCCTTTGGAAAGGCCCCAAATTGAAATATTGGCTTTAAATAGGAAAATGCAATTTCCCTTATTTAATTATGGCCAATATTTTTATGAGAGCTCAATATGATCATAAGGAATATCTCCACAAGTTTTCATGAACTTTGGAGATGTATAGATATTTTATTGGATTTAATTCCTCAGAAAAACAGAAAAATGAATTAATTCTAGATGAGAAATATTTCATATGACTTGGCAATATTTTTACACGTCTAGGGTTTATGAGTGATGGATGATCTCCGGGAATTTTGGTAGGATCAACTGAGCAAGAAAAATGATAGTTCCTTTGTAAACGCAAAGGCAGGATTTCTAGTTCCGATATTTTGGAACTAGGGTTTGAATGAGGTTCGGGGTTTACTGACAGAAACTTGACTGGCACAAGAGCATGGGAAAGGCACTGAGAGGTTGAGGATTGTCTGGATTCACCTGGTCACTCACCAGATTCCAGAAGAAAAATTTGGGAGGGAAAAGCTAGGAAGGAATAACAACACAAAAATCGATAACCCGATTTTTGGGGTGGTACATCACCATGTGGCCATGGCATTGCCACGATCTACTCAACGCCAAATGATGTCCAGTGGGTAGTCCCTCCAAGCTACATTGCAAATGAGGTGATAGATTGACGATAGGAGCTGTGTCTGGATGGGAGTGGTCACTGGAAGTTTGCTGCAGCAAACTTGACCACGCCACTGTGATGAACAGGAAACTGATAAGGTCACACATGAGATGTCTGGGAGGTCTAAGGTCGGAAGGACTACAATCCTGTGAAATTTGGAGGGAAATGGACCAAGATTTGATATGGTTGCTTTGCAACTGACCAGTCTGGTCCAGAAGCTTGATCTTGATGTGCCACTCACATGGAGTAGCCCATTGGGCTGAAATTTGGCATAGGATGATGATTTGGTCATATGAGAGTGCCATAAAAATTTCATGCCATTTGGACAAGCCAAAATGGTACTTCCTTCACAGCTATCCTCTCTGACCAGAATCTTAGAAAAATTCTAGAGAATTATTGGTAAGATGAAATGAGCCAAAATCTTGTGGAGATAGGTTATATGGGTATGAGAATGCTCTGGTAAATTTTCAGCAATTATGGAGCAATATAAAATATAGTTGCTTCACAATGTTAAAATCTGACCAGAAACCAAGATTTGAGGCTGTGCTCACATAGTTGATTGGATAGGATTGGAACTTGGTGAAGAGTCATGATTTGAGCATATGAAGATGTTTGCAAAATTTCAACTCATTTGGATACTCCTAGCTAGCACTTGCTTCACAAAGATTTCAGTTGCCCAGAAACTTTGGAAATTAGCCAAGGGAGATTTAATAGCCAAATGAAGTTGAATTTTGGCATGTGACAATGATATGTATAGGAAAGAATGCCCAAAAAGTTTGAGACCAAGCAAGCAAATATAAAGGGTACTTGCTTCCCAACTTGGCAGCTAGGGCACAATCAGAAAAAGAATATTTGTGAAATATTTTTGAACATGTCAAGGAAGGGTTTGACATATTTGTGGAAGATCTGACCCAAAAAATTTATGAAAATTATTTGGGAATTTAGGGAATGATGGAAATGTGGGTTGCTTCACAACCCAGGACAAACAGGGTTATTCTTTTAATAGAAAAATGGAATATTCCCAAGAAAGAATATTGGGGGTTGGTCCAAGATGGAAATGACATGGTCTTGGAATGATTTTTTGGTTGGCAAGCCACTTGGGAAGAGGAATCATAGATGATCCTCCAGGTTGCAAGACTACTCAGCCACAGAAAAGCGAATCCGGACCAAATTCAAAAGAAAAAGAAAATGGGCAAAATCCAGGGTGTTACAACATGGATCAAGACTGGGATTTGTCACTCCGTATGACGGAGAGGTATCGCAGGGCCCACTCGGTAATACAACATCATAGTAAGCTTGCAAGCAATGTGACTAATGAGTTAGCCACGGGATCTTGTATTACGGAACGAGTAAAGAGACTTTCCGGTAACGAGATTGAACTAGGTATGGAGATACCGACGATCGAATCTCGAGCAAGTAACATACCGATGGACAAAGGGAACTGCATACGGGATTAGCAGAATCCTTGACATTGAGGTTCGACCGATAAGATCTTCGTAGAATATATAGGAACCAATATGGGCATCCAGGCCCCGCTATTGGTTATTGACCGTAGAGGTGTCTTGGTCATGTCTGCATAGTTCTCGAACCCGCAGGGTCTACACACTTAACGTTTGGTGACGATATAAGTATAGTTGAGTCATTATGGTGGTTACCGAAGGTTGTTCGGGGTCCCGAATGAGATCCCGGACATGACGAGGAACTCCGGAATGGTCCGGAGGTGAAGATTGATATATTGGACGAAGGGTATTGGAGTCCGGAATTGTTCCGGGGGTACCGGCTGATGACCAGCATGACCGAAATGGGTTTCGAGGGGTCCCGGCAAGTGTTGGGGGGCCTCATGGTCCAAGGGGAGGGGGCAAACCAGCCTACTAAGGGGCTGAGCGCCCCTCTTACCCCATCCCACGTGACCAGGGGAGGTGGGGCGCCTCCTGGCTTGGGAGGCAAGCCTCCACCTGGCTTGGGGGGCAAGTCACCCTAGGGTTTCCCAAGGGTTGATCCCATCTACCCTGGCCGCCGCCCCCCTAGGAGAAACCCTAGGGGCGCCACCCCCTCCTCCCTTCTCCTATATAGAGAGAGGTAGAGAGAGGGTAGCCGCACCCCATACAGATCTATTCATGCCACGGCGCTGCTCCTCCTCTCCCTCGTATCCCTCTTCCTCTCCGTAGTGCTAAGCGAAGCTCTGCTGAGATTCCACCACCAGCACGGCCACCACGCCGTCGTGCTGCCGGAGGACTCGAGCTACTACTCCACCATCGCTCGCTGGATCGAGGAGGTGAAGGTGTCATCAAGCCGTACGTGTGTTGAACGCGGAGGTGTTGTCCGTTCGGCACTTGGATCGGGAGTTCGCGGGACGGATCGTGATAGGATCGTGAAGACGTTCGACTACATCAACCACATTTCTTAACGCTTCCGCTTAGCGATCTACAAGGGTATGTAGATGCAATCTCTCCTATCGTAGATGTTCATCTCCTAGATTGATCTTGGTGAGCGTAGGAAAATTTTGTTTCCCATGCAACGTTCCTCAACAGTGGCATCAGAGCTAGGTCTTTGCGTAGATGACATCACGAGTAGAACACAAAGGAGTTTGTGGGCGTTGATACTCAAATTGCTTCCTTCCTTGGTCTTTTCTTGATTCAGCGGTATTGTGGGATGAAGCGGCCTGGACCAACCTTACAAGTCCACGTACATGAGACCGGTTCCAGCGACAAACATGTGACTTTGTTGCATAAAGATGGCTGGCGGGTGTCTGTCTCTCCCACCTTAGTTGAATCGGATTCGACAAAGGCGGTCCTTGTAGAAGGTTAAATAGCAACTTGCATATCATCGTTGTGGCTTTGCGTAGGTAAGAATCGTTCTTGCTAGATACCCATAGCAGCCACGTAAAACATGCAACAACAATTAGAGGATGTCTAACTTGTTTTTGCAGGGTATGTTGTGATATGATATGGCCAAAGACATGATAAAATATATTTGATGTATGAGATGATCATGTTTGTAATAGCCTATATCGACTTGCATGTCGATGCATACGGCAACCGATAGGAGCCATAGGGTTGTCTTTAATTATTGTATGACCTGCGTGTCAATCATTAAGCGGTATGTAATGCTTTACTTTATCGCTAAGCGGTAGCAATAGTAGTAGAATCATGGTTGGCGTGACAACCCCGACGGCGACACGATGATGGAGATCATGATGATGGAGATCATGGTGTCATGTCGGTGACGATGGAGATCATGCCGGTGCTTTGGAGATGGAGATCAAAAGCATGAGTTGATGGCCATATCATGTCACTTATGATTTGCATGTGATGTTAGTCCTTTTATGCATCTTATTTTGCTTAGGACGACGGTAGAATTATAAGGTGATCCCTCACTAAAATTTCAAGATAAAATTGTGTTCTCCCCAAGTGTGCACCGTTGCGGAAGTTCATCGTTTCGAAGCACCACGTGATGATCTAGTGTGATAGACTCTATGTTCACATACAACGGGTGCAAGCCAGTTTTGCACATGCGGAACACTTGGGTTAAACTTGATGAGCCTAGCATGTACAAACATGGCCTCGGAACACAAGAAACCGAAAGGTCGAACATGAGTCATATAGTTGATACGATCAACATGGAGATGTTCACCATTGAAACCACCTCATCTCACGTGATGATCGGACTTGGGTTGGTGAATTTGGATCATGTTACACTCGGACGACCGGAGGGATGTCGATTTGAGTGGGAGTTCTTAAGTAAAATGATTAGTTGCACTCATTATCATGAACACAGTCTAAATTGTCTTTGCAATTTATGTTGTAGATCAATAGCTCACGCTATAGCTCCCTGTTTTAATACGTTCCTAGAGAAAGACTAAGTTGAAAGATATTGTAAGCAATTATGCGGACTAGGTCCGTAGTCTGAGGATTGTCCTCACTGTTGCACAGAAGACTTATGTCCTTGATGCACCGCTCGGTGTGCCAACCCCTCTAGCTTTGTTTGTGGTTGTTGTGAACATCTGGCATACACGTTCTGATGACTACTTGGTAGTTTAGTGCGCCATGCTTTACAGCTTAGAATTGGGGCTCCAAAGACGTTTTGAACGCCATGGAACATATGAGATGTTCCAAGAGCTGAAATTGGTATTTTAGGCTCATGCCCGTGTTGAGAGGTATGAGACCTCTGAAAAGTTCTTTGCCTACAAGATGGAGGAGAATAGCTCAGCCAGTGAGCATGTGCTCAGAATGTCTGGGTGCTACAATCACTTGAATTAAGTGGGAGTTAATCTTCCAGATAAGACAGTGATTGACAGAGTTCTCCAAACACTATCACCAAGCTACTAGAACTTCGTGATAAACTATAACATGCAAGGGATGGAGATGATCCCGGAGCTGTTCGCGGTAGGCCGCGGAGGTAGAAATCAAGAAGGAGCATCAAGTGTTGATGGTTAACAAGACCACTGGTTTCAATAAGGGCAAGAGCAAGAAGGGAAACTTCATGAATGGCAAGCCAGTTGCCGCTCCAGTGAAGAAAAGCAAGGTTGAACCCAAACCCAATACTAAGTGCTTCTATTGTAAGGGGAACGGTCACTGGTAGCGGAACTACCCCAAATACTTGGTAGATAAGAAGGCTGGCAACTTCAACAAAAGTATATTTGATATACATGTTATTGATGTGTACCTTACTAGTACTCCTAGTAGCACCTGGGTATTAGATACCGGTTCAGTTGCTAATATTGGTAACTCGAAACAAAAAGCTACGGAATAAACGGAGACTAGCTAAGGGCGAGGTGACGATGTATGTTGGAAGTGTTTCCAAGGTTGATGTGATCACCATCGCACGCTCCCTCTACCTTCAGGATTAGTGTTAAACCTAGATAAATGTTATTTGGTGTCTGCGTTGAGCATGAACATGATGTGATCGTGTTTATTGTAATGCGGTTATTCGTTTAAAGTCAGAGAATAATGGTTATTCTGTTTACATGAATAATACCTTCTATGGTCATGCACTCAATGTGAATGGTTTATTGAATCTCGATCGTAGTGATACACATGTTCATAACATTGATGCCAAAAGATGTAGAGTTGATAATGATAATACCACTTTCTTGTGGCACTGCCGCTTAGGTCATATTGGTGTAAGGCGCATGAAGAAACTCCATGCTGATGGACTTTTGGAGTCACTTGATTTTGAATCACTTGACACATGTGAACCATGCCTCATTGGCAAGATGACTAAGACCCCGTTTTCCGGAACAATGGAACGGGCAAGTGACTTGTTGGAAATCATACATACTGATGTGTGTGGTCCGATTAGCGTTGATGTGCGTGGTGGATATCATTACTTTCTCACCTTCACTGATGACTTGAATAGATATGGGTATATTTACTTAATGAAGCATAAGTCTGAAACATTTGAAAAGCTCAAGCAATTTGAGAGTGAAGTTGAGAATCATCGTAACAAGAAGATTAAATTCCTATGATCTAATCAGGGGGGAGAATATCTGAGTTATGAGTTTGGCAATCACTTAAGACAACGTGGAATCGTTTCACAGTTGACGTCGCCTGGAATACCACAGCGTAATGGTGTGTCCGAACATCGTTATCGTACCTTATTGGATATGGTGCATTCTATGATATCTCTTGCCGATCTACCGCTATTGTTTTGGGGTTATGCATTAGAGACAACTACATTCACTTTAAATAGGGCACCATCTAAGTCCGTGGAGACGACACCGTATGAACTGTGGTTTGGCAAGAAACCTAAGTTGTCGTTTCTTAAGGTTTGGGGCTGTGATGCTTATGTCAAAAGGCTTTAGCCAGAAAAGCTCGAACCCAAAGCGGACAAATGTGTCTTCATAGGATACCCAAAATAGACGGTTGGGTATACCTTCTATCTCAGATCCAAGGGCAAAGTGTTTGTCGCCAAGAATGGGTCCTTTCTCGAGAAAGAGTTTCTCTCGAAAGAATTGAGTGGGAGGAAGATAGAACTTGATGAGGTTGTTGAACCTTTACTTCAACCAGAGAGTAGCGCAGCACAGAAAGAAGTTTCTGTGGCACCTACTTCAGTTGAAGAGGAAGCTAATGATGATGATGATGAAGCTTCGGATCAAGTTACTATCGAACCTCGTAGGTCGACAAGGGTGCATACAACTTCTGAGTGGTAACCCAGTCTTAAAGATCATGTTGTTGGACAACGGTGAACCTACGAGCTATGGAAAAGCGATGGTGGGCCCGGATTCCAACAAATGGCTAGGAGCCATGAAATCCGAGATAGGATCCATGTATGAGAACAAAGTATGGACTTTGGTGGACTTGCCCGATGATTGGCAAGCCATTGAGAATAAATGGATCTTTAAGAAGAAGACAGACGCTGATGGTAATGTCACCATTTATTAAGCTCGACTTGTCGCAAAGAAGTTTCCAACAAGTTCAAGGAGTTGACTGTGATGAGACTTTCTCACTCATAGCGATGATAAAGTCTGTTGGAATTATGTTAGCAGTTGCTGCATTTTTTGATTACGAAATCTGGCAGATGGATGTCAAAACAGAGTTTCCTTAACGGTTTCCATGAGGAAAGGTTGTATGTGATACAACCAGAAGGTTTTGTGGATCCTAAGGATGCTAAAAAGGTATGCAAGCTCCAGCGATCCTTCTATGGACTGGAGCAAGCATCTCGGAGTTGGAATATACACTTTGATGAGCTGATCGAAGCTTGTGGGTTCATACAAAGTTTGCAAGAAACTTGTATTTACAAGAAAGTGAGTGGGAGCACTACAACATTTCTGATAAGTATATGTGGATGACATATTGTTGATCGGGAATGATTAGAATTTCTAGAAAGCATAAAGGGTTGTTTGAAAGGAGTTTTTCAAAGGAAGACCTGGGTAAAGCTGCTTACATATTGGGCATCAAGATCTATAGAGATAGATCAAGACGCCTGATAAGAATTTCACAGAGAACATACCTTGACATGATTTTGAAGGAGTTCAAAATGGATCAGTCAAAGAAGGAGTTCTTGCCTGAGTTGTAAGGTGTGAAGTTGAGTAAGACTCAAAGCTCGACCATGGCAGAAGAAAGAGAAAGGACGAAGGTAGTCCCCTATGCCTTAGCCATAGGCTCTATATGATATGCCATGCTGTGTACCGCACCTGATGTGTTCCTTGCCACGTGTCTTGCATGGGGGTACAAGAGTGATCTAGGAGTGGATCACTTGACAGCGGTCAAAATTGTCCTTTGAGGAATAAGGAAATGTTTCTCAGTTATGGAGGTGATAAAGAGTTTGGCGTAAAGGGTTACGTCGATGCGAGCTTTAACACCTATCCGTATGACTCTGAGTAGTAAACCGGATACGTATAGTGGAGCAACCATTTGGAATAGCTCCAAGTGGAGCGTGGTAGCAGCATCTACAATATGACATAGAGATTTGCGAAGTACATACGGATCTGAATGTTGCAGACCCGTTGACTAAAACCACTCTCACAAGCATAACATGATCAAACCCCAAAACTCATTGAGTGTTAATCACATGGTGATGTGAACTAGATTATTGACTCTAGTAAACTCTTTGGGTGTTAGTCACATGGTGATGTGAACTATGAGTGTTAATCACATGGTGATGTGAACTAGATTATTGACTCTAGTGCAAGTGGGAGACTGTTGGAAATATGCCCTAGAGGCAATAATAAATTGGTTATTATCATATTTCCTTGTTCATGATAATTGTTTATTATCCATGCTAGAATTGTATTGATCGGAAACTCAGATACATGTGTGGATACATAGACAACAACATGTCCCTAGTAAGCCTCTACCGGACTAGCTCGTTGATCAAAGATGGCTATGGTTTCCTAGCCATGGACATGAGTTCTCATTTGATAATGGGATCACATCATTAGGAGAATGATGTGATGGACAAGACCCAGACTATAAACGTAGCATATGACCGTGTCAAGTTTATTGCTATCATTTTCTGCATGTCAAGTATATGTTCCTATGACCATGAGATCATGCAACTCACTGACACCGGAGGAATACCTTGTGTGTACCAAACATCGCAACGTAACTAGGTGACTATAAAGGTGCTCTACAGGTATCTCCAAGGGTGTCCGTTGAGTTGGCATGGATCAAGATTGGGATTTGTCACTCCGTATGACGGAGAGGTATCTCAGGGCCCACTCGGTAATACAACATCATAGTAAGCTTGCGAGCAATGTGACTAATGAGTTAGCAACGGGATCTTGTATTACGGAACGAGTAAAGAGACTTTCCGATAACGAGATTGAACTAGGTATGGAGATACCGACGATCGAATCTCGGGCAAGTAACATACCGATGGACAAAGGTAACTGCATACGGGATTAGCAGAATCCTTGACATTGAGGTTCGACCGATAAGATCTTCGTAGAATATGTAGGAACCAATATGGGCATCCAGGCCCCGCTATTGGTTGTTGACCGTAGAGGTGTCTCGGTCATGTCTGCATAGTTCTCGAACCCGCAGGGTCTACACACTTAACGTTTGGTGACGATATAAGTATAGTTGAGTCATTATGGTGGTTACCGAAGATTGTTCGGGGTCCCGGATGAGATCCCGGACATGACGAGGAACTCCGGAATGGTCCGGAGGTGAAGATTGATATATTGTACGAATGGTATTGGAGTCCGGAATTGTTTCGGGGGTACCGGGTGATGACCAGCATGACCGAAAGGGGTTTCGGGGGGTCCCGACAAGTGTTGGGGGGCCTCATGGGCCAAGGGGAGGGGGCAAACCAGCCCACTAAGGGGCTGAGCACCCCTCTTACCCCATCCCACATGACAAGGGGAGGTGGGGCGCCTCCTGGCTGGGGAGGCAAGCCTCCACCTGGCTTGGGGGGCAAGTCACCCTAGGGTTTCGCTAGGGTAGATCCCATCTTCCCTAGCCGCCGCCCCCCTAGGGGAAACCCTAGGGGCGCCACCCCCTCCTCACTTCTCATATATATACAGAGGTAGAGAGAGGGCAGCCACACCCCATACAGATCTATTCGTGCCACGGCGCTGCTCCTCCTCTTCCTCGTATCCCTCTTCCTCTCCGTAGTGCTTAGCAAAGCTCTGCTGAGATTCCGCCACCACCACCGCCACCACGCCGTCGTGCCGCTGGAGGACTCGAGCTACTACTCCACCATCGCTCACTGGATCGAGGAGGTGAAGGCATCATCAAGCCGTATGTGTGTTGAACGCGGAGGTGCCGTCCGTTCGGCACTTGGATTGGGAGTTCGCGGGACGGATCGTGATTGGATCGCGAAGACATTCGACTACATCAACCGCGTTTCTTAATGCTTCCGCATAGCGATCTACAAGGGTATGTAGATGCAATCTATCCTCTCGTAGATGTTCATCTCCTAGATTGATCTTGGTGAGTGTAGGAAAATTTTGTTTCCCATGCAACGTTCCACAACAACATTATCAAAGAAAGGCTGTATATGTGGACTGGGCTGCAGAAATGCCAGAGTAGAGGGAAGGCCTAGTCCAATCGAAGACTAGCATCTTCATCGGTCTTGTAGCATTAGAAGAGTGTAGATTAGCACAGTATAAAGTAGTAGTAGTGTTATCAACCTCGCCCAGAGATCCTTCCTCGACTCCCTGCGAGAAAGCAATCCAGAGCCATACTATCCATATCTCATCACAAGTATCCAGTTCTAGTTGTATCGATCGGGATACAACTCCGACCGTCCGTTACCGAGGATCCGGCTATGCATAGATTAGTTCTTCCCTGTAGGGGTACACCAACTTACCCATCATGCTCGATTAACTCCGGCCGGACACACTTTTCTGGGTCATGCCCGGCCTCGGCCAAACGATACGCCGCAACCTGACCTAAGCTTAACAGAGAGGTCAGCACGCCGGACTAAACCTATGCACCCAGGGGTCTTGGGCCATCGCCCCGGGCACTCCTGCATGTTGCGAGGGCGGCCGGTGAGCAGACATAGCAGCCTCCATTACAAAGGATGGTGCTTAACGCGGTCCAACAAAGCGCGCGCCGCTCAGTCGCATGATGTCTATTAAGCTTCGGCTGATGCATACCACGCAGAGTGCCCATAACTGTTCCCACGTGATGGTTAGTGCTATCAGGCCAAAGGCCTACTCGGATCAAATATCCAAATCGTTAGTGTATTGGGAGCGTGTGGTAACGAGTAGAGACTCATGATCGAAGTGACCCCGTCGCCCCGTCTCGAGGACTTGCTGCAAGGGCTAAGAATGCCCGACCGCGCCTCGTAATTATCTCTCGGGTACCCTCCAGGTCAACCCGACTTCCCATCACTCACGGGTACCCCTTAGGGCCGACCCAATGTAATCAAGGTTCTGTGTTAAGTCCAAGTAACCATGTGTCCACACACCAAGGGGAAACCCAAGGAATAACCCTCGATAGATTCCACCTGATGTAGTCGTCAAGGTGAACTTAGGAGGAATCACTCTTGAGGTTCACACTTGAGGTGTTGCATGACGACGTCGTTATCGGGAGTGGTGAAGGAGGAATCACCCTCGATGACCACGACCGAATAGCTACTCTACAGAGTTAACATCAGAAGTGCTAAATGAGGTATCACCCTCGGCACTCGATAGTAACACTGCAGTGTCGTACAACTAAGGGGGTGATGTGTGGTGCCGGGACCTGGTTGTCGATCAAGTTGATCGAGTCATCTGATAATCCAGTGGGGCAACTCGGACAAAGTGGGGTCTCTATCCAGCCTATACTAAGCAGTTTAGGAAAAGCAGGTAGGTAACAATAGCAAGTTACAAAATCAGGCTATGCATCAAAAATAGGTTAAACAGTAGCAGCAGCATTATCTAATGCAAGCATAAGAGAGAAAGAATAGGCGATATCGTTATGTTCAAAGGTGGGGGGTACTTTCCTGGAAGCTCTGCTGCAAAAGTCTGGTCGTCAGGGGTGTAGTCGATCTCCGGAGCTGTGTCGGTCTTGGGGACTACGTCAGTACCGGGATCTACCGAGAGAGAAAAGGGGGAGGAAACAGATAAATACACAGCAAACATATGCAACACAGAGCATGTCATGCTAACATGCAGTGCGGGGTTACCTAAAGACATGTCTGAATCATTTTAGTTATTTTAGGATTTAAGTTGGATTTATTAACCGGTATGTATGCACTATTCATCTACCGGAAACAAGCTAGAAGTTAGGGGTTCACCTTCGTAGAGGGTCCCGACACGGCAACAGATAGCACAGTCGGCTTCGTCTCGTCTTTCTGAGCAACTTTCATGTATAAAGTTTTTCCATCCGAGCTACGGATTATTTTCTTTGATTTTTCAAAGATTCTAGTACTTTCTGGATTTATTTAAATTAATAGGAATTTCTAGAAATGGAAAATGATGTCAGCATGATGTCAGGGTGATGTAAGCAGTCAACTAACCCGCTGACTGGTCAAACTGACCAGTGGGTCCCACCTGTCATTGACAGTGACTTTAATAGTGGTTTAGTTAAACTAAACATAGCTAATTAGAGGGTGGGCCCCAGGTGTCAGTGTCTATACTAATTAACAGATTAGTTTAAAAACCTAATTAGCTTCATTAAACGCAAGGGCCCACACGTCAGTGGCTTAGGGTGAACAGTAACCCGCGATGACCATGGTCAACGCGGTCAAACAAGCGCTGGGGGCCCACTGTCAGTGTCTCTGGGCGGGCCCCACGACGTGCTAGGTCAGCGGAGCCACTGGAGTAGCTCCGGCGAGCCTCCCGCGGCGACAAAATTGCTGGAGGGCGTCGGAAACGCGCTACACTGGACCGTTTCGCGTGATTCTGGCTGCGTTCGATAGGGCTCTTCATCCCGCGTCGGTTGGTGGTGGCAGAACGAGCAGGTGAGGTCGGCAGGGCCGCCGGCGTTGAGCCGTGGCGGTGATACGGCTCGGTTGTGTGACGGAGATGGCGAAGCAACGCGCTACGGAGCGAATGGAAAGGCTGGTGAGGATCCCCGTGGTGCGGCGAGTCCAACGGGCTTGAGCCCGTGACCAAATGGTCACCGGAGCCTCGCCGGCGGCGAGCTCCGCGGCGATGAGTTCGGGCGCTCATCGGGGACGGCGCTAGGAGGCACGGGAGGGCACGTGCGTGTGCGCGTTGGGCTCCTGGGAACCCCAGGAGCACAACGGTGAGCTCGGGCGAGCGTGTCAACGGCCACAACAATTGTGACGAGCTCGTCGGCGGCGACGTGTTCGGGCGCAAGCGGAGCGGCGGCTAATGCCAGACAGCGGCAGCTAGCGAGGAAAGAGAGGGGCAGGAAGGCTCACCTAGTGGCTACGAAAAGCCGATGAAAGCTTAGGAGCTGCAGCGTTCGCCGGAGACGACGGAGATCACCGGCAGCAGAAGCGAAAGGGGGCGGCCCGATTCGCTCACTGCGGAGGCTCCCGTCTCGTGCTCGTGGACGTGGACGAGGTGGTCGACGACGGTGAAGACGCGAGGCACGGTGGCGAGGCGAGGCGATGTTGTTGGCCGCGAGATCGACGGGGAGCGGCGATGGATCCGCTCGGGGATCCACAAAAGGTTTGGGCAATTTTGGAATTCATTTGGATTTTTTTTTCAAAAATGAATATGGCATTTAAAGTGCTGTTTTGGCACTGTTTTAAATGCTCTAGCCCATTTGAGTTGATGATGATGTTGTTTTCCTTAACAACAATTTGTTTTGGAATATTTGATGAATGATGAACTTTTTTCCAGCAACTTTTGTGCAGCTTGAAATTTCACTTTGAATTTGAATAGAATTCAGAGAAGGAATTTGAAATGAGATATTAACCCAATATGATTAAGCTTTGTAAATCAAGATGACTTGGCACTGATCATAAGGGATTACTGTAGTGTGATGCTGGGGATGTTACAAATCTCGTCCACTACAAGAAATCTCGTCCTGAGATTTAATTGGGGAAGTAAAGAGTAACTTTGGGAGAACTGACCCTTATAGGGTTAATTATCTGGTGAACAATTCAGGGAATGTGGCAGAAGTATCTCTCGAGTTGAAACTTTAGAAAACATCGAGAGCAAAGTATGAAGGTACAATAAGAAGTTTCAAGCGAATGGACATCCGATCGATACCTGAATAGAGTGTGAGAAGGGGGTTCAGAGCATCGGGAATAGATCATCTCTCAGAGGGTGGCTCGTGATAACACACAAAGCCAAGAGCAAAGGATACTTCGGAATCAAGGATATACAGGAGAGTCAGGTTCCGATCCTGTGGAACTGTGAGGATTGTCAATCGAAAGTAGGGAGGACGGTGACATCTTACCGGTCACGACAACAAGGTAAGTCAAAGGATAGTATGTTATTTATGTCGGTGACAACATCGGTATCATGGGCGAGGGACGAAGAGAACCATTTTCCTGCTCGTTAAAATGAGGCGGACCAATAGGCAAAGTTCTCGTCCATCGGTGGTTACCGGAATGTCATCAACAGTAGTAACGGGGTCTTTCTGTCAGAGTTGTAGACCGAGGTGTTTTCATAAGCAGAGAGTTAATACTGCTTAGGTCATATAGATCACAAGAAAGATTAAACAGACCAATGGAAAGGAAAATGTGTTTACACACAAGAACTAGGAGTATATCATTTCCAAAGGAAAAATGGAGCATGATATACATGATAGAATAGCAAGTTCAAAAGCATGTAGATAAAGAGGTGAGGGAAGAATCATGGTATTACCCATACAACGGTGTTTGGATAATAGATCAAGAAACATTTGGCAATGTGCTTCCAATGTTCTTGTGGATATTTGGAATACCACAATCATGCTTCAAGGTAGCCTCAATATGGTGTTTCAAGTAAGGGTTGGGTCTGAAGATCTCAAGAGATACAAAGGAACAATTTCGGAAGTATCGAGGAATGCAAGGTATAACCAAAACATAACCAAGTCTGAGTTGGCAGAAAGTCAAGGATGTTATCGATGATAACAAAAATCATCGAGGGGCAAGGATGGTATTTCTAACCATGAATTTATTTCACAACTTTAGAGAAGTAAAAAGGTTGACGATGATGGTGAAACATTTTGTCGACAGGCTTCATGAGATGTAATCGATCAGCGACGACATCAAGAAAATGGACTGATGAAGCGAAAAGTTATTGGGACCAAGGATGTGACACAAGCTCGAAATCAAGCTTGTTGTTCGAGGTGAAATGATAGGATGAGGAAGATCGATGTAAGCTTAGCGCGTCGTCGGAGGTTGCTCCGGGCATAAGGACCAGGTAGCACAGTTAAAGTTAGCATGATAATGATATAGCCGATCAGGCTAGGAATGACTTGAAGGATTATTAAGCTCATAAGCAGCAAAAATTACTTAGAGTTATTGAATCAGAGTGCGGAATTGATTCACTTATCGGTGTTCTCAAGTGACAAACAACTCAAAACCAGGGAAAATTGGAATTGGTGATCAATGATAGTAGATGAAGAACTCATAAGAAATTATGTAGTTCCTGTGATATTCTCGAGATACCAAGGGTAATACTCGATGGTAGACCAGAATAGAGGTTGGACAGGTGCAATGATCTGCAGAGGACAAGTATCTTAACTTGTCCGGGAAATGGAAGCAAGAAAAAAATAGGGTCGGAACCACTATTGCAAAGTATCAATTCTCAGATACAAGATGAATTTGTACCAAGGAAATAATGATTTTTATGAGCACCTTCCATGATAATTTCTACATCGGGTCCATGGGCATGAACACAAAGGTTCAAGGTCGACTCCCACTTCTTCAATGCATAACCTTTCATTCACTGCTCTGTTAAAAATTATATGAACGTGAAGAACTACCTGGTGAAATACCAGAGGAGTATGACCCGCGAAAATTATCGGGTTCACATAGATTAAGAAGGCATAGGTTCAACCCATTGGGGCATCTTAGGAACATATACCACGAACTTCCGGAGTACATAACTCAAGCTCGATGGTAGAGCATGGCTGACTAAAGGAGAGGATACATTTTACCAAAGGCATTATGTATCAGGGGAGAACTTACAAGATTCCAAATGTTAAGGACACTGTCGGATAACAACCCAACAATGGATCTCGCGATTCACGATGGAGTTGATGTGAGTATCGATAATCAATCAGAGGGAGAAGGGATGCAAAGGCATTGACAAGGAATGTCAACGAAGATTGCTAAACTCAATTCATTACAAGAAGGCAGAGGGGGAGAAACATCATAAGATCCAACTATAATAGCAAAGCCTGCGGTACATCAAGATCATGCCAAATCAAGAACACGAGAGAGGGAGATCAAACACATAGCTACTGGTACATACCCTCAGCCCCGAGGGTGAACTACTCCCCTCCTCATCATGGAGACCGCCAGGATGATGAAGATTGCCACCGGTGATGGATTCACCCTCCGGCAGGGTGCCGGAACGGGCTCCCGATTGGTTTTTCGTGGCTACAGAGGCTTGCGGCGGCGGAACTCCCGATCTAGGTTTATTTCTGGCGGTTTCTGTATTTATAGGAATTTTTGGCGTCGAGAACAAGTTAGGGGGGGTCCACGAGGAGCCCACAAGACCGGAGGGCGCGCCCTAGGGGGGGCGCCCTCCACCCTTGTGGAGGCCTCGTGGCTCTTCTGGCCCAACTCCTTTGCTTCGGGGTCTTCTTCTGGTCCATAAAAAATCTCCGTAAATTTTCAGCTCATTTGGACTCCGTTTGATATTCCTTTTTTGCGAAACTCAAAAACAAGAAAAAAAACATAAACTGGCACTGGGCTCTAGGTTAATAGGTTAGTCCCAAAAATCATATAAAATAGCATATAAATGCATATAAAACATCCAAGATGGATAATATAATAGCATGGAACAATCAAAAACTATAGATACGTTGGAGATGTATCAAGCATCCCCAAGCTTAATTCCTGCTCGTCCTCGAGTAGGTAAATGATAAAAACAGAATTTTTGATGTGGAATGCTACCTAACATATTTATCCATGTAATTTTCTTTATTGTGGCATGAATGTGCAGATCCATAAGATTCAAAACAAAAGTTTAATATTGACATAAAAACAATAATACTTCAAGCATACTAACAAGGCAATTATGTCTTCTCAAAATAACATGGCCAAAGAAAGCTATCCCTACAAAATCATATAGTCTAGCTATGCTCCATCTTCATCACACAAAATATTCAAATCATGCACCACCCCGATGACAAGCCAAGCAATTGTTTCATACTTTTGGTGTTCTCAAACCTTTTCAACTTTTACGCAATACATGAGCGTGAGCCATGGATATAGCACTATAGGTGGAATAGAAGGTGGTTGTGGAGAAGACAAAAAGAGGGAGATAGTCTCACATCAACTAGGCGTATCAACGGGCAATGGAGATGCCCATCAATAGATATCAATGTGAGTAAGTAGGGATTGCCATGCAACGGATGCACTACAGCTATAAGTTTATGAAAGCTCAAAAATAAACTAAGTGGGTGTGCATCCAACTCGCTTGCTCACGAAGACCTAGGGCAATTTGAGGAAGCCCATCATTGGAATATACAAGCCAAGTTCTAAAATGAAAAATTCCCACTAGTATATGAAAGTGACAACATAGGAGACTCTCTATCATGAAGATCATGGTGCTACTTTGAGGCACAAGTGTGGTAAAAGGATAGTAACATTGCCCCTTCTCTCTTTTTCTCTCATTTTTTTTGGGCCCTCTCTTTTTTTTGGCCTCTTTTCTCTTTTTTTAATTTTTTTAATTTTTCGTCCGGAGTCTCATCCCGACTTGTGGGGGAATCATAGTCTCCATCATCCTTTCCTCACATGGGACAATGCTCTAATAATGATGATCATCACACTTTTATTTACTTACAACTCAAGAATTACAACTCGATACTTAGAACAAAATATGACTCTATATGAATGCCTCCAGTGGTGTACCGGGATGTGCAATTACTCAAGAGTGACATGTATGAAAGAATTATGAAAGGTGGCTTTGCCACAAATACGATGTCAACTACATGATCATGCAAAGCAATATGACAATGATGGAACGTGTCATAATAAACGGAACGGTGGAAAGTTGCATGTCAATATATCTCGGAATGGCTATGGAAATGCCATAATGGGTAGGTATGGTGGCTGTTTTGAGGAAGGTATATGGTGGGTGTATGGTACCGGCGAAAGTTGCGCGGCACTAGAGAGGCTAGCAATGGTGGAAGGGTGAGAGTGCGTATAATCCATGGACTCAACATTAGTCATAAAGAACTCACATACTTATTGCAAAAATCTATTAGTTATCAAAACGAAGTAATACGTGCATGCTCCTAGGGGGATAGATTGGTAGGAAAATACCATCGCTCATCCCCGACCGCCACTCATAAGGAAGACAATCAATAAATAAATCATGCTCCGACTTCATCACATAACGGTTCACCATACGTGCATGCTACGTGAATCACAAACTTTAACACAATTATTTCTACAATCCACAATTACTCACTAGCATGACTCTAATATCACCATCTTTATATCTCAAAACAATCATAAGGAATCAAACTTCTCATAGTATTCAATGCACTTTAGATGAAAGTTTTTATTATATCCCTCTTGGATGCCCATCATATTAGGACTAAATTCATAACCTAAGCAAATTACCATGCTGTTTAGAGACTCTCAAAATGATATAAGTGAAGCATGAGAGTTCAACAATTTCTTCAAAATAAAACTACCGCCGTGCTCTAAAAAGATATAAGTGAAGCACTAGAGCAACTGACAAACTACTCCAAAAAGATATAAGTGAAGATCAGTGAGTAGTCAAATAATTAATTAGCTATGTGAAGATTCTCTCTCATTTAAAAATTTCAGATATAAGTATTTTACTAAAACAGCAAGCAAAACAAAATAAAATGACTTTCTAAAAATAGCACACATCATGTGAAGAAGTAAAAACTTAGGCTCAACCGATACTAACCGGTCATTGTTGAAGAAGAAAGGTGGGATGCCAACTGGGGCATCCCCAAGCTTAGATGCTTGAGACTTCTTGAAATATTAACTAGGGATGCCTTGGGCATCCCCAAGCTTGAGCTTTTGTGTCTCCTTAATTCCTTTTATATCATGGTTTCCCTAAATCTTAAAAACTTCATCCACACAAAACTCAACAAGAACTCATGAGAAAAGTTAGTATAAATCAAATGCAAAACTGTATCATTCTCTACTGTAGCAAACCACTAAAATTATTATTTAACATTGCGTACTAAATGCCTCTGCATATTTAATACTCCTATCCTCCAATAGAATCATTAAACAAGCAAACATGTGCAAACAATGCAAAAATAACAGCAATCTGTCAAAACAGGACGGTCTGTAAAGAGTGCAATTTTGTTCATACTTCCCTAACTCCAAAACTTCTAAAAAATTACCACATTGTATAAAATTTGTTTTACTCATTGTGTAAAAATTTCAAGATTTTATCATGTCCTGACTTTCCATAAGAATTCAGACAACGATAGAAAACTTTATGTTTTCAAAACAACAACATATAGACTTGCAAAATAAGCATGGTAAAGGCTAAACTTTACATTTTTATTGAAATAAAAGATGAAAATCATTAATCTAAATAACAGCAAGAAAATACTAATAAAATAAATGACGCTCCAAGCAAAACACATATCATGTGACGAATAAAAATATAGCTCCAAGTGAGGTTACCGATAAAGTTGAAGACGAAAGAGGGGATGCCTTCCGGGGCATCCCCAAGCTTAGTTGCTTGGATCTTCATTGGATATTACCTTGGGGTGCCTTGGGCATCCCCAAGCTTAGTGTCTTGCCACTCCTTATTCTCCTCATATCGATATCTCACCCAAAACTTGAAAACTTCAATCACACAAAACTTACCAAAACCTTCGTGAGATCCGTTAGTATAATAAAACAAATCATTCACTTTGGTACTATGAAGACAAAATTTATAAATTTTCTCACATGATGCCTACTGTACCCTATCATTTCTACAATTTATATTAAGCAATATAAGCCATAGAAACTAGAAAACAAGCAAACTATGCATCGAAAACAGAATCTTTCAAAAACAGAACAGTCTGTGAAGATCTGAATTGAGATCATACTTCTGTTACTTCAAAAATTCTGAAAAATTAGGACAACGTAGCAATTTGTATACCAATCAACTGTATCATGGATCAGCGATGACATCAAGAAAATGGACTGATGAAGCAAAAAGTTATTGGAACCACAGATGTGACACAAACTCGAAATCAAGCTTGTTGTTCGAGGTGAAATGATAGGATGAGGAAGATCGACGTAAGCTTAGCGCGTCGTCGGAGGTTGCTCCGGGCATAAGGACCAGGTTGCACAGTTAAAGTTAGCACGATAATGATATAGCCGATCAGGCTAGGAATGACTTCAAGGATTATTAAGCTCGTATGCAGCGAAAATTACTTAGAGTTATTGAATCAGAGTGCGGAATTGATTCACTTATCGGTGTTCTCGAGTGACAAACAACTCAGAACCCAGGAAAATTGGAATTGGTGATCAATGATAGTAGATGAAGAACTCATAAGAAATTATGTAGTTCCTGTGATTTTCTCGAGATACCAGGGGTAATACTCGATGGTAGACAAGAATAGAGGTTGGACAGGTGAAATGATCTGCAGAGGACAAGTATTTTAACTTATTCGGGAAATGGAAGCAAGAAGAAAATAGGGTCGGAACCACTATTGCAAAGTATCAATTCTCAGATACAAGATGAATTTGTACTAAGGAAATAATGATTTTTACGAGCAGCTTCCATGATAATTTCTACATCGGGTCCATGGGCATGAACACAAAGGTTCAAGGTCGACTCCCACTTCTTCAATGCATAACCTTTCATTCACTGCTTTGTTAAAAAATATATGAACATGAAGAACTACCTGGTGAAATACCAGATGAGTAGGGCTCGCGAAAATTATCGGGTTCACACAGATTAAGAAGGCATAGGTTCAACCCATCGGGGCATCTTAGGAACATATACCACGAACTTCAGGAGTACATAACTCAAGCTTGATGGTAGAGCATGGCTGACTAAAGGAGAGGATACATTTTACCAAAGGCATTATGTATCAGGGGAGAACTTACAAGATTTCAGATGTTAAGGACACTGTCGGATAACAACCCAACAATGGATCTGGCGATTCACGACGGAATTGATGTGAGTATCAGTAATCAATCAGAGGGAGAAGGGATGCAAAGGCATTGACAAGGAATGTCAATGAAGATTGCTAAACATATGGAATTAACCGTAATGCAAGCAGGCAAGAATTTCAAGAGCAATAGTCTGCAGCGGATTTTCGGAAGATCGACTAACAATGGAAAGTATTTTGCGAAACACCTGAACAACTGGGGATGAACGGATCCCTATTAAATGTGAGGAATTATCCGCAGTGCGAAAGAAGTTGCACGACAGTAGGCTCAAAGGATTCCCGAATTAACGAGGAGTATTTTGGGGTATCTCGTACATAAAGGAGTATCTGGGAATGAAGATACAAATGGCCAAGATGTGTAGCCGTCCACGGTGATTATCGGTAGTAGGGAACTTGCAAAAGCAGTGGGCATAATGGTCTCGGGAAACATCGAGGAGTATCTTCTGGCGAAGCAAGCGATCATCTGTGATGAAGGAGCTCTCCGGGATGAAGTGGTTATGAGAACCTAATGTCAGAGTTAGTAAAATGTTTAACCCGAGTAGACGAGAGATCAGAATCCCAGAGTATAGACGAGGAATAAAAGATCCTAATACCACCCAATGGCGACGTGGGCCCGTAAGCCACACAGCCAAGTTAGTAAAACAGTTTTGGACGACTAGACTCAACTTCGGCCAAGGAGTTGGAAAGGGGGATTCCTATAGGTAGTCAGCTCTGATACCAACCTGTGACGCCCGCGGCTTAATCGTGAACTAATCATACACGCAAACGCACATGATCAAGCCTAAGGACTCACTTGAAGATATCACAACACAACTCTAGACACAAATTTAAAATAATACAAGCTATATATTACAAGCCAGGGGCCTCGAGGGCTCGAATACATAAGCTCGCTTACAAGCGTCAGTGGAAGCATCAGATATCTGAGTACAGATATAAAAGAAAGGCAGATAGGCCTTTAAAAGGCGGGGTAAAAGAAAACACTACGATCGAAAAGGCGCAGGCCTCCTGCCTGGGACCCTCTGAACCTACTCCTGGTCGTCAGCCAACTCATAGTAGTAACCACCCTCGGGGTAGTAGTAGCAGTCGTCGAAGGGGGCAGCTGCCTCTGGGGCTCCGTCATCTGGTTGCATCAAACGGATATGGGAAAAAGAGGAAGCAAAGCAACCGTGAGTACTCAATCGAACTACTCAGCAAGCAAGGATCTACACTACACATGCAACATTATCAAAGAAAGGCTGTATATGTGGGAAGGCCTAGTCCTATCGAAGACTAGCATCTTCATCGGTCTTGCAGCATTAGAAGATTGTAGATTAGCACAGTATAAAGTAGTAGTAGTGTTATCAACCTCGCCCAGAGATGCTTCCTCGACTCCCTGCGAAAAAGCAATCCCAGAGCCATACTATCCATATCTCATCACAAGTATCCAGTTCTAGTTGTATCGATCGGGATACAACTCCGAGCGTCCGTTACCGAGGATCCGGCTATGCATAGATTAGTTCTTCCCTGCAGGGGTGCACCATCTTACACACCACGCTCGATTAACTCCGGCCGGACACACTTTTCTGGGTCATGCCCGGCCTCGGCCAAACGATACGCTGCAACACGACCTAAGCTTAACAGAGAGGTCAGCACGCCGGACTAAACCTATGCACCCAGGGGTTTTGGGCCATTGCCCCGGGCGCTCCTGCATGTTGCGAGGGCGGCCGGTGAGCAGACCTAGCAGCCTCCATTCAAAGGAGGGTGCTTAACGCGGTCCAACACGGCGCGCGCCGCTCAGTCGCATGACGCTTATTAAGCTTCGGCTGATGCATATGACGCAGAGTACCCATAACTGTTCCCACGTGATGGTTAGTGCTATCAGGCCAAAGGCCTACTCGGATTAAATATCCAAATCGTTAGTGTATTGGGAGCATGCGGTAACGAGCAGAGACTCACGAACGATGTGACCCCGTC
The DNA here is from genome assembly GCA_011799875.1 of Thinopyrum elongatum. Taxonomy (NCBI): domain Eukaryota; kingdom Viridiplantae; phylum Streptophyta; class Magnoliopsida; order Poales; family Poaceae; genus Thinopyrum; species Thinopyrum elongatum. The sequence goes on from CM022297.1 coordinate 425,264,827, forward strand.
GCCCCGTCTCGAGGACTTGCTGCAAGGGCTAAGAATGCCCGACCGCGCCTCGTAATTATCTCTCGGGTACCCTCCAGGTCAACCCGACTTCCCATCACTCGCGGGTACCCCTCAGGGCCGACCCGATGTCATCAAGGTTCTGTGTTAAGTCCAAGTCACCGTGTGTCCAAACACCAAGGGGAAACTCAAGGAATCACCCTCGATAGATTCCACCTGATGTAGTCGTCAAGGTGAACTTAGGTGGAATCACCCTCGAGGTTCACACTTGAGGTGTTGCACGACGACGTCGTTATCGGGAGTGGTGAAGGAGGAATCACCCTTGATGACCACGACCGAATAGCTACTCTACAGAGTTAACATCAGAAGTGCTAAACGAGGTATCACCCTCGACACTCGATAGTAACGCTGCAGTGTCGTACAACTAAGGGGGTGATGTGCGGTGCCGGGGCCTGGTTGTCGATCACATTGATCGAGTCATCTGATAATCCAGCGGGGCAACTGGGACAAAGTGGGGTCTCTAGTGGGTCTCTATCCAGCCTATACTAAGCAGTTTAGGAAAAGCAGGTAGGTAACAATAGCAGATTACATAATCAGGCTATTCATCAGAAATAGGATAAACAGTAGCAGCAGCATTTTCTAATGCAAGCATAAGAGAGAAAGAATAGGCAATATTGGTATGTTCAAAGGGGGGGTGCTTGCCTGGAAGCTCTGCAGCAAAAGTCTGGTCGTCAGGGGTGTAGTCGATCTCCGGAGCTGTGTCGGTCTCGGGGACTACGTTCGTACCGGGATCTACCGAGAGAGAAAAGGGGGAGGAAACAGATAAATACACAGCAAACATATGCAACACAGAGCATGTCATGCTAACGTGTTGTGCGGGGTTACCTAAAGACATGTCTAAATCATTTTAGTTATTTTAGGATTTAAGTTGGATTTATTAACCGGTATGTATGCACCATTCATTTACCGGAAATAGGCTAAGAGTTGCGAGTTCACCTTCGTAGAGGGTCCCGACACAGAAACAGATAGCACGGTCGGCTTCATCTCGTCTTACTGAGCAACTTTCATGTATAAAGTTTTTCCATCCGAGCTACGGATTATTTTCTATGATTTTTCAAAGATTCTAGTACTTTCTGGATTTATTTAAATTAACAGGAATTTCCAGAAATGGAATATGACGTCAGCATGATGTCAGGGTGATGTAAGCAGTCAACTGACCCGCTGACTGGTCAAACTGACCAGTGGGTCCCCCCTGTCATTGACAGTGACTTTAATAGTGGTTAAGTTAAACTAAACAGAGCTAATTAGAGGGTGGGCCCCAGGTGTCAGTGTCTATACTAATTAACAGATTAGTTTGAAAACCTAATTAGCTTAATTAAATGCAGGGGTCCACACGTCAGTGGCTTAGGGTGAACAGTAACCCGCGTTGACCGTGGTCAACGCGGTCAAACGAGCGCTGGGGGCCACTTGTCAGTGTCTCTGGGCGGGCCACACGACGTGCTAGGTCAGCGGGAGCTGCTGGAGGAGCTCCGGCAAGCCTCCCGCAGCGGCGAAATCGCTGGAGGGCGCCGGAAACACGCTACGCTGGACCATTTCGCTTGATTCTTCCTGCGTTCGATCGGGCTCTTCATCCCGCGTCGGTTGGTGGCGGCAGAACGAGCAGGGGAGGTCGGCAGGGCGGCCGGCGTTGAGCCGTGGCGGCGATACAACTCGGTTGTGTGACGGAGATGGTGAAGCAGCGCGCTACGGTGCGAATGGAAAGGCTGGGGAGGATACCCGTGGTGCGGCGAGTCCAACGGGCTTGAGCCCGTGACCAAATGGTCACCGGAGCCTCGCCGGCGGCGAGCTCCACGGCGATGCGTTCGGGCGCTCATCGGGGACGGCGCTAGGAGGCACGGGAGGGCGTGTGCGTGTGCGCGTTGGGCTCCTGGGAACCCCAGGAACACAACGGTGAGCTCGGGCGAGCGAGTCAATGGCCACAACGATGGCGACGAGCTCATCGGCGGCGACGTGTTCGGGCACAAGCGGAGCGGCGGCTACGGCCAGACAGCGGCAGCTAGCTAGGAAAGAGAGGGGCGGGAAGGCTCACCTGGTGGCTATGAAAAGCGGGTGAAAGCTTAGTTGCTGCAGCGTTCGCTGGAGACGACGGAGATCACCAGCGGTAGAAGCGAAAGGTGGCGGCCCGATTTGCTCACTGCGGTGGCTCCCGTCTCGTGCTCGTGGACGAGGACGAGGTGGTCGACGACGGTGAAGACGCGGGGCACGGTGGCGAGGCGAGGCGATGTCATTGGCCGCCAGATCGACGGCGAGCGGCGACGGATCCGCTTGGGGAAGCTCGCGAGCGAGCGAGAGAGAGCGAGGGAGAGGGGAAGAAATGGATGAGGATGGAGGGGAGACCGAGGGGTTCGGCCTTATCCCCTCGCCTAGCCGCGGGCGTCGCCATGTCGGCATTCGGCCGGTGCGCGCGCTCGCGCCCACGGTGGTGACGACACGCGGGGAGAGAGAGAGGAGAGAGGCGGGCGCTGTGGGCTGGGCCACACTGTGGACTTAGGCCCCGTCCACAGTAGCGTTTCTCTTTTTCCCGCTTTATTCTTCTGTTTTCTTTTTCTAGCAGTCTTTTGCGTTTAAAATAGCCATCAAATGACTTAGCAAAAATGTGTGGCTGGCAAAAACAAATTCTAGGGAATAATGTGCACTGCCACAAAATGTTTGGGCAATTTTGGAATTCATTTAGATTTTTTTAAATGAATATGGCATTTAAAGTGCTGTTTTGGCACTGTTTTAAATGCTCTGGCCCATTTGAGTTGATGATGATGTTGTTTTCCTTAACAACAATTTGTTTTGGAATATTTTATGAATGATGAACATTTTTCCAGCAACTTTTGTGCAACTTGAAATTTCACTTTGAATTTGAATAGAATTCAGAGAAGGAATTTGAAATGAGATATTAACCCAATATGATTAAGCTTTGTAAATCAAGATGACTTGGCACTGATCATAAGGGATTACTGTAGTGTGATGCTGGGGATGTTACACTTATCGGGTCACCGGAAGGGGTTCCGGTCACCCCCGGCAAAAGATATGGGCCTTATGGGCCAAGAGGGGAAATGCACCAGCCACAAGGGGCTGGTGCGCCCCCCATATGGGCCGGCCTAGGAGGAGAAGGAAAGAGGGGAAGGGAAAGGAAAGAGTGGAATAGGATTCCCCCTTCCTTCCCTCTCCCCTCCTCTTTCCTTCTCCCTCCGACAAATATGGCAAGGGGGGCGCCACTTAGGGAGGAGCCCAAGTAGGATTCGGGCTACTTGGGGAGCCCTCCTAGCTGCTCCCTCCTCCCCCCACCTATATATATATGGGAGGGGGGCGCCTAGCACAACCAGACAATTGTTTAGCCGTGTGCGGCGCCCCCCTCCACCGTTTACACCCCGGTCATATTTTTGTAGTGCTTAGGCGAAGCCCTGCGGAGATCACTTCACCATCACCATCACCATGCCGTCGTGCTGACGGAACTCATCTACTACCTCGACGTCTTGCTGGATCAAGAAGGCGAGGAACGTCACCGAGCTGAACGTGTGCAGAACGCGGAGGTGCTGTACGTTCGGTACTTGATCGGTTGGAGCGCGAAGAAGTTCGACTACATCAACTGCGTTGTTAAACGCTTCCGCTTACGGTCTAAGAGGGTACATAGACACACTCTCCCCCTCGTTGCTATGCATCTCCATGGATAGATCATTGCGTGTGCGTAAATTTTTTTTTGTTTTCCATGCAACGTATCCAACAATAATGTGGTGTCTTGGCATGGAGTTTTCATATCTAGGGGCATATCGTTGCAGGCATGGATGGGAAGAACTTGGGCAGTGGGCAACTAGCTCAGCAAGCTAAGCCAGATGCCTTGACAGACGATCAGGGGGCCTGAAGCACACTGCAGGTTCTCATACCGTAAATCCGACTTTAGTGAATGGTCACAGTTCTGTAGATATTCTATTTCAGAAAGATAAAGCACGGCATCCATGTTTTTTGTAGTTTTCCAGCTTCTGTTGTGCTTCAGTTGCTAGCCCTGACATCTTGTTGTTTTGGTGCTGGATGAATATGAGTTTACGAACACACGAGTTATGCGAAAGTATGATTTTATTTGGTGTTGTGTTGCCCCTGATGGTTACCGTTTATGTTGCTATCCCTTTGGTCAGAACTCAACCATTTGTTTTCAGAAACAGAGGATTCTCCAGCCTAGACAAATAAAGATCCAGTGCAATCTGTATTGAAATAGTGGCAAAAGGTTCATTGAAGAAGGAGAATTGCAAATATTTATGAGATGCCCCAAAGTACTCCCTCCATCCTAAAATAAATGTCTCAAGTGTAGTACTACTTTGTACTAAAGTTAATATAAAGTTGAGACACTTATTTTGGGACGGAGGGAGTAGTACGACTCTCACAAGATCAGTGTTCTTGGGTGTTCTGTTAGCCAGATGGGAAGTACTATTCTCATTCCATTTCTCCTTTGAACGAGCACAAGGCACTTCTGAGAAATGAGCATAGGTGTCATTTCGGCTCTTGAAAGGAACAAGAAGCATTCCAGTAGCTTAGCTTATGTCAGAGGAAGTTTGTCAGCCATTGAAGATATCATCACTGGATCGGCTCATATACACACACTCTCAACTTGAACTCGTGTTTCCGGTGCCCATGCCTACCACTGATCAAAGTCCTCATAGATCAAGCTAACACCACTTCTCTATGCACCTAGTGGCATCAAAACAAAAAGGGCAATCTTACATTTTTGTGGTGAAGTTTTTCGTGTTCACCTTAAATGCTCACTGGAACTATGTAGAGGTGCAAATGAGTGATTCCAAATTGTATTTATGGGCCATGTGTTATTGATTTCACTATCTCACCAGCCATCTGTCCACTTATTTAAGTCCATGCATACAATTGCTATAAGAGCTACCAATTCCAGCGATATATTTTATTTAGATGTCTAGCATGGTGCTACGTAATCAAGGTGTAGTTATGAACTTTAATGTAAAGATCCTGCACATGATAACAATGACTATGATGTTTATGTGTAGTTAAAAACTATTTTTTGTGATATCTCTAGTTACAACTATGAATACCTATCGGATGCGCTAATAAACGGTTGTGATATGTTTATACAAGTTATGGTCATTTGTCAACTACCTAACAATTATACGACTTTACTTGCTTGTACATGCAAATTTATTGATTGTGGTCTAGTACAAAAAAATGTCCATCATATTGATGGGGTGTTATAATCGTAGTATGAACTTGCAATAGCTTTTCTTGCACTTTCCCCTGTTGTAAGTGGTCCCAACCTAATGCTCTATTTTTTTGGAAAAGGAGGATGACTGCTCTATTTGCAATAAAAGAGAGTCAAATTAATCTCAGAGTAGGGAGTTTTGGTGAAAGATGCAACTGAAAAATTATAAGGCTCGATTCCTAGCAATTTCATATTTGATATTTTTTGTCCGCACACATGCGCAAGATAGACCATTGCATTTTTCTTTTTCAGAATTAGACCATTGCGTTTCGGACCGAATCGGAGGCTACAATGAGAGCATCGTTCTTTTGGAATTTTCGTTCTGGCAGCTAGAAGCCAATAATATAATAACTGATGGTGATACTTGTGCAATGAAGAGTTTATAATCTTTTCGCAAAAAAGAAGAGTTTATAATCATTCCTTGACTCTACAGTAGATTAGCCTGCACTTCCCTTTGTTGCAAATAATCTGGACTACAAATAGCTTGCCAAGGAGGAGGATATTTTATTTGTTTCTTGTGAGAGACTTCTGAAGTTCTGATTGAGTATAGTTAAAAAAAGGAAATAATTCAAGCATGACATTGGAGTTTCTATATCAAGTAGCATTTCATTGCAGGCATGGGTGGAAAGAACCTGAGCAGTGGGCAAGAAGCTCAACGAGCTAAGCCATATGCGTTGATAGGTGATCAGGTCAGTCTGAAGCACACCGCCGATTCCGACACTAGAAATGCGATTCCGGTTTATGGTCATGATGTTCTAGTTATGAACACGGTTGCTGCCATATCCACCAACAACTTCATGCGAGAGGTTTTGGTTCCAATGATGATTTTGGCAGCCTCATACCGACAGAGATGGACTCCACTAACTTCTAAGCCTCGTGGTAGGATGCCCACTACTTCAAAAGTGTGAAGGAGGAGTCTAGTGACCCAGGCTGGGTTACAGCTGATAGTGGACGCAAGCCTTCGGATGTGCCACGACATTGATTCTATTTCCTTGCGCAACTTTGGCTTTAGAGAAACAAAGCACAATGTCCATATGTTTCTGTAGTGTGTCTAGATTTAGCTTCGAAACTATCTGCGTCAGTGGGTAACGATAACGTTAACAATATTCAGTGTTGGATGAATGAGTTATGAACGCATGAATGGTTTTCAGTTTCCTTTGCCTTGGATTATGGAGGTCTGCTAGTGCTAAAGGATGGTTTTATTTGGTGTTGTGTTTCATGTGTTTCGAGTTTATGCTGTTGTCGCTTGGTCAGGACATGGCCTTTTTCCATAGGCAGGTGAATCCCACCTGGACAAATCAAACGGTGCAATCCTTCATGGAAACGGGTAAATGCGTATGTGCAATGCACGTTGATATTAGGAAGGCAATTAATTATACATTGATATTAGGTATGATATCAATTACACATTGATTATGCAATTAACACATACATTCATATTGATATGATATTAATTGCACGCTAAACATGTTGAGCGCTTGCCATCAACAATCTAGATCGTTGGGTTAACATGGTTTGATGGATGAGATTAATTAGATATGCCCCTTTGGATCTTTTAATATTGGTATAGATAGATAGTGGCAAAGCTTGTCCATGTTGAAAGGGAAGTTGCCAAGAAGCCAAAAAAAAGTCTACTATCTCAAGATCAGTGCTCCCAGGTCTTTGGCAGTGGCTGACACCCAAGTTAGGAAGACGAGAGGTACTACTCTCATTCAGTACCTCCCTAAGATGAGCATCACAGAGCCCTCCGAGCATGTTCGCACAGAGGCCGCATTGCTCCACCACCAGTGGGGAAATGAGCATAAGTGTCATCTTGGCTCTAAAAAGGAACAAGAAACAGTCCAATGGCCTCTCTATGGCAGATGAAGTTTCTCATCCAGTTGAGAAATCCTTACTGGACCGACTCATGTGCACGATCTCAACTCGAAGTGCAGCCCATGCCTAACATTTGTATCGTCGTCATAGACAAGCTAGCACCACTTCTCTACCCACCTGGTGGCAGCAAGCCAGCTTACATTTCCACGGCGGAGTTTTGAGTGTTCACCTTCTCTATTCTCACAAGAACTATCTAGGTATGTGCAAATGAGTGATCCAAATTGTATTTATGGTCCAGTTGTTTTAGTATTTTATTAGCTCACCAGCCGCATGTCCGATTATTTAACTATGCGAGTACAGTTTTTATAAGAGCTACCAATTCTAGCATTTTACTAGCAGAAGGGCCCGTGCGTTGCGACTAGAGAAACAAAATCATAATCTCCAACAGTCCTGACCACATTTTGATACATCACCGAGATACACTATGACTCTCCATTTCGTGAGATCATGAACAATTTTTGAAATCATGAACATTTTTTTAAACTCGTGCACATATTTGAAATCGTGAATATTTTTCAAATTCATGAACTCTTTTACAAATTTACAAACATTTTCTAAAATCAAGATCATTTTTTGAATTCATCAATATTTTATACTATTTGCAAAAACAAATTAAAAATTGTGAACTATTTTTTAACAATTTCTTTAATAGGTGAAGGTTCCTAGAATCAACAAACATTTTTTTGGAAATTGGTGGAACCATTTTTGAAATTCACGAACATTTTTTTGATTTAGCGAATATTTCTTTGAAATGCAAGATCAGTTTTTGTATCAGCGGACATTTTATGAATAAATAAACTATTTTGTAAGTCACAAACAGTTTTTGAAATTTTAAGATATTTCTCCATTCATGATAATGTTTTGAATTTGCAATTTTTTTCAATTTAATTAACATTTTTAATACAAGATATTTCTAAATTATGAAAAAAAATTATTTCCCAATTTTTTTTTCAAAATTACAGACATTTTCCGAATATGCAAACATTTTTTTAAAAATCACAAACATTTTTTGAATCCACAAACATTTATGAATTATTAAGTATTTTATTCAGAAATTCTCATTTTTTTAGAAAATTTCAAACTTTTTTGAAGTCCCAAATTATTTAAAGTAGAAACAAACGAAGTCGGAAAAGGAAAAGGAAAAATAAAAACGAAATTTTAAAAATAGACCGTCCGAACATGGGCCGGCCCAAACAGGCACGCCGTGTCTTCTTCCAGCGCGCAGAGCCCAGTATAGAAGGTTCCTACTACATGGGCCGGCCCAGACAGGGATTCTGTGTGGAATGTTTTTTTATCACTTATAGATGGCATGGGTGGGTAATATTTAGCAATTTTGAGGGCAATTTAGGTGACGTACCGCCATAAGCAATAGCCCCTTTATTACATTTATTAGTATTAGTATTTTATTTACATAGCTAACACGGTTCTAGGTCTAGTTACAAACTTTAATGTAAGGATCTTGCACAAGGTTAACAAACGACGGATGACGTTTATGGTAGTTAATATATAATAATTATATATATATATATATATATATATATATATATATATATATATATATATATATATATATATATATATTGTGGTGTCTAATTATAACTGTGAAATCTATCGGATGCGCTAATAGTTGGATGTGATATGTTTACATGTAATTATGATCATTTGACAGCTATCCCGTTTGTACACAATAATAATAATTACCGGTTTATACATGAAGATTTATCGATTGAGGTCTATTATAAAAAGAGGTCCAACAATTATTGTTTGGATGTTATAATAGTACCATGAACTCTTAGTACCTTTGCCTGCACTTTCCCTGTTGCAAGTGATCCAGAACTGATGCTCTGTTTTGAGATAAAATGAGAGTCAAATTCATATAGGTGCTTTCAGAAGTAGGAAGTTTTGGTGAAAGATGTAATGGAAAAACAATAAGGTTAGGCTTCTAGCAGTGTCATGTTTGACAATTTTTGTACACACACGGACACAAGGCGGAACTCTCGTTTCTGACTCAATTGGTTGCTGGGTGAGAACGTTGTTCCTTTGGAATTTTCATTGAGGAAACTGGAAGCCAATGCTGGAATAATTAACAGTAGTAATTTATGCCATGGATGTGTGTTATAATCGTTCCATGAAGTCATGGTAACTTTGCATGCTCTTTCCCATGTTGCATGCAAATAATTGGTTATATAGATAGCTTACCAAGGAGGAGGATGTTGTATCTGCACCATTTCAAAGTTTTGATTAAGCATAGTTAAAAAACAAAATCATTTAAGCATGATAAAGTGTGGTACCTTATCAAAGATTTGAGATTGCCAACCACTTGTACAACATGGTTGTGTGGTGTAGTCTCTTGCAATTTTCACATCCAGTAGAATCTCACTGCAACATGGATGGGATGAACTTGGGAAAGCTCAACAAGCTAACATATATGCTGAACATGGAGGCTTCCATCTCCGCAATTCATGTCATACGAGCCGACAACTTCGTTGCAAAAAATGACAATGGTAGCTTCCTATCTATGGCGATGGACTCCATTGAGTTCGAAACCTCGCCATAGGACACCCACTACTTCAAAGGCGATAATGAGCAGGCGTCGAGCCCCTGGCTAAGTTATAAAGCATTCGAAGCTGACACTAGAAGGAAGTCGTCAGAAATGTCGTGACAGTGATCCCGCTCCCTTGTGCAACTTTACCTTCGGAAAGATAGTTCATGTGCTTATTTTGTGTTTGTGCTTTATTGGGCAACATTAACATCATGCTCTAGTGCTGGATGAATATGAGTTGATGAACATATGAGTGGTTTTCAGTTTTCTATATCAATTAGATTATGGAGGTCTCTGAAAGAACGGGTTTGTTTGTTGCTGTGTTGCATGTGGTTTTCAAAGGCTAGTTAGCAGGGCTCAATTTTTCTTTCAAAACCAAGGAATTTGCCTATTTGGACAAATAAACAGACAGTACATTCTTATATTAGAAAAAGGCAAACCCTTTGCCATATTTGATTGAACAGGGCAAGATCTCTGCTCTTAGGTCTTTTGCTCTTGCTAACACCCAAGTTCGGAACTTAGTCTGAAACTTGAGCTAAATTCTGCTATGGAGGATGGGACATACCCTGTCCATTCCATACCTCCCTCAAGGCAAGAAATCTGGAACCATCATCTTTGCACAAATGCTACATTGCCCAATTGGAAATGATAATAAATGTGATGTTGGTTCTATGGAGAAACACAAGATTTTGTAGTCACCATGCATGTAGCAGAGAAAGTATGGTAGCATCCTGTTGTAACAAAACCTCACCGAATTAGCTCATATGCATGGTCTCAGCTTGAACTCATATTCTTGCTGCATCCCATGCCAAGCACTAATTAACATCATTTCTCTATCCACCCATTGAGCGGCAACGACCAAACGATGTGTGAGCTTACATTTGCATGATACAGTTTTGAATCATCTCCTTCTATGCTCACTGGGACCATGTGTAGGTAGTTGCAGAAGAGTGCTTCGAAGTTGTATTTATGGGTCAGTTTTTACCACCTGATGAACTAGATGTCCAATTATTATACTTACGAGTACAATTTTTATAAGAGCTACCAACCCTAGTGACATATTTTATTTAGATAACTGGAAATTTATTTTCATGAGCCAAGAATAATAGATTTGATCCTTTTCGCAAAACAAAAGTGTTATTGATATTTTCGCTTCCCCAACCACCTATGCAATTATTTAACTTTGGATTGCTCCACTCATATATGGCTCCTTTACTCGACCTCATCGAAAGAGACTAGTCAAATTTGCCTCCTAGATCACTTGCATCACTTCACACATCCTCCTCAGACTTCTGGCATCGTCACCATGGAGGAAAGTAACCACTGCCTACCAACTTATGTACACCTCTTCCATGCTTCTTAACATTGCTGAAGCTACTGCCGATGTGACTCGGTTTACTCTAGAGGAAAAAAGTCCCATGGCTAGGAACCCTAGATCTGCCATACCAACGAACAAGCAAAAGATGGCTCCTTGAGATGATGCACCTTCATCGTCGAGAGCGCCTGAATTGCAAGTTATCCGCCTTCCCCATGGCATATTTGGGGATGTCGCTGTCTGACTCGAAGGTTCTGCTGAACGAGTTTGACCCACTTATGGGAAGAGTCGCGTCTCACGTAGAACCTTGGTGCGGCCGTTTTACTTCGAAAGGTAGTAAGTCGGCCCTAATTGTCACCAACCCCTCCCCATGTATATGATGGGGTTGTATATCTTGCCAGAGGGGGTTCCTAGCTCATTTGATAAAGACCTTTCATTGTTTTTCTAGCAGGCAGCGGACGACCGTAAAAAATATCATATGGTCAAGTGGGCCGACATTTGTATGCCCAACGATCTGGGTGGGTTAGGCGTTGTTTCTTTCCATCGCATGAACATGACCCTCATGTTGTGTTGGGTCTGGCGGATGATTTGAGGGTAGGGGGCTTGTGGCTGCAGCTTCTTCAGGCTAACTTTCTACGGGGCGAGCCCCTCCTTGCTTGCTCGCTCATGGAGGGATCCCAGTTCTAGAAGTCCATCCAGCGGATCAAGCAGAAAATCCTCCTATGGGTTTCCTGTTCCATCGACAATGGAGAAGGAACCTATTCTGTCTTGATCCATGGGTTGGGGAAGTCCCGCACTACTGCAAGGATGCCTAGCAGTGGCAGGTGGGAAAAGTCCATCAGTGGCGGGCAAGGCTCTCAGGGCCGCTCGCCACTGACCTCCCGCCACTGCTAGAACACCATCAGTGGCGGGCGTCCGCCCGCCACTATTAGGCCATGAGCAGTGGCAGGCTCTACGTCGTGGCGCCACATGAATTTCGCGCTGCTGTGGCGGTCCTTTTCTACCGCTCGCCACTGCTATTGTTGCATGCCGACATGATTGAATTACAGCATATTGCACCTGTATCATATCATCAAATTGCATTTCATACATAAATTCTGGTTTGAACCTTGATCGATATACACACACCACATTACAATAATTAATAAGCATACATATGTCGCGCTCATCACATAATTAATGGTTTGATGAGTTTTTTTGAGTGAAATGAGTGTTGGCAGATGTTCAACACGCAGACCGTTAGCAGAAGCCGAACATACTACATGAATTAGTACTTGATGGAATGAACGGGGACCAACGAGCCGCTTACTCTGGAATAGGAGATTTGGCCTCTCGAAGAGCGCATTGCACAACCTCAGCGGGCGTGGGTATGGTGATTGGACTCATACCCGGCCGGATCCTCAGCCTCTTATTCGGGGTCGCCTCCGCAAGGATGCACACTGCTAGGTCAGTGAACCGCCTCTCTGCAATCTTCTCAGTCGCTATGAAAGAACAATGGGCCATTGGAACACTTTTGACCCAAGCTAACATCGCCTTCTTGAGGCGCTCGGCCCGATACTTTTCCCGTGTCCATAGATAGTGCTTCTCCATGTCCGCCGCAGAGACGCCCTCCCACAAATCTTCTCGCGGTCCCATCTGTTATTTTTAGCAGACAATAACATTCAAAATATATACATATAGAAAAGATTACAAGGTTAATATATAAACATATATGACAGTCGTACATATAAAGTAGAGATCACAAGGTAACAATCATTGCGTCATGACATAGTTTAATGTTTTTCACGGTTTACTAGACTAGAAAGGAGCATGTATATCGCCATGTTGATGTTTCATTCTCCTGTCTCATTCTTCTTGACTCTCTGCCCCGCAGTAGAACATCCCCTCATCCCTCACTACATGGCGATTGATGATATTCGTGAGCACTCTCTGAAGGCGCTCGTGCTCTGTCCAAAAGTGAGCTAGCTTAACTTCCTTCTCATTCTCTTCGGACCATTTCTGCAACATTGAATCGGTTCTTAACAGTGGTCCTGCGTGCACATAGTCATCCATCAAGACCATGGCATAGTAGCCAGACATGTGCATGGTTTCACCTTTCGGTTGTTGCCAGCAACAAAAGCTAGTGTTAAATTTGTACTGCGAATGTGACATGTTCTTACGGTCGGACTTATGACACATTCGAAGAGCAGCATTGAGAACTTTCTTCAGATCAGTCCATGACTTCTTAGGGTCTCTCCTGGAATCAAATAAATAAGCTCGACCATCCCGGGGCATCAGTGCGATGATGATCTAGTGTTCATTGCTGCGCAAAAAAATTAAGCAACACAACATTAATGAGATTGGCATCAAAGTACCCAGGTGTATAGTGCAAGCAAAAAGAAATGAACTTACGTTCAATGTAAGGCACGATAAAGTTGTGCTTGGTCCGAGGACTACGAAGAATGGTCTTGTGGAGGTAATCAGTCATAAGACGTTAGCCTTTATCAGAATCCACATTGGCCCAATGCATGAGATACGGATCAAGGAAGCCAACTTCCTCATTCTGGAGTAATAGATTTGTAGCATGCCAGAGCGACCAAAGCCTCATTAAAGACGGCTTGATTATGTCCACATAGAAAATATTGTGGTTGATCACACTCTCAAATCCAAGATATATTTTATCAGCAGGGTACTCGTCAACAAATCCAAGGCCCTCTATAACATTGCTGGTGTAATACATCTCATCCTGTCCTGACCTGGCTACTACGTCTTTGTGTAGAAGCTGAATTTCAACGCTTATTGCACTCAACTTGTGTTGTGGGAACATCGGTTCACCAGGCTTAAACATTTGCATGAAGCACCGACTGATAGAAACATTCACCACATCTTCTCCTGGTGCCTTACTGGCAGTAGGTTCATTGGCTGATTTCTTCTTTCGCTTTCTGCCCTTTTGATGACGCTGAGCTGAGGGGTCCATAGAAGATGGTTCTCCGGAATGCATTTGTTGGGTTTGCTAAAATTTTGTATGCAATTATTAGTCAATGATACTACAATGGATCCTGCCAATATAAGCCAACGATACTACAATGGATCCTAGTTAAAAAATGAAAGAAAAATTCAACATGACCTTTGTTGTGGGAACGGATCTGACAGTAGAGATGGGGGGTACGTAGGAGGAGGCAGTGCCTAGCTACGGCGAGGTTGTACACTCGGACTTTACGAGTTCAGGCCCCTCTCGGAGGAGGTAACAGCCCTACGTCTCGGTGCCACTGAGGCTTGTTGATTGGAGTGTTGAGTTACAGGGGGTGCGAACCCTTGTGCCAGAGGGGAGGGGTGGCTTATATAGAGTGCGCCGACCCCTCGCAGTCCTGAGTTACGCAAGGGTTCAATGAGAGAGTAATGCTACGAACGTTACTGGTAACATCCATGTTTAATGTCCTTTATGGTGACAGAGTGAATGACCAACCGTTGCTATCTATAGGCGACCTTAGGTCTCCCACCCTTCGAGTGGATCTTCTGGTTCTTCGAGTGACTGACGGCGGTCGAGTGGAATTGAAGTCTCTGAGTGGATCTTCGGTAGAGTGGGTTGCACTCTGCGATGATTCCAGTCGGTATCTTCTTTCTGTCTTCGTAGACCTTGGCCTCTCGTGTGGTGACCTTGGGTAGGGCATATGGGTCAGGCCCAAGACCCTACCCTAGGTACATGTCATCGTCATTAGCCCCCGAATGGATCGAGGACCGAGTGAAGGAGGATTGAAGTCGATTTCAGCCCGACTCAATGTCTCGGAGACACTTTCTTGGGAGTCTGAAAGTATGTTGGTAGTTTAATCCTTCGTCAGTCGCCTTGATCGATTCCGGCCTTTTGAACATCCGAGTGAAATAAGTAGCATAGCATCGAGCAGATTGAATTTTGGCATCTTTGACGTGATCGACTGATTTAATTGTCCGGATTTTGCGGGATTCGAAATTTGGAGAAGCGCGTGGGCCGAACGCAGCGCAGTAAGCGGAGCAAGTGGGGGGGGGGGACTCCTCGATCCTCACGCCACCTTTTTCACCATGTATCGAGCTAGCGCCGGTTGTGGAATGTGCTGAGATTGCGCGGGCCCACGAGTCAGTCACTCAGATGCGCAAATATTTATAGCGACGCGGCCGATGCGCACAACAGTGCCCACCATTTTTCCCCTTTCTTCCTTGCCTTTCTACCTCGCTCTCTCCAATGTAGCGCCGCTCGGCTCGTGCTCGTCGACCACCGCAGCAATGGTGAAGGACAAGACGAAGGCCCTGGAGCGCGCGAAGAAGACGACGGCTAAGGGCAAGAAGGCGGCCAAGGGGTCGACCTCGCGATCTGGTCTTCCATCGGGCTGGATCCAAGGGGATTGGATCCGCTCGTCGATCTCGGAGGAGGAACTGGAGGGGCTTGCCGTCGACGGCCTGATAGCTCCTGGATCCTGGAGGCTACCGGAAGGAGAGATTGAGCCTGCGCCGTGCGACGGCGAGTGGGTTCTCCTCACTACTCATGTGGAAAGAGGTTTCTCCCTGCCTCCACATCCATTCTTTCACGGGTTCTTGAACTTCTTTGGTGCTCAGATCCATCACTTTCCTGCAAACACCATCTCGTACCTTGCTGCATTTATTTCAATGTGTGAAAACTTCCTTGGGTGCCATCCTCATTGGGGCCTATTCAAGCACATCTTTACTTGCCGATCTCAGTCGGTTAAGAAAGCCAATCCGAATGATGAGAGGACCCATGTGATCCAAATGTGTGGAGGTTTGGGAATCCAAATGAGGGGTAGTAGCGCTTTCCCTCCCATGACCTTTCCTGAGTCGGTTAGGGGGTGGCAATCGACCTGGTTTTACTGCAAAGATGTCCCAACTCCAGGCCAGTCGACTGGCCTTCCGCCTTTCTCTTTGGAGAGACTCCGCACCCCTCGTTCGTTGATTGTAGAGGAGGAGGAGAAGGGTGAGGTGGCCATCCTGGTTGACGCAGTCATTGCGCTGGTCCAGGGCGGAGTCACAGGCATGGATTTGCTGGAACTGTTTCTCAGTCGACGCATCCAGCCCTTGCAAGCTCGTGACCACCCTATGTGGTTGTACTCAGGCACAGAAGACACTGCCCGGACCCACCCAGAGGAGGTACAAGAGGAGACAGTTGCACAGTGGCTTCGGAACATTACTGGGAACAAGGACAATCCACGTGGAGCAAAACAGATCTTGCCATTCGACGCTGATCACCTCCCAGGAGAGGTGAGACTTAACTTCTCGAGTGTTTTTGTCTTTCGCTTTTGATACACAACTGAATTGGCATCCGACTGATCTTTATAATCTGTGCCTCGCAGGTATTCACGAAGATGTACTCGCCTGTGCCAAACGGGGAACAGCTCACTGGAGGAGATGAGAGTAAGGGCGAGAGCGCCGACATCGAATATGCTGACGACAGTGAAGGTGACAGCGACGACTCAGAAGACAACGAGGAGGTCGAGTCACCACCACGCACTGAACATCATACCAAGCAGACCCAAGATCCTGTGGCTAGCCAGGGCAAGGCTGGAGTGTCGACTATCAGCACCCTGAAGCGAGCTCAGACGCCAACTCCTGACCCGACTGAGAAAACTGCTAAACAAGCCAAGGTTGTTCCACCTAAACCTCGGAAAGCTCTGCCCACGATCAAGGTTGCCGTGCCTATCGCTTCGACGTAAGTGCCTTTGCTGCGAATCGTTTCACTTTCTGTCTTATTCTCACAGACCCTTATGTTTTCCCTGACCGAGTGGAATTCTAAATCCCAGGGCGGCTACCTTTGCGACATCCCAAATGGAGATTGATGACGAGCGCGCAGATGCAGAGACTGCGGATGCAGCAACTTCCCGGGCAGGTATGACCAACTCACATCTTGTTCTGTTTTGCTATTTGCTCTTGCGGTCGACTGAGATCTGACTGTCGAGTGACTGCAGCGCCAACCAACGTCATCACTCTCCCAGACGATGACGAGGAGGAACCTCCAAGAAGCGCAGGAGGGAGAGGCAGGCCGACTTCCTCACGAAGCCATGCTAGGAGAACGCCTTTAGGCCAGACACCTCGTATGCCGCCTGAACTTGCTTTTCAAGAACCTGGTGGTTCGTCTCAGATTGGCCCTGTCTCTACCACTCCACCGTCGACTGCTCTGCCATTGGTGTCAACTCTTCCAAGCTCTGGACCTGCTGACAAGACTTAAGCGCCGATCGTTCTGACTGTATCATCAGCTCCGCCGTCGACTGTATTCACTCTGCACCATGTCCCAGAGGACCAGACTGGGGCCAGTAAGGAGGCTATGATCCAGGCCAGCTTGATGATGCAGTGCCTGAAGGAGGTATATGAAAGCAACAAGCTAGCTTATGATGCCAGCACAGCCCTTCAAGCGAATGTCCGAGTAAGTGCGATAGTAAGTTGATTTCTGATTGGATTTTTTGTGTCTTGCTTTTGTTGAATCTGTACACCCACTGGGTGTTTTTCTTTTGTTCCGCATTCCATCCACTTGAAACGGTCAGGCCGCATCGAGTGGGGAATCGATCGAGTGGGGGCACACGGAGTGCACCCACTGGGTGTAGTCCCCGAGACCGCCGTCAAATGTTTGATTCGGCGAGGGTCTTAGAATATTGTTTTGCTTGAAGCTCTTCACTCGAATCGGTCAGGCCGTATCAAGTGGAAAGTTATCTAGTGGGGGCACGCTGAGTGCACCCACTGGGTGTAGTCCCCGAGACCGCCATCGAATGTTTGATTTGGCGGGGGTCTGAGAACAAGTTGTTTTTTTTCTTCCACTCGAAACGGTCAGGCCGCGCCGAGTGGGAAATTGATCCAGTGGGGGCACGCTGAGTGCACCCACTGGGTGTAGTCCCCGAGACCGCTGTCGGATGTTTGATTCGGTGGTGGTCTTAGAACACTTTTGATAGTAGTAATCTGGATTTGCTCTTCTCCACTCGGAAGTGGAGGAATTGCCTTTCTCTTCGTCGACTGAATTGTCTTTTTGTTGATCCTAGAAATCTTGTGAACTTGGGGCTCAGTACGTTGCGCTGGAGAAGGAGAAGATCCAACTCCAACTGGATCTAGAACTTGCCAAGAAGAGTCTGAAGGATGCTCAGGATGAAGTGAGGACTATGGGAGGTAACACTTTGCTGACTGTCTGCTTTGTCATTTCTTCTTTCTCGTCCTTTGAGCCGAGTGACTCCACTTGAACAGATGTACATAGTGAAAATAGCCAACTCCAAGCATGACTGAAGAATGTTATTTCTTTAGACACTATGAAGCAAGCGCTGGAGAGGAAGGATAATGAACTCGCGGGGGCGCAGAAGGTGGCTCGAGAGAAAACTGAAGCAGCTAAGAGGAAGCTAGCTTCAGTCGGTAAGCTCGAGGAGGAGAACGCGACTCTGAAGACTGTTGTTGACGAGGTGAAAAAGGAAGCTGCGCAACTGAGGGAGGAGAAAGTTGTCTTGGCTGACAAGGTGGACCAACTCACTCGGAAGAGGGACGAGCTGGAGCTTTACTTGGGGGGCCTTGCAAAGAAGATGTACATCATGCTTGAAGGTATCCTTCTTCGTCCGAGTGAATCCAAAAAACTTCTATATAATGTTGATGCTAACTCATACTTTCCCTCCTTGTGCAGAGTTCTGTCAGAACTTTGAGCAGGAAACTGAGCGAATTGAACCAGGCCTGGACCCCACAAAGTCACTCGTCAAAGATGAAGCTGCAATGAATGTACTATGACTTGAGGCTCGTCTCGACAGCGTCTTGGAGTACATTGCTCGACTGAAGGCTGCACTAACATGGATAGACAAAGAGTTGTGGCCAGAGGATGTACTTTAGAATGACCTCGAGTCACTGATGACTCGACTCAATGAAATCCCTGGTCGAGTGCAAGCGTGGAAGAAGTCAGTTGCTCGTTGTGGAGCCGACGTGGCTCTCTCACTCGTCCGAGTCCATTGCAAGGATGCCAAAGAAGAAAAGCTGAAGGCCCTCCAGGTGGCGAACACGAAGAAGCTCCAATTCAAAGATTTCATGGACACCTTCATTGATGCAGCTACTCGGATTGCAGATGGCATTGATCTAGACACATTTATCGAGCCCGCGAGTCCACCTGCTGAGTGAGAAAAACTTCATGATCTAAATTTTATTTCCTCGGAATGCCGAGTGATCCTGTAATCATAAAACTCGTTCGGGCTCGTTGCCCGAGTACTTTTGCTTGCGATTCTGAACTTGATGAAATTATCCGAATATTGCTTTTCTGTTTATAGAATGCTTTGTGTGAACGGATTTTTTAACTTAGGCGAGGACTGGCTCGCAGCTAAGCCCCCGAGTGAGAGTGATGCTCTCACTCGGAGTAGTTTTTTAACTTAGGAGAGGACGGGCTCGCGGCTAAGCCCCCGAGTGGGAGAGATGCTCTCACTCGGAGTAGTTTTTAAACTTAGGCGAAAGCAGGTTTCGCAGCTAAGCCCCCGAGTGGGAGGGATGCTCTCACTCAGAGTACTTTTTTAACTTAGGCGAGGACGGGCTCGCGGCTAAGCCCCCGAGTGGGAGGGATGCTCTCACTCAGAGTAGTTTTTTAACTTAGGCGAAAGCAGGTTTCACATCTAAGCCCCCGAGTGGGAGGGATGCTCTCACTCGGAGTAGTTTTTTAACTTAGGCGAAAGCAGGTTTCGCAGCTAAGCGCCCGAGTGGGAGGGATGCTCTCACTCAGAGTAGTTTTTTAACTTAGGCGAGGACGGGCTCGCGACTAAGCACTGAGTGGGAGGGATGCTCTCACTCGGAGTAGTTTTTTAACTTAGGCGAAAGCAGGTTTCACAGCTAAGCCCCCGAGTGGGAGGGATGCTCTCACTCGGAGTAGTTTTTTAACGTAGGCGAGGACGGGCTCGCGGCTAAGCCCCCGAGTGGAAAGGATGCTCTCACTCGGAGCAGTTTTTTAACTTTGGCGAGGACGGGCTTGCGGCTAAGCCCCCGAGTGGGAGGGATACTCTCACTCAGAGTAGTTTTTTAACTTAGGCGAAAGCAGGTTTCACAGCTAAGCCTCCGAGTGGGAGGGATGCTCCCACTCGGAGTAGTTTTTTAACCTAGGCGAGGACGGGCTCGCGACTAAGCCCCCGAGTGGGAGGGATGCTCTCACTCGGAGTAGTTTTTTAACTTAGGCGAAAGCAGGTTTCGCAGCTAAGCCCCGAGTGGGAGGGATGCTCTCACTCGGAGTAGTTTTTAAACTTAGGCGAGGACGGGCTTGCGGCTAAGCCCCCGAGTGGGAGGGATGATCTCACTCAGAGTAGTTTTTTAACTTAGGCGAAAGCAGGTTTCGCAGCTAAGCCCCCGAGTGGGAGGGATGCTCTCACTCGGTGTAGTTTTTTAATTTAGGTGAAAGCAAGTTTCGCAGCTAAGCCCACGAGTGGGAGGGATGCTCTCACTCGAAGTAGTTTTTTAACTTAGGCGAGGATGGCTCACGGCTAAGCCCCCGAGTGGGAGGGATGCTCTCACTCGGAGTAGTTTTTTAACTTAGGCGAATGCAGGTTTCGCAGCTAAGCCTTCGAGTGGGAGGGATGCTCTCACTCGGAGTAGTTTTTTAACTTAGGTGAGGACGGGCTCGCGGCTAAGCCCCCGAGTGGGAGGGATGCTCCTCACTCGAGTGTTTTTTTAACTTAGGCGAAAGCAGGTTTCGCAGCTAAGCCCACGAGTGGGAGGGATGCTCTCACTCGGAGTAGTTTTTTAACTTAGGCGAGGACGGGCTCGCGGCTAAGCCGCCGAGTGGGAGGGATGCTCTCACTCAGAGTAGTTTTTTAACTTAGGTGAAAGCAGGTTTCACAGCTAAGCCTCCGAGTGGGAGGGATGCTCTTACTCGGAGTAGTTTTTTAAATTTGGCAAGGACGGGCTCGCGGCTAAGCCCCCGAGTGGGAGGGACGCTCTCACTCGGAGTAGTTTTTTAACTTAGGCGAGGACGGGGTCGCGGCTAAGCCCCCAAGTGGGAGGGATGCTCTCACTCGAAGTAGTTTTTTAACTTAGGCGAAAGCAGGTTTCGCAGCTAAGCCTCCGAGTGGGAGGGATGCTCCCACTCGGAGTAGTTTTTTTAACTTAGGCGAGGACGGGCTCGTGGCTAAGCCCCCGAGTGGGAGGGATGCTCTCACTCGGAGTAGTTTTTAAAATTAGACGAAAGCAGGTTTCGCAGCTAAGCCCCTCCCACTGGGAGTAGTTTTTTAACTTAGGCGAAAGCAGGTTTCGCAGCTAAGTCACCCACCCGCTGGAGGTTTTGAACACATACTTATGCGAGAGAATTCATCATTGGACTGCGGGAGTCACGTCTGGATAAACAATCTAAAAAAGTGCACTTATTACATCTCGACATTCCGAGTGTTAGGTGAAAAATCATCGGAGAAGATCTGCATTCCTGGAGCGTGGCTCGTCGATCTTCTCCACGAGGTTGTATAGGTGGTAGGCCCCGTTGTGTAGCACCTTGGTGACAATGAAGGGGCCTTCCCATGCGGGGGCAAGCTTGTGAGGTCACTGTTGATCCACTCGGAGCACAAGATCTCTTTCTTGAAATGCTCGACCTCGGACGTTCCTGTCGTGGAATCGACGAAGATCTTGCTGATAGATAGTCGACCGAATCAGGGCCATCTCGCGCTCCTCTTCTAATAAATCAATGGTGTCCTGCCGTGCCTGTTCTGCCTCTGCTTCCGAATAGAGCTCCACTAGGGGTGAATTGTGGAAGAGGTCACTTGGCAGCACGACTTCGGCTCCATACACCATGAAGAAAGGGGTGCGATCAGTCGACCAATTTGGAGTCGTCCTTAAACCCCATAGACTAGACGGCAGTTCATTCACCCAAGCTCCAACTGCATGTTCCAAATCACGCATGATCCTGGGTTTCAACCCTTGGAGAATAAGACCGTTCGCCCTCTCAGCTTGTCCATTCGACTGCGGGTGCGCAATGGATGCGTAGTCTACCCGAGTGCCTTTGGAGGCGCAGAAGTTTTTGAATTCTTCCGAGTCGAAGTTTGGGCCATTATCTGTGATAATACTATGAGGAACTCCATATCTGAATATCAATTCTTTCAAGAACTTGATGGCTATTCTTGAATCTAACTTCTTAATAGGCTTGGCTTCAATCCACTTGATGAATTTGTCGACTGCTACAAGCAGATGAGTGAAGCCACTCCTACCAGTCCTGAGGGGCCAATCATGTCCAGTCCCCATACAGCGAATGGCCAGACGAGTGGAATGGTTTTCAGAGCAGATGCGGGTTTGTGAGACATGTTTGTGTAGAACTGACACCCTTCACACTGCTGTACCATTTCCTTTGCAACTTCATTGGCCCGTGGCTAGAAAAACCCGGCTCGGTATGCTTTAGCCACAATTGTCCGAGAGGACGCATGATGACCACAGGTCCCTGAGTGGATCTCTACCAAAATTAGTTGACCTTCTTCTGGGAAATACATCGCTGAGCTACGCCAGTAACGCTTTCCCTGTAAAGCTGTCCACCTATCACTGTGAAAGCCTTGGATCTGCGGACAATCGGACGTGCCTCAACCTCATCCTCTGGGAGCTCCTTCCTGAGTATGTATGCAATGTATGGCACAGTCCAGTCGGGAGTAATCACCAAGACCTCCATCACCAAGTCAATAACAGTAGGTATCTCGATTTCAGTCGGATCGGTGGGGCTTTTCGCCTGGGGAGGCTCTTCAGTGACAGGATCTTCTTGCACTGACGGGGCATGAAGGTGTTCTAGAAACACATTGCTGGGGATTGGCTTCCGAGTGGAACCTATCTTTGCTAAATCGTCAGCTGCTTGATTTTTGAGTCGGGGAATGTTGTGAAGTTCCAAACTCTCAAACTTTTTATCAAACTTCCTCACTGCATTGCAATATCCAGTCATAGCAGGGTTTCTAACGTCCCACTCCTTCATCACTTGAGTGACCACCAAATCTGAGACACCGTAGACCATCAGGCGACGGACGCCGAGTGAGATAGCCATACGCAACCCGTAGAGGAGTGCTTCATACTCAGCTTCGTTATTGGAGGAATCGAAGTGACTCTGGAGGACATAACTGAGTTTATCACCTCTTGGGGACACCAGGACCACTCCGGCACCAGAACCATTCAACATTTTTGACCCATCGAAGAACATGGTCCAGTGTTCCGAGTGAATTTGAGTCGGCTGTTGCTGTTCAATCCACTCGGCCAAGAAATCTGCGAGTGCCTGAGATTTGATCACCTTCTTTGCTTCGAACTTGATGTCCAAATGGAGAAGTTCAATTGCCCACTTAGCCACTCAACCAGTTGCATCTCGATTATTCATGATCTCAGATAATGGAGCATCACTGATGACTGAAACCGAGTGGTCTTGGAAATAGTGTGCAACTTTCTTCGCAGTCAAGTAAATTCCATAAACAAGCTTCTGGTAATGTGGATACCTTTGCTTGGACGGAGTCAAGATTTCAGAGATATAATACACTGGCCATTGAACTTTATAGGTCTTGCCTTCTTCTTCTCGCTCCACTGTGAGCACCGTGCTAACAACCTGACCAGTAGCTGCAATATACAAGAGTAGAGGCTCTTTGCTGTTCGGAGCAGCAAGCACCGGCTAGGTGGAAAGCAGGGCTTTGAGCTCCACAAACGCTGCTTCGGCTTCGGGAGTCCACTTGAACGTGTCAGAATTTTTCATCAGTCGGTAAAGAGGCAGAGCCTTTTCACCGAGTCGTGAAATAAACCGACTCAATGCAGCGAGACAACCTGTGAGCTTCTGAACGTCGTGCACACGCACAGGGCATTTCATTCGGAGAATTGCACTGATCTTCTTGGGATTGGCATCTATCCCTTGTTCGGAAACGAGGAAACCGAGTAGCTTGCCTCCGGGTATCCTAAATGTGCACTTGGACGGATTCAACTTAATGTCATACCTTCTCAAATTTGCAAAGGTTTCAGCGAGATCAGTCAGCAGGTCAGAACTTTTACATGACTTGACCACAATGTCATACATATAGGCCTCCACATTTCGACTGATCTGAGTGAGCAGGCACTTCTGGATCATGTGCATGAACGTGGCGCTAGCATTTTGGGGTGATGAAGGCCGTTTTTATTTCATCTGGCCCATACAGTCGGATCTGATGGTATCCGGAATATGCATCAAGAAAAGGCAAACGCTCACACCCCGCAGCCGAGTCGACTATCTGATCAATGCGAGGGAGCGGAAAATGATCTTTCGGGCAGGCCCGATTGATATGCTTGAAGTCAATGCACATGCGGAGTGATTTATCCTTCTTAGGTACCATGATGATGTTGGCGAGCCACTCGGAGTGGTATATCTCGCATATGAACCCGGCTGCCAAGAGCCGAGCCACTTCCTCGCCAATCACCTTCCTCTTCTCTATGGTGGACCGACGGAGATGCTCTTTGACAGGTTTGGCTTTGGAGTCGACATGCAAACGGTGCTCAGCCAGTCCCCTGGGTACACCTGGCATGTCCGATGGTTTCCATGCGAAGATGTCCCAGTTCTCACGGAGGAACTGGATGAGCGCGGCTTCCTATTTGCTGTCGAGTGTCGTTGAGATGTGGGTCGGAGCAGCTGTGGGTTCTTCCGGGTGAATGTGAACTGGCTTTGTCTCGCCAGCCGACTGAAATGCGGAGTCAGAAGCAGGCTTCTTGGAACAGAGCAAATCACTCGGGTCAGCATTCTTCTTGTACTCTTCCAGTTCCACCACTGTCATTTATTCGTCAGCTATTTTGGAACCCTTATGGAGGCATTCCTCTGCTCTCTGTCTATTCCCAGTGACTGTGATCACACCTTTGGGCCCGGGCATCTTCAGTTTGAGATATACATAACATGGTCGGGCCATGAAGCAAGCATACGCCAGTCTGCCCAGAATAGCATGATAGGCACTGTGAAAATCTACCACTTCAAACGTCAGCTTTTCTTTGCGAAAATTATTTGAATCGCCAAAAACCACATCCAAAGCAATCTGTCCGAGTGATTTCGCTTTCTTTCCTGGGATGACCCCGTGGAACTGCATGTTGCTCTGACTGAGTCGGGACATCGGAATGCCCATCCCCTGAAGGGTCTCAGCATACAGAATGTTCAAACCACTGCCACCATCCATGAGAACTTTACGCAGTCGAGTGCCTCCAACGACTGGGTCGACCACCAAAGCTTGCCGCCCAGGGGTAGCAACGTGAGCTGGGTGATCTGACTGATCGAAGGCGATAGGAGTCTTTGACCACTTGAGGCATGTTGTAGTTGCCGGAGCAACCATGTTCACCTCTCTGTTGATGACTTTCAGTCGACTTTTGCTCTCAACGTCAGCAAAAATCACCAGGATTGCGTTGACCTTTGGGTAATCATCCGCCTTTTCTTCATCTTCATCCTTATCAGAGCCCTTCTCACTCTGCTGACCTTCACGGAACTGTTGGATAACGAATCTGCACTGTCGAGTGGTGTGTTTGGGCAAAATCAAGTTGCCCTCTTCATCTTTCTTCGTGTGGATGGCACACGGTAAATCCAGGACATCCTGGCTCGACTGGTCCTTGATCTTCTTGGGAATCCATGGCCCCTTGGGCCTTCCCTTGAACTTTCCCTGGGTATTCACCACTGCAGCTTCAGCCTGCCCTGCGGCTTCAGCTATGCGTTTTTGCTTCTGAATGGGATTTCCGCCCCCAGCGTCGGGGTTGACTGTCTTCCCTTTGCCATTGCGGAGTCGGTCTTCTTCTTCGCCATTCGCGTACCGAGTGGCTATCTCCATCATCCGATTCAGAGTCATGGCCCTGAAGCGACCAAATTTCAGTGTGAGCTCTCTGTATCGTATGCCTTCCTTGAAAGCGCAGACCGCTTGGTGCTCTGAAACATTCTCCACCAGGTGGTGAAGTGTAGTCCAACGCTGGATGTAATCTCTTAAAGTTTTATTTGGCTTTTGGACACAATGCTGCAACTCAGACAGCCCAGCGGGACGCTTGCAAGTGCCTTCAAACGTCTTGATAAACACTCGGGCCCAGTCTTCCCAACAATATATGCTAGCAGGGGCCAACTGATTCAACCAGGCCCTGGCCGAGCCTTCAAGCATCAAGGGCAGGTGCTTCATGGCCACTTCGTCATTGCCTTCACCAATCTGCACTGCCACTCGGTAATCCTCCAACCACGTGTCTGGCTTTGACTCGCCAGTAAACTTGCTTACTCCTGCAGCCAATCTGAAGTTGGGAGGAATCTCAGTAGCTCGAATGGCTCTGCTGAAACACTCGGGCCTAGAGACGAATGCTCTGCTCCCACTCGGGCGATCTCTGTCCAGACCTTCTCTGTTAGCTCTGCCTCTGTCAACCAGGCCCTGAACAAGGACTGACATTGCATCAAACCCGGGCTCTCGGGGGTCGACTGGAATCCTCCGCTCGTCACTGTATGGGTGCCTGTCATCATGCCGCCGGGGCACGTATGAACCACCCCTCGGAGGGGGCGTAGGCACTCGACGGCGGTCATCACGGTGGTATCAAGGGTCAAATTGCCCGTGGCCTCGACCCAGGTACTGGTCCTGGCGATAACCATGATCTTCACGCCGCGGAGGCGATCTCGAGATGTGTGCCGACTAAACTGTGTCCGCCATGACGGACCTGCTGTGAATCCTATTGCGCGACTAGGAAACAGCTGAATTCTGCTCTTCGGCCGCCCTGAGCAGTGCCCGAATCTGCTGTAAGCCTCTACCAGCCTCAGAACAAGATGGCTGGATCGAATCTGCAATACGCGCAGCCGCTGCAACATTTTGAATCGGAGTGCGGTATACCTGACACTCATCCTGAGGTCCAGTCGGGAACAATTGCCGCTGCCGTCGACTGGAACTTGGGATTTGCCTCCGAGCGCGGTCGTCGAGTGATCGCCGAAGATTCTCCAGGCGCGCACGCTCAGCCAGAGTGGCTACGAGCGCAGCCTCCAAGGCCTGAGCCTCGGGTGTCTCCCAAATGATGGGGGTCTGGAGAGCCTGATCGTTCCGGTGTTGCAGCTCTTCTCTCTGCTCTGCAGTGAGGGCTTGAGGATAGTATTCATCGTTGCCGAGCGACGGACCACCACTATCGCCCCCGTCACGGGGGAACCCTGGCGGGCTGCACTGAGGACCAACCATGAGGACTTCCGCCATAGGATCATTGCTTTCGCACTCAGAAAGAGTATCCGAGTGGCCAGTCGACAGATCAAACAAACCATAAAGGGACTCATCGGGCTCAATTGCCGCGATTTGAGGCGTGACCGACTGTTGGGCCACCGCGTGCTTCACCCACCGCTGGAGCTGCGAGTGACCGGATCGCTTGCGGCGACGGGTAGCGGGAAGCGAGGACGCCGCAGGAGCCGACCGATACTGAGTCGACGGCTGCCGTAGGAGGACGCCGCAGGCACTCGCGCGGAAGTGGGCCGACCCGTGAATGGGGAGCGCCTCGACGTCGAGGGGGGCCTCTTGGAGCCAGGCCGAATCGTCGGCGATGAAGACGAGCACGCCGAGAAGGATCTCACAGCCCAGAGACAATCCACCGCCGGAAACCATGTCGATGGAGATCGAAGATCGCAACCTCGTCGAAAGTCGCTTAGACGCCTACCCCATGGTGGGCGCCAACTGTCGTGGGAACGGATCTGTCAGTAGAGATGGGGGGGTACGTAGGAGGAGGCAGTGCCTAGCTACGGCGAGGTTGTACACTCGGACTTTATGAGTTCAGGCCCCTCTCGAAGGAGGTAACAAACCTACGTCTCGGTGCCGCTAAGGCTTGTTGCTTGGAGTGTTGAGTTACAGGGGGTGCGAACCCTTGTGCCAGAGGGGAGGGGTGGCTTATATAGAGTGCGCCGACCCCTCCCAGTCCTGAGTTACGCAAGGGTTCAATGAGAGAGTAATGCTACGAATGTTACTGGTAACGCCCGTGTTTAATGTCCTTTATGGTGACGGAGTGAATGACCGACCGTTGCTATCTACAGGCGATCTTAGGTCTCCCACCCTTCGAGTGGATCTTCTGGTTCTTCGAGTGACTGACGGCGGTCGAGTGGAATTGAAGTCTCTGAGTGGATCTTCGGTCGAGTGGGTTGCACTCTGCAATGATTCCAGTCGGTATCTTCTTTCTGTCTTCGTAGGCCTTGGCCTCTCATGTGGTGACCTTGGGTAGGGCATATGGGTCAGGCCCAAGACCCTACCCTAGGTACAAGACATCGTCAACCTTTGCTAACAACATAACGAGTGCAAGACGCGAAACAGAAAAGAATCAACGTTTCACCAAAATATTGGCACTCATGTCGATACCTGCCAATATAAGCCAATGATACTATAATGGATCCTAGTTAAAAAATGAAAGAAAAATTCGACATGACCTTTGCTAACAAGAGGACATAACGAGTGCAAGAAATTCGGCGAAACCGAAATGAATCGACGTTTCACCAAAACATTGGCACTCATGTCGATACCTGCCAATATAAGCCAAGGATACTACAATGGATCCTAGTTAAAAAATGAAAGAAAAATTCGACATGACCTTTGCTAACAAGAGGACATAACGAGTGCAAGAAATTCAGCGAAACGGAAATGAATCGATGTTTCGCCAAAACATTGGCACTCATGTCGATACATGCTAATATTGAAGGAAATATGCCCTAGAGGCAATAATAAAGTTGTTATTTATATTTCCTTATATCATGATAAATGTTTATTATTCATGCTAGAATTGTATTAACCGGAAACTTAATACATGTGTGAATACATAGACAAACAGAGTGTCACTAGTATGCCTCTACTTGACTAGCTCGTTAATCAAAGATGGTTAAAGTTTCCTAGCCATAGACATGAGTTGTCATTTGATGAATGGGATCACATAATTAGAGAATGATGTGATTGACAAGACCCATCCGTTAGCTTAGCACGATGATCATTTAGTTTATTGCTATTGCTTTCTTCATGACTTATACAAGTTCCTATGACTATGAGATTATGCAACTCCCGAATACCGGAGGAACACTTAGTGTGCTATCAAACATCACAACGTAACTGGGTGATTATAAAGATGCTCTACAGGTGTCTCCGATGGTGTTTGTTGAGTTGGCATAGATCAAAATTAGGATTTGTCACTCCGATTGTCGGAGAGGTATCTCTGGGCCCTCTCGGTAATGCACATCATATGAAGCCTTGCAAGCAATGTGACTAATGAGTTAGTTAAGGGATGATGCATTACGGAGCAAGTAAAGAGACTTGCTGGTAACGAGATTGAACTAGGTATGATGATACCGACGATCGAATCTCGGGCAAGTAACATACCAATGACAAAGGGAACAACGTATGTTGTTATGCGGTTTGACCGATAAAGATCTTCGTAGAATATGTGGGAGCCAATATGAGCATCCAGGTTCCGCTATTGGTTATTGGCCGGAGATGAGTCTCGGTCATGTCTACATAGTTCTTGAACCCGTAGGGTCCGCATGCTTAACATTCGATGACGATCGGTATTATGAGTTTATGTGTTTTGATGTACCAAAGGTAGTTCGGAGTCCCGGATGAGATCACAGACATGACGAGGAGTCTCGAAATGGTCGAGACATAAAGATTGATATATTGGACGACTATGTTTGGACATCGGAATGGTTTCGGGTGAGTTCGGGCATTTTCCGGAGTACCGGAGGGTTACCAGAACCCCCCGCTGAGTCTATGGGCCTTATGGGCCTTAGTGGGAGAGAGGAGGAGGCAGCCAAGGTGGGGGCCCGGCCCCCCAAGCCCAATCCAAATTGGGGTGGGGGGCCGGTCCCCCTTTCCTTCTCCTCCTTCCATCCTCTCCTACTCCAACTAGGGAAAGGGGAATCCTACTCCCACCGGGAGTAGGACTCCCCCCTTGGGCGCGCCATGAGAGGGCCGGCCCTCCCCTCCTCCACTCCTTTATATACGGAGGAGGGGGGCACCCCAGAGACACACAAGTTGATTGTTTTTAGCCGTGTGCGGTGCCCCCCTCCACTGATTTCCACCTCGGTCATATTTTCGGAGAGCTTAGGCGAAGCCCTGCCGGAATCACTTCATCATCACCGTCACCACGCCGTCGTGCTGACGAAACTCTCCTTCGGCCTCAACTAGATCAAGAGTTCGAGGGACGTTACCGAGCTGAACGTGTGCAGATCACGGAGGTGCCGTACGTTCGGTACTTGGATTGGTTGGATCGCGAAGACGTTCGACTACATCAACCGCGTTACTAAACGCTTCCGCTTTCGGTCTACGAGGGTACGTGGACACACTCTCCCCACTCATTGCTATGCTTCTCCTAGATAGATCTTGCGTGATCGTTGGAATTTTTTTGAAATACTATGTTCCCCAACAGTGGTATCAGAGCCAGGTCTATGCATAGATGTTATATGCATAAGTAGAACACAAAGAGTTGTGGGCGATAATAGTCATACTGCTTACCAGCATGTCATACTTTGATTCGGCGGTATTGTTGGATGAAGCGGCTCAGACCGACATTACGCGTACGCTTACGCGAGACTGGTTCTACCGACGTGCTTCGCACACAGGTGACTGGTGGGTGTCAGTTTCAACAACTTTAGTTGAATCGAGTGTGACTATGCCCGGTCCTTGTTGAAGGTTAAAACAGCACACTTGACGAAAAATCGTTGTGGTTTTGATGCGTAGGTAAGAACGGTTCTTGCTCAGCCCGTAGCAGCCACGTAAAACTTGCAACAACAAAATAGAGGACGTCTAACTTGTTTTTGCAGGGCATGCTGTGATATGATATGGTCAAGACATGATGCTATATTTTATTGTATGAGATGATCATGTTTTGTAACAGAGTTATCGGCAACTGGCAGGAGCCATATGGTTGTCGCTTTATTGTATGCAATGCAATCGCCATGTAATTATTTTTACTTTATCACTAAGCGGTAGCGATAGTCGTAGAAGCAATAGTTGGCGAGACGACAATGATACTACGATGGAGATCAAGGTGTCGCGCCGGTGACGATGGTGATCATGACGGTGCTTTGGAGATGGAGATCAAAGGCACAAGATGATGATGGCCATATCATATCACTTATATTGAATTGCATGTGATCTTAATCCTTTTATGCATCTTATTTTTCTTAGTACGGTGGTAGCATTATAAGATGATCTCTCACTAAATTTCAAGGTATAAGTGTTCTCCCTGAGTATGCACCGTTGCGAAAGTTCTTCGTGCTGAGACACCACGTGATGATCAGGTGTGATAGGCTCTACGTCCAAATACAACGGGTGCAAGCCAGTTTTGCACACGCAGAATACTCGGGTTAAACTTGACGAGCCTAGCATATGCAGATATGGCCTCGGAACACTGAGACCGAAAGGTCGAGCGTGAATCATATAGTAGATATGATCAACATAGTGATGTTCACCAATGAAAACTACTCCATCTCACGTGATGATCGGACATGGTTTAGTTGATTTGGATCACGTGATCACTTAGATGATTAGAGGGATGTCTATCTAAGTGGGAGTTCTTAAGTAATATGATTAATTGAACTTTAATTTATCATGAACTTAGTACCTAATAGTATTTTGCATGTCTATGTTGTTGTAGATCAATGGCCCGTGCTACTGTTCCTTTGAATTTTAATGCATTCCTAGAGAAAGCTAAGTTGAAAGATGATGGTAGCAACTACATGAACTGGGTCCGTAACTTGAGGATTATCCTCATTGCTGCACAGAAGAATTACGTCCTGGAAGCACCGCTAGGTGCTAGGCCTGCTGCAGACGCTACTGATGACGTTAAGAACGTCTGGCAGAGCAAAGCTGATGACTACTCGATAGTTCAGTGTGCCATGCTTTACGGCTTAGAACCGGGACTTCAACGATGTTTTGAACGTCATGGAGCATATGAGATGTTCCAGGATTTGAAGTTAATATTTTAAGCAAATGCCCGGATTGAGAGATATGAAGTCTCCAATAAGTTCTATAGCTGCAAAATGGAGGAGAATAGTTCTGTCAGTGAGCATATACTCAAAATGTCTGGGTATCATAATCACTTGACTCAGCTGGGAGTTAATCTTCCGGTTGATAGTGTCATTGACAGAGTTCTTCAATCACTGCCACCAAGCTACAAGAGCTTCGTGATGAACTATAATATGCAAGGGATGGATAAGACAATTCCCGAGCTCTTCGCAATGCTAAAGGCTGCGGAGGTAGAAATCAAAAAGGAGCATCAAGTGTTGATGGTCAACAAGGCCACCAGTTTCAAGAAAAAGGGTAAAGGGAAGAAGGGGAACTTCAAGAAGAACGGCAAGCAAGTTGCTGCTCAAGTGAAGAAGCCCAAGTCTGGACCTAAGCCTGAGACTGAGTGCTTCTACTGCAAAGGGACTGGTCACTGGAAGCGGAATTGCCCCAAGTATTTGGCGGATAAGAAGGATGGCAAGGTGAACAAAGGTATATGTGATATACATGTTATTGATGTGTACCTTACTAATGCTCGCAGTAGTACCTGGGTATTTGATACTGGTTCTGTTGCTAATATTTGCAACTCGAAACAGGGACTACGGATTAAGCGAAGATTGGCTATGGACGAGGTGACGATGCGTGTGGGAAATGGTTCCAAAGTCGATGTGATCGCCGTCGGCACGCTACCTCTACATCTACCTTCGGGATTAGTTTTAGAACTGAATAATTGTTATTTGGTGCCAGCGTTAAGCATGAACATTATATCTGTATCTTGTTTGATGCGAGACGGTTATTCATTTAAATCTGAGAATAATGGTTGTTCTATTTATATGAGTAATATCTTTTATGGTCATGCACCCTTGAAGAGTGGTCTATTTTTGTTAAATCTCGATAGTAGTGATACACATATTCATAATATTGAAACCAAAAGATGCAGAGTTGATAATGATAGTGCAACTTATTTGTGGCACTGCCGTTTGGGTCATATTGGTGTTAAGCGCATGAAGAAACTCCATACTGATGGACTTTTGGAATCACTTGATTATGAATCACTTGGTACTTGCGAACCATGCCTCATGGGCAAGATGACTAAAACTCCGTTCTCCGGACCAATGGAGCGAGCAATGGATTTATTGGAAATAATACATACTGATGTATGCGGTCCGATGAATATTGAGGCTCGCGGTGGGTATCGTTATTTTCTGACCTTCACAGATGATTTGAGCAGATATGGGTATATCTACTTGATGAAACATAAGTCTGAAACATTTGAAAAGTTCAAAGAATTTCAGAGTGAAGTGGAAAATCATCGTAACAAGAAAATAAAGTTCCTGCGATCCGATCATGGAGGAGAATATTTGAGTTACGAGTTTGGTCTTTATTTAAAACAATGTGGAATAGTTTTGCAACTCACGCCACCCGGAACACCACAGCGAAATGGTGTGTCCGAACGTCGTAACCGCACTTTATTAGATATGGTGCGATCTATGATGTCTCTTACTGATTTACCGCTATCGTTTTGGGGTTATGCTTTAGAGACGGCTGCATTCACGTTAAATAGGGCACCATCTAAATCCGTTGAGACGAAACCTTATGAACTGTGGTTTGGCAAGAAACCCAAGTTGTCGTTTCTTAAAGTTTGGGGCTGCGATGCTTATGTGAAAAAGCTTCAAACTGATAAGCTCGAACCCAAATCGGAGAAATGTGTCTTCATAGGATACCCAAAGGAGACTGTTGGGTACACCTTCTATCACAGATCCGAAGGCAAGACATTCATTGCTAAGAATGGATCCTTTCTAGAGAAGGAGTTTCTCTCGAAAGAAGTGAGTGGGAGGAAAGTAGAACTTGATGAGGTAACTGTACCTGTTCCCTTATTGGAAAGTAGTTCATCACAGAAATCAGTTCCTGTGACTCCTACACCAATTAGTGAGGAAGCTAATGATGATGATCATGTAACTTCAGATCAAGTTACTACCGAACCTCGTAGGTCAACCAGAGTAAGATCCGCACCAGAGTGGTACGGTAATCCTGTTCTGGAGGTCATGTTACTTGACCATGACGAACCTACGAACTGTGAGGAAGCGATGATGAGCCCAGATTCGGCAAAATGGCTTGAAGCCATGAAATCTGAGATGGGATCCATGTATGAGAACAAAGTGTGGACTTTGGTTGACTTGCCCGATGGTCGGCAAGCCATAGAGAATAAATGGATCTTCAAGAAGAAGACTGACACTAACGGTAATGTTACTGTCTACAAACCTCGACTTGTTGCGAAAGGTTTTCGACAAGTTCAAGGAGTTGACTACGATGAGACCTTCTCACCCGTAGCGATGCTTAAGTCCGTCCGAATCATGTTAGCAATTGTTGCATTTTATGATTATGAAATTTGGCAAATGGATGTAAAAACTGCATTCCTGAATGGATTTCTAGAAGAAATGTTGTATATGATGCAACCCAAAGGTTTTATCGATCCAAAGGATGCTAACAAAGTGTGCAAGCTCCAGCGATCAATTTATGGACTGGTACAAGCATCTCGGAGTTGGAATAAACGTTTTGATAGTGTGATCAAAGCATATGGTTTTCTACAGACTTTTGGAGAAGCCTATATTTACAAGAAAGTGAGTGGGAGCTCTGTAGCATTTCTAATATTATATGTAGATGACATATTGTTGATTGGAAATGATATAGAATTTCTGGATAGCATAAAAGGATACTTGAATAAAAGTTTTTTGATGAAAGACCTCGGTGAAGCTGCTTATATATTGGGCATCAAGATCTATAGAGATAGATCAAGACGCTTAATAGGACTTTCACAAAGCACATGCCTTGATAAAGTTTTGAAGAAATTCAAGATGGATCAGTCAAAGAAAGGGTTCTTGCCTGTGTTGCAAGGTGTGAAGTTGAGTAAGACTCAATGCCCGACCACTGCAGAAGATAGAGAGAAAATGAAAGCCATTCCCTATGCCTCAGCCATAGGTTCTATCATGTATGCAATGCTGTGTACCAGACCTGATGTGTGCCTTGCTATAAGTTTAGCAGGGAGGTACCAAAGTAATCCAGGAGTGGATCACTGGATAGGGGTCAAGAACATCCTGAAATACCTGAAAAGGACTAAGGATATGTTTCTCGTTTATGGAGGTGACAAAGAGCTCGTCGTAAGTGGTTACGTCGATGCAAGTTTTGACACTGATCCGGATGACTCTAAGTCACAAACCGGATACGTATTTATATTGAACGGTGGAGCTGTCAGTTGGTGCATTTCTAAGCAAAGCGTCGTGGCGGGATCTACGTGTGAAGCGGAGTACATAGCTGCTTCGGAAGCAGCGAATGAAGGAGTCTGGATGAAGGAGTTCATATCCGATCTAGGTGTCATACCTAGTGCATCGGGTCCAATGAAAATCTTTTGTGACAATACTGGAGCAATTGCCTTGGCAAAAGAATCCAGATTTCACAAGAGAACCAAACACATCAAGAGACGCTTCAATTCCATCCGCGATCAAGTCAAGTAGGGAGACATAGAGATTTGCAAGATACATACGGATCTGAATATTGCAGATCCGTTGACTAAGCCTCTCTCACGAGCAAAACATGATCAGCACCAAGACTCCATGGGTGTTAGAATTATTACTGTGTAATCTAGATTATTGACTCTAGTGCAAGTGGGAGACTGAAGGAAATATGCCCTAGAGGCAATAATAAAGTTGTTATTTATATTTCCTTATATCATGATAAATGTTTATTATTCATGCTAGAATTGTATTAACCGGAAACTTAATACATGTGTGAATACATAGACAAACAGAGTGTCACTAGTATGCCTCTACTTGACTAGCTCGTTAATCAAAGATGGTTAAAGTTTCCTAGCCATAGACGTGAGTTGTCATTTGATGAACGGGATCACATAATTAGAGAATGATGTGATTGACAAGATTCATCCGTTAGCTTAGCACGATGATCGTTTAGTTTGTTGCTATTGCTTTCTTCATGACTTATACAAGTTCCTATGACTATGAGATTATGCAACTCCCGAATACCGGAGGAACACTTAGTGTGCTATCAAACGTCACAACGTAACTGGGTGATTATAAAGATGCTCTACAGGTGTCTCCGATGGTGTTTGTTGAGTTGGCATAGATCGAAATTAGGATTTGTCACTCCGATTGTCGGAGAGGTATCTCTGGGCCCTCTCGGTAATGCACATCATATGAAGCCTTGCAAGCAATGTGACTAATGAGTTAGTTACGGGATGATGCATTACGGAACGAGTAAAGAGACTTGCCGGTAACGAGATTGAACTAGGTATGATGATACCGACGATCGAATCTCGGGCAAGTAACATACCAATGACAAAGGGAACAACGTATGTTGTTATGCGGTTTGACCGATAAAGATCTTCGTAGAATATGTGGGAGCCAATATGAGCATCTAGGTTCCGCTATTGGTTATTGACCGGAGATGTGTCTCGGTCATGTCTACATAGTTCTCGAACCCGTAGGGTCCGCACGCTTAACATTCGATGACGATCGGTATTATGAGTTTATGTGTTTTGATGTACCGAAGGTAGTTCAGAGTCCCGGATGAGATCACGGACATGACGAGGAGTCTCGAAATGGTCGAGACATAAAGATTGATATATTGGACGACTATGTTTGGACATCGGAATGGTTTCGGATGAGTTCGGGCATTTTCCGGAGTACCGGAGGGTTACCAGAACCCCCCGCTGAGTCTATGGGCCTTATGGGCCTTAGTGGGAGAGAGGAGGAGGCAGCCAAGGTGGGGGCCCGGCCCCCCAAGTCCAATCCGAATTGGGGTGGGGTGCCGGCCCCCCTTTCCTTCTCCCTCTCTCCTCCTTCCATCCTCTCCTACTCCAACTAGGGAAAGGGGAATCCTACTCCCATCGGGAGTAGGACTCCCCCCTTTGGGCGCGCCATGAGAGGGTCGGCCCTCCCCTCCTCCACTCCTTTATATACGGAGGAGGGGGGCACCCCAGAGACACACAAGTTGATTGTTTTTAGCTGTGTGCGGTGCCCCCCTCCACAGAATTCCACCTCGGTCATATTTTCGGAGAGCTTAGGCGAAGCCCTGCCGGAATCACTTCATCATCACCGTCACCACGCCGTCGTGCTGACGAAACTCTCCTTCGGCCTCAACTGGATCAAAAGTTCGAGGGACGTCACCGAGCTGAACGTGTGCAGATCGCGGAGGTGCCGTACGTTCGGTACTTGGATCGGTTGGATCACGAAGACGTTCGACTACATCAACCGCGTTACTAAACGCTTCCGCTTTTGGTCTACGAGGGTACGTGGACACACTCTCCCCGCTCGTTGCTATGCTTCTCCTAGATAGATCTTGCGTGATCGTAGGAAATTTTTTGAAATACTACGTTCCCCAACAAATATAAGCCAACGATACTACAATGGATCCTAGTTAAAAAATGAAAGAAAAATTTGACATAACCTTTGCTAACAAGGGGACATAACAAGTGCCGGAAATTTGGCGAAACGGAAATGAATCGATGTTTCGCCAAAACATTGGCACTCATGTTGATACCTGCAAACATAAGACAACGATACTACAATGGATCCTAGTTAAAAATGAAAGAAAAATTCGACATGACCATACTAGAAGGGTTCCTATGCATAAACTTACCAAATATTTCTGAACTACTAGTATATATTTACTCTAAACACAGATCTGACCATCATACAAAATAACACTAAGAAACATTGGCATGTATTTCTAAACTAGCTACTCCAGCGACACCTATTTCGGTATAGAGGGAGTAATATTTACACCAGGCACAAATCTGAAAATGCATACCAGAGAGGTGGAACGCTTGGAGTTTGAATGCAGCCCGAGGTCTTTGATGTTGGCGGGGGAGGGGGGCACGGCCGCACGGCTAGCCATCGGGGTGGAGCTCGGCGGCGGAGGTGGCAGCGGTGGCGATGAGATGCCTCATGTGGTGTTGGAGGATGAGGCCATGCCCGCCCGCGGCATCGCGAGGAGGGGCGCGGCGGCGAGGCCGAGGGGTGTCGACGAGGGGCGCGCGCGGTGACGAGGAGCGATGGCACCGAGGGGCGCAACAGCGACTTGGGCGAGATTTGAGGAGGGAAGAGACGGCGCGCGGGGAGAAATGACCAGTTTTGGCGAGTGGGGGGGAGAGGGGACGGTTGTTTGTGTGAAAATTGAACCGCCAGCATAGTGGAATTATGAGTGGCGGGCGGGGTATAGGGCCCGCCACATATATGGCAAGAAGCAGTGGCGGTCTGTATCAGGAGGCCGCCACTGCTAAAATGACCTCCTGTCCCCCCGCCGCCCCCGCGACAAAAAGTTATGGCGATTTTAGCTGTGGCGGGGATATAGACATGCCCGCCACAGCTGATGGAAAGAGCAGTGGCGGGCGCCGTAAGGGGCCCGTCGCTTACGTATTTCATCACGGGATAAGATTTGGAATGGTTCATCTGTGGCGGGCGAGAGGATTCGCTCGCCACTGCAACTCATGTAGCTGTGGTGGGCTGATTTTGCTACCCGCCACTGCTTGCTTTCAAAAATATCTGTGGCGGGTGCCCCGCCATGCCCGCCACTAACTTGTGATCTCCTATAAGCCCTTTCCCACTAGTGTCGTTATGTTCGGGATTCCCAAACTTGTATGCCATCTACGTAGATCCGACGGTGTTGGTCTCGGCGGTGGCCTAGAATGGTCAGTGGAACATCTTGTTCTGACAGTCATTTTTTTCGAGAAGGAGTTCTGACAGTCATTTGGGCAGACGGAGACCGTAGAGTGGACTAGTTTGCAGGATGCTCTACTGCCAGTGCTCGCGGATTATCCGGACACCGTATCTTGGAGTCTCTGACCTTCGGGTGTTTCTCCGTTAGCTTGGCATGCCATGCTCTGTGTCATAGGAATGGCCACTATTCCTTGGGCTTCTCCTCTCTCGAAAGCTCCGCTGCCATTGAAGATCAATTTTTTTGTGGCAATTGTTGAGGGACTGGCTCCCATCTAGGACGGAGGTTCTTAAGAGACGCGACCCTGGCAATGGCTTGTGTCCTCTCTTTGATGTCCTGGGGGGTCCCACATCCTTTTATCGTGCACGACGGCGTAGGCTCTCTGGAGTTTCACCCGTGAGGCTCTAGGGCCTGATTGGGAGGCCTTGGACCTGGCAAACTTCCTTGAAACTAGAGCCAACCAGACCGGACAGAAAAGTCGCATATTCTGGCTTTTGTTTGTGGCATTGGCTTGGACGCTCTAGACGACTCATACTAAAATCGTTATTGAGAGGGTCTTCCCTGAGGGTCCCTGTGACTCATTCTTCAAATTCCTTGCTTTCTTGCAGCACTGGCACCCGTTGTTTAGGAAGCGTGACAGCGAGCGTCTAGGACTTATGATGGATACACTTCTTGCTACTGCTCACCGCCTATCCTCCGGGCCTCCATATTTGTAGCTGAAGGCGCCTCGTTTCTTCGCCGACTCGATCTGCAGGCGGCGAGTGCGACATCGCCTTCCGTTGATTAGTTTCTTCCGCTCTCTCTCTGCTTGATCTGTTTACTCCCCATGTGGTCTTCTGGTTCTTTGTAGCGTCGTTTGGATCGATCCATACGAGTAGCGTTCATGTAAAATTAGGAGTCTGTTTCTGCAGTTGGTCTGGTTTGGTTTGTAGTTGCTCTGGGGAATCGATCGAGCAAGGGAAAGTAGAAGGCGCAGGTCGCTGGAGTCAAATTAATCTTGGGCTTCTCCTCTCTGGAGTTTAATGGGAGAATTATAAGGTGAGATCTGTAGCATCGTGATGTTTGATAGTTTGTGTACACAAGTGCGCGAGCAAAGATGAGACCACTGCATTTCTGACTGAACTGAGCAGTGTTGCTTTGGAATTTCTGTCGCTGCAACTGTAAGGCACGGCTGGAGTATTAACAATTTAACATTGATACTTTGTGCCATGGATGGGTGTCATAAGCATTATGCCATGAACTCTGCAGTAGCTTTCCCTGCAGTTTCCTTTGTTGCATATAATCAAGAATATAGATAGCTTACCGAGGAGGAGGGTACTCTGCATCTTGTCAAATACAGTACTTCTGAAGTTCTGATTAAATTAAGGCAGGAAAGCATTCAAGCACGACATTACTATGTGTCTTGGCATGGAGGTTTCATATCTAGTGGCATATATTTGCAGGCATGGACGGGAAGAACCTGGGCAGTGGGCAACAAGCTAAACCAGATGCCTTGACAGATGATCAGGGGCCCTGAAGGACACTGTAGATTGTGACACCGGAAATGCGAATGGTCATGATGTTGTAGATATGAACATGGAAGCCTCCATCTCCGCCGATGATGTCATGCGAGCCGGCGGCTTCGGCGCCAAAGACGACATCAGCAGCCTCCTACAGACGGCAATGGACTCCACTGACTTCGAGGCCTCGCTACGGGATGTCCGCGACTTTGAAGGCGAGAAGGAGTAACCGGCGCGCCGTTACAGGGCATCCGAAGCTGATGTTGCAAGCAAGCCGTCTGATGCGCCACCGCAGTGATCCTTCTTCCTTGTGCAACTTCTATTTCAGAAAGACAAAGCACGCCATCCATGTTTCTATAGTTTTCCAGCTTCTACTGTGCATCAGTTGGTAGCCCTGGCATCTTGTTGTTTTGGTGCTGGATGAATATGAGTTTATGAACACACGAGTGATGCGAAAGTATGGTTTTATTTGGTGTTGTGTTGCCAGATATTTACAGTTTATGTTGTTATCCCTTCGGTCGATCAAAACTCAACTTTTTTGTTTTCAAGAATAGGGGATTCTCCAGCCTAGACAAATAAAGAACCAGTGCAATCCTTATTGAAATAGCGGCAAAAGCTTCATTGAAGCAGGAGGGTTGCAAATAGAAACCCCAAAGTAGTACTGTTGTTTTTTTTTTTTATCGGAAAGTAGTACTGTTGTACTCTCACACGTCACAAGATCAGTGTTCTTGTGTGTTTTGCTATTGGCTCTGGCTAACACCCAAGTTAGTAAGCTGGGAAGTACTTTTCTCATTCCATTTCTCACTTGAGACGAGCACCTGGCATTTCTGACCATCATCTTCGCATAGAGGCTGCATTCCTCGACCGCCGTCACTACAGAAGGGTAGCCGGTGGTGTGAGCCAGCGCTCGCTTGGACGGTGTCACGTGGAGGAGCGCCTGTGGTCAGGCCCCAGGGATGTATCCGAATCGCTGAATCTCGTCAACGAATCTTGGTGTCGTTTTCATTTGATTGCTTTTAGTGTTTGGTAGATCGAGTACGCGTCTCAGATTTTTCTGACAGTGATGAAATTTGATTGAAAGTGCGATGAAAACAAGCCTAGATAGAATGTGTGAGAAGTAGGAGAAGAAAAAGAAATGCAACGAGTAATTATAAGTCAAACTCACCACTCTAATTATTTTCTGCACGACATATATTTTGTGTGCCATAAGCCGAGTCTATTATATCGGGTACTCGGCTTACATCCAGCACCATCACGGAGCCATTAGCGGGTGGTGCGCAGGCCATGTAGCAGGTAGGTTTACCGTATACTTTATCGTAAGCCGAGTCCGTTCTTGCTGCACCTTCGGCTTACAGGGATGTACGCCGAGTCTTGTAAATAAGCTGAGTGCTTAGCCGCTGGATCTACGGAATACCAATTAAGCCGAGATATTTGTGTTCATCGTGTGTCCTTTAGGGCATACTCGGCTTACGTGGAAAGAAGTCGTGAGCCCATGTTTTAACACTCGGCTTACTACATGATACAAGGCAACATGTGTTTTTCCTATAGTGTCTTCTCGGCTCTTCAAAGGAGCATGAAGCCTTCCAATAGCTTTGCCTATGTCAGAGGAGGTTTGTCAGCCGTGGACCGACTCATATACACACTCTCAAGTTGAACTCATGTTCCTGGTGCATCCCATGCATACCAATGATCATAGTCCTCATAGATCAAGCTAACACCACTTCTCTATGCACCTAGTGGTAGCAACAACTACAAGGGCAACCTTACATTTTTTAGGTGAAGTTTTGAGTGTTCACCTTATATGCTCACTAGAACTATGTAGAGGTTCAAATGAGTGATTCAAAATTGTATTTATGGGTCATGTGTTATTGGTTTTCACTACCTCACCAGCCATCTGTCTACTTACTTAACTCCAAGATGAGTACAATTGCTATAAGAGCTACCAATCCTAGCGATATCTTTTATTTACATATTTACCATGGTGCTATGTAATCTACGTGTAGCTATGAACTACTATAATGTAAGGATCCTGCACATGATCAACAATGACAGATGATGTATATGTGTAGTTAAAAACAGTTTATTATGATATGTCTAATTACAACTATGAATATCTATCTGATGCGCTAACAATCGGTTGTGATATGTTTACATGTAGTTATTGTCATTTATCAGCTACCTCACAATTATACAAATTTATGGGCTTGTACATGCAAATTTATTGATTGTGCTCTAGTATAAAAAGATGTCCATCAACTACTGATGGGATGTTATAATAATCGTACTATGAACTCACGGTAGCTTTGCTTGCACTTTCCCTTGTTGTAAGTGATCCAGAACTAATGCTCTGTTTGTGATAAAAAGAGTCCAATTAATCTCGGTGATGGTAGAAGTATGGAGTTTTGGCAAATCCTGCAACTGAACCTTTATAAGGCTCTATCTTTAGCAATGTCATGTTTGACAATTTTCGTCCGCACACAGGGGCAAGATAGACGATTGTGTTTCTGACCGAATAGGAGGCTAGGATGAGCATCGCTCGTCGGAATTTTTGTTGAGGCAACTAGAAGCTAGTGATGGACTAATTGATGGCGATACTTTGTGCAATGATGGGTTTTATAACCATTCCATGGATTCTACAGTAGCTTTGTCAACATTTTCTGTTGTTGCAACTAATCTGAAATACAAATAGCTCGCCAAGGAGCAGGATATTTTGTTTGCATCTTGTCAGAGACTTCTGAAGTTGTGATTAAGTATAGTTAAAAAAAAGGGAAAGAATTCAAGCATTACGTTGTGATATCTTGCCATGGAGTTTTCATATCTAGTCGCATATCATTGCAGGCATGGATGGAAAGAACCTGGGAAGTGGGCAAGAAGCACAACAAGCTAAGCCAGATGCGTTGATAGGTGATCAGGACGGTCTGAAACACACTGCTGATTCCAGCACCAGAAATGCGATTCTGGTGAATGGCCATGATGTTGTACTCCCTCCGTCTGGAAATAAGTGACGTGATTTTAATTCAAATTTGAACTAAAACCCACATCAACTATTTCCATACAGAGGTTGTAGATACGAACATGGGAGCTGCCATCTCCGCCAACGATTTCATGTGACAGTCTTCGGTGCCAAAGACGATATTGGCAGCCTCATACCGACGGCAATGGACTCCACTAACTTCCAGGCCTCGTCGCGGGACTCACGCGATTACTAAGGCATGAAGGAGCAGTCGTGACCCGGGCTGGGTTACAGAGCGTCCGAAGCTGATGGTAGACACAAGCCGTCAGACGTGCCACAACAGTGATCCTGCTTCCTTGCGTAACTTTTGGCTTCAGAGAAACAAAGCACACTGTCCATATGTTTCTATAGTGTGTCTAGATTTAGAGCTTCTCAACTATCTGCTTCGGTGGGTAACAATAACATTAACAATATTTATTGTTGGATCAATGAGTTTATAAAAGTCCTAGTTTTTTTTTTTTTGAAAGGAGGTCATCCCCCGGCCTCTGCA
This sequence comes from Thinopyrum elongatum, assembly GCA_011799875.1. Lineage (NCBI taxonomy): Eukaryota > Viridiplantae > Streptophyta > Magnoliopsida > Poales > Poaceae > Thinopyrum > Thinopyrum elongatum. The sequence goes on from CM022297.1 coordinate 425,308,417, forward strand.
TCGGAAAGATGCATGCGGCCACTTTATTAGAACAATTCCAAAAAAAGTCTGGTCTGCAAAATACAGCTCACAAAAGAAGCAAAAGTACAAAGTAAACAACTCAAAGCCACAATCGGCTGGACGAAAGGACACTAAGGACCTATCCTATTATGCGACCGCCATCCAAACCGGTTGAATATAGCCCGTGCTACCATCTCCCACCGGTTGCACCCAGTAGCCAGCTGCTCCCTGGGGGCCGTAGGAGTGAGTAACGACCACGTACGGATCCATGCCGTAGCCCTGAAGATAACCTGCAAGAAGTTAATCATAGATAGTCTGTTAAAAATCATATCATTCCTGCAGTTCCATATAGCCCAAAGAAGTGCGCATATTTCAATCCGAATACTAGACGCAATATGAGTAGTCACTCCATTTAGCCACGTCCCGAACAACGCTTCAATGCTATCTGGAAGAGTAATGTTAAAGGCTATATGAACAGACCGCCAAAGTAACTTCACGAGAGGGCAATCAAGAAATAAGTGTTGGATTGTTTCATCATGAACACAAAAACAACAGCGTGAACTGTCTACCCATCTCCGCTTTAATAAGTTATCTTTGGTAAGAATCACCTGCTTATAAAAGTCATAGTAGTTTTCGGTTTTCTTTGAGTTGGATTATGGAGGTTGCTAAGGGTATCTTCGACGCTGCCCCCCAAATCGGGGTCACTATCCATTCACGGAGACCAATACAGGAGGCGGCCATCCAACCGTATGCCCTAGTTCGCACGAATTTTAAACATAAATTGAATCAAGCGAACAAATTTCATGAAAATCGAACAAACTTCTTGCAAACTGGATAAAAGTTCGATATAATTACATAAACTGAACAATATTTTGTCCGTCAACTTAAATTTTAAAAATCTACAAAAAAAAACTACGCGACAGACGGCCTCGTATGCATGGCTGCCATGGCTGGTGTTGTCATCCGCTCCGTCGCCACTTCCATCGAAATCATCATCGTCGTGGTCTTTCTAGCGGCAGAAGGGGCCGTGGAGGCCCTCGTTGACCGCCGCCTGCCGCTCGTGGCGAAGCCTGTCATCTTCCTCCACCACCGCGCATGGCCGTGTTGGCCGTGGAGGCTACCCAAGCCACGGCAATCTTGACCAGTTGGTTGCTGAGGCGGCACCGGTGCCGCGCGGGCGTCTCCGAGCTGGTCCTGGTCGATGGTCTAGACCTCTGCGGGTGCAGGGCCCGTGGGGACCCAGTCCCACGCGGCGTTGGACTTTGCGAACGCGACCCGGCACTGCGCGTCGATCGTGTTGCTTCCTCCGCTACACCTCCCACGCCGCATACTCAGCCGCCGTCACAGTACTGCACACGACAATTTGCTATCACCGCCGCGGCTGAGACAATGCAGGAGCTGCCCGCGTGCTTTCAAGAGAGCCGAGGAGGGCTCCTTCTTGATGGCGACGGGGTGGCGACGGGGTGGCGATGGCGGCGCCATCTCATTGCCACACCACGCCGGCCAGTCAAAGCGGCGAGTGTGCTGCACGACGATGATGTTAGAACTAATCTTGTTATTAGTGCTATGTTTAGATTATTTCTTAATTGATGTAGTCACGTATGGAGTTTATTAGCTAGTCATGTGCATGTGCATGCAAGCTAGTAGTAGGTCAGATTGGTGTGTGCGTGATGGCCGAGTCTTGTGCATCGTGGAGAGATTCCAGGGGTGCATGGCCTTGCCGTAAGTTGAGGACCAGGATATGTGTGCGAGTCGTTATCTTGTACTGCCTATTTAAGTCAAGAAAAGGAATGAGAAAAGGCAGCCGTGAGGGCTGGGAAAAACAATGTAGCGCTTGTGCTCACAAGGAAGAATGCCTCAGCGCAAAGACCCTGGGGCTCTCCTTGTACGCGTGTGTGTGTTTCCTAGGAGTTTTTTCAACGGGTGTGTGTGCTCGAGAGAAACCACAAGAGGAAGAGTAGTGAGAGGAACAAGAAGAGCGGCGCTGCGAGGAGGCGGCGCCAACAACGGCTCCTTCTTCACCTCCTCCTTGATGCGGCGTCCTACTTGGATGCTGCGGCTCCTGCTTCACCTCCTGCTTAATGCAGTGGCGAGGGTGGCGTCGGACCGCGGTCATGGAGGGGCCGCTCAAGCAGGACGTCCAGCTGTCACTGGAACTCCTCGTCCATCACGACAGCCCGGGCGAGGGGGGGGGGGGCTGTTGTTGCTTCTCGTGGTCCGAGTTGAGCATGACCTCTTCAATGGACCATGAGGAGGAGAACGGGGACCCCCAGAGAGCATGTGTGGTGGCGCCACCGCTTGGATGGAGATCCACCCCCAGCCGCCGGCACCGAGAACCAACCCCTACCCTTTGACATCAGATCGGATTTGAGAGGAGTGGAGAGGGTTTGCAAGGAGGGCGCGCATAAATAGGCCGGGCAGGAGGAGCGATGCTGCTTCAATGCAGTGTAGCGGCCGCGGTGTAGCGGCCAGAGTAGCCTTCTCATGTGCCGCTTCTGCATTGAAGCAACGCTGCCCTCCCGTCCGGTCACGTCCCTTTGACCGGCATTAAGGCCGTCGAGGCGCGTCCGCTATGGAGCGGCTGACCGGTATTAATGCGTGGGCGAAGTTTCGAGAGCGGTTTGGTGGGACCGCTTGTCAGACGCGTATGTGTGGAAGGTTTGGACGCACGCAAACCTCCACTGGGTTTGGTGCCGGTTTGCGGGAATTCAGACGCGCGGACATCTCCGCGGACATTTGCAACACCGTATTGGATGACAGAAAACGTCGGGGCGCGTCGATCCATACTTTTGCGGGCGCTTTGGAGCACGACGTTGGAGATGATCTAAAGTATGGTTTTATTTGGTGTTGTGTTTCCTGTGTTTCCAGTTTATGTTGTTGTCACTTGGTGGCCTTTTTTTTCTTTCATAAACAGGGAATTTTCCTGCCGAGAAAAATCAAACAGTGCAATCCTTTATTGAAATAGCGGCAAAAGTTTTGCCTTGTTGAAAGGAGAGTTGCTGAGAAGCCAAAAAATAGAAGTCTACTCTCACGAGATGTCAAGATCAGTGCTCCCGGGTGGCCTGGTCTTTGGCAATGGCGGACACTCAAGTTAGGAAGATATGAGGAAGATGTGAGGTACCATTCCCAGTCCATATCTTCCTTGAGACGAGCACCACCAGAGCCGTAAGTGTTTCTTCACAAAGAGGTTGCATTGCTCCGCCGCGAGTGGGGAAATGAGCATAAATGTCATCTCGGCTCTACGAAGGAACAAGAAACGTTCCGATTGTTTCTCCTTGGGCTGAGGAAGTTCATCATCCAGTTGAGAAATCCTTGCTAGACCGGCTCATGTACACGGTGTCAACCCGAACCCATTTTCCTGGTGCATCACATGCCTGCGGCTGATCTTGTCGTTATATACAAGCTCCACTTCTCTACCCAATTGGCGGCCGTGAAGTTGTGAGTGTTCTACCTTCTCTATGCTCATTGGAACTGTATAGGTATGTGCAAATGAGTGACCCAAAATGTATTTATGGGCCAGTTGTTGTTGATTTTATTACCTCGCCAGCCGCATGCCCGATTGTGTAAAACCACGAGTACAGTTTCTATAAAGGACACCAATCCTAGTGACACATTGTATTTACACAGCCAACATGGTTCTAGGTGTGGCTGCAGGCGTCGCCCAGATGCAGAGGCCAAAGGCCTTCCTCCTTTTCAAAAAAAAAAAAACATGGTTCTAGGTGTAGTTATGAACTTTAATGTAAGGATCCTGCACAAGATCAACAAACGATGACGATGTATTCCACTAACTTTGAGGCCTCGGGACGCCCGCTTCTTTGAAGGCGACAAGGAGCAGCTGTCACAGCCGGGTTGGGTTACAGAGCATCCGAAGCTGACAGCGGAAGCAAGCTGTCGGACATGCCGCGATAATGATCCTGCTTCCTTGCACAACTTTGCCTTCAGAGAAACGAAGCACACCACTCATGTTTCTGTAGTTTTCCAGCTTCTAAACTCTTCTGCAGTGGGTAGCTGACATCCTGTTAGTTTGGTTCTGGATGAATATGATCTTTTGACGAATAACTGGTTGTCGTTGGATAATGGAGATCCGTGAAAGTATGGTTTTAGTTTTACTTGGTTTTGTGCTGCCTGCTAATTTCGTTTATGCTGTTATCGCTGCCTAGAAAAAAAAACAGTGTAATCTAAATTGAAATAGCAGCAAAAGCTCATATTATATTCATTGAGTTCAACGAGGAGAGTTGCAAATATTTACAAGACGCCGAAATATTGATACCCAACTTGGGAAGATGTGTGGTACATTCCATACATCCCTTGAGATGAGCACCACGATGGTCGTGCGTCCTTCTTTGCACAAAAAGGCTGCATCGGTCGATTGCCATTGTGGAAATGAGAGCAAGTGTCATATGGGCTCTTCGAAGGAACAAGAAAAGTTCCAATGACCCCTCCTTTGGCTAAGGGAGTTTGCCATCCAGTTGAGAGAGCCTCACTGGATCGGCTCATGTACACACTCTCAACTTGAACTCATGATCCTGTTGCATCCAATGCCTAGCACTGATCTCGTTGTCATATACAAGCTAGCACCACTTATCTCTACCTAACAAGTGGCAGAAAGCAACCTTACATTTTCAACGAGCAAGATTTGAGTATTTACCTTTTTTTGCTCATAGGAACTGTTACAGTGTGTGCCAATGAGTGATCCAAGTTGTAATTATGGGCCAAGTGTTCCGGCTAGGAGTGCTTACTAGAGATTGCAAAGTGGGGCATTGTTTGATCTGTGGTAGGGATAACCACATCACTGGAGATTGCAACATGTTGAAACAAATGAAACCAGTGCCCAAATATGTTGGGTATGCTGCAAAAGGGCTAGGAGTGCTATTGGTGCAGAGCTACAAGGATGTTTTGATTGCAGAGCATACAAATCCCTTAGGAGTGGTGATCATTAGAGATGGACAGATAAATGAAACTGAACTGATAAAGGCTCTAAATGAAATGTTTGATTGGGGACGGCAATGGAGAGTAAAGGAATATGGAAAGAACTGTTACATGATGAGATTCCCCAACAAAGCAAAGTTGGTGGAGTTGGCAAAGTTCAATGACTTCAATTTATTAGGACTGGTGTCATCATAAAGGTACAGCCCTGATCTCTTGATCATTTGGCAATTGGTAAGATGCATACTGCCTGGGTGAAATTTGAGAAAGTACCAGATTGCTTCAGACATTTTTTTGGTATGTGTGAAGTGGCTGCTGCTGTGGGGCCTGTTTTGGAAATTGATATGGACACTATCAATGAAGAAAAAGTGAAAGTCAAGTGTGGGGTGAGAGATGTGGGCAAGATCCCTGCCCAGGTGGAAATTACTTCTCCAGACCTGCTAATGTTCAGAATTGGGGCAGAGCTAGATAAGGTGACTGAGATGGGCTGGTATAAGGGGGGAAAAAGAAAATCTGAAGTTGTGTCTGATATGGAAGTTGGGGGTGAAGAGGAGGAAAATAGGAAAAGAGCAAAGCTAAATGCAACTGATAGAAAAGGAATGGCTCTGGGCAGCCTATCCTTGAAACAAATTGAAGATTGATAGAAAGAATGAAATGATGAAAAACTCAATTGAGGAAATCATTGGGCACTTGGACAAGAGTATGGCTGCTGAGAGAGGAAAGATGCAGAAAGAAATGGATATCATGTTCAGGAAAATTCAGAATTTGGAGGAGGAAAAAGCCACACAAAGTGCTTTGTGGAACAAGGCTGATAAGAGAATAAAAGATCTGGAGAGCACACAGAAAAGTCTAGAGGGCTTGATTGAAAAACAAAGAGAAGATATATTGAAGTTGGATGAGAAGGCTGCAAACAGAGAGCAATATGAGATGGAGCTGGCTAATCTAGAGGTGGAAGACTTTGAAAAAGAAACTCAAGAAAAGAAAGAGGAAACAGGGTCTGGGAAATATAATGAACCTACTGATTACAATGCTAGTCAAGAATCAGTGGGTACTTTGGGAGAAAGATTGGCAGATTTGCATGGGGTGGAGGTGATAGAGAGGAATGATGAGGATAAAGAATTTGAACTGAAGAGAAGTCTGAGGAACAGGGGGAAAGAAGACCAGAAAGTGGAGGAAATGGCAAAGATGAGGGCTGAAGAAAGGGATAATTATGGTAAGAATTCTGAACTAAACTGTGCAAATTCCTCATTATTACATATTAGTTCTCTGGTTGGAATTGATTTGGGATGCTCTATTGAAATGATAGATAAAAACTTAGAGATCATTAGAAAAATGGAGATAGCAAGAAGAGAGATCTATTTTCAAAATCTGATGGAAAATAAGAAAAAGGAGGAAAAGAGTAGTGACAAGGTAGAAGGAAAAAACAACACACCCGTGCATATACACACTGGAGATGTTGATTTAGATGATATTTGTTCAGACCTAGAACATTCTGATGCAGAATTGGAAGAACAACAATTTGTGATACTGAGAAATATGTTCTCAGGAAAAAAAAAAGAAGAATAGCTCACCAGTATCAAGCTGTGTGAAGCAATCTATTGGGATTGGTGTGCTCAGAAGCAAAAAAGAGAGCAAGGGTTAAAAAGATAGGAGGGAGTTAGATTGAATTATTTTCAAATAGGATAATAAAAAATAAGGAAGAATGAAAGGAATTTTTTGGAATGTAAGAGGCTTGGGGCAGGATCATAAAAAGAGATATGTTAGAGAACTGATTGTGGATCACAAACTAGACTTCATAGGGATTTCTGAAACTATTAAACAAAAGTTTTCAAAAAATGAATTACATAATCTGTGTGGGGGGAGAAATTTTGAATGGTGTTGGAATGTGCCTAGGGGAATGTCAGGAGGGATTCTGATGGGGATAAATGAAGATAGGTTTAATGTAGAACACACTGAGAAAGGGATCTACTTTGTGAGGATGATGTTAAATGACAAAATTATCAAAATGCATTGGAACCTAATTACTGTATATGGAGATGCACAGATTGAGGGAAAAGCATGCTTCCTGGCAGAATTAGCCAGACTTTACCATGACAACCCATTGCCTTGTTTGGTAGGGGGAGATTTCAATATTATAAGAAATGAAAAGGAAAAAAATAAACCTATGCATAATGAACAATGGACATTTATGTTCAACGCAATCATTGAGCATGCTGGGTTGAGGGAGCTTCCCTTGAATGGAAGACAATTTACTTGGGCTAATAATCTGGCTGATCCAACCTTTGAGAAATTAGATAGGGTTTTAATGTGCCCAGTATGGGAAGAGAAATATCCTCTAACTATCCTTCAAGCTTTTGCCAAGGAGGTATCAGATCATACACCTCTATATGTCGATACAGGAGAGGAACACCAAAATATATATATATATTTAGATATGAAAATGCTTGGGCCTTGAGGGAGGGATTTAAAGAACTAATATAGAAAACTTGGAATGAAAGATACTATGGAGATATATTAGAAAGATGGCAGCTCAGGATGAGAAATCTGAGGAAAAAGGCAAAAGGATGGAATAGGAATGTTGATGCTTGGTACAGAAAGATAAAAATTAACATTGTCAAAAGATTAGATGAAATAGATAAAAATGCTGAAATTAGGGGGATTACTGTGGTTGACAGAAAAGAGCAAAAATAATTGAGAGAACAATTGAAAAGGGTGATGATGCAGGAAGAGATTAAAATAATACAAAGATATAAGGAAAAGAATATCATAGAGGGGGATGGAAATACAAGATACTACCATGCTAAGGTTAATGGGAGAAGAAGGACAAATAGAATAATATCTCTAGAGCAAGAAGAAGGAGTGATTGAGGGAGAGGAGGAACTGATGAAATATATTACTAACTTCTACAAAAATTTGTTTGGGTACCCTGAAGAAGCCCAGATCTCAATGAGAGACGTGGAAACTAACAATATTAGTGAGGAGGACAAGGAAAGGCTGATGAGCCCCTTCTCACTAGAAGAAATCAAGGAGGTGGTGTTTGGGATGAAAAAGAATAAAAGCCCTGGGCCAGATGGGTTCCCAGCTAACTTCTACCAGGAATTCTGGGATTTGGTAAAATGGGACCTCAAGGCTCTGATAGAAGAATTTGCTAGAGGAAAAATTAACATTGCCAGGTTGAATTATGGCATCATCACATTAGTGCCGAAAACTACAGATGCCAAACAAATTCAAAATTTTAGACCAATTTGCTTGCTGAATGTTAGCTTCAAAATCATTACAAAAGTGTTGATGAATAGGTTAATAATGTGTGTGTCCCCTGTTATTTCCAAAACCCAAACAGCTTTTATTAAAGGAAGAAATATCATGGAAGGGGTGGTGATACTACATGAAGCCCTGAACACTTTTCATAGCAAAAAGCAAGATGCTCTGATTTTTAAGGTAGACTTTGAAAAGGCATATGACAAAATCAAGTGGCCCTTTGTAATTCAGATGTTAAAAGCTAAAGGTTTTACTGATAAATGGTGTGACTGGGTAATGGAAACTATGAGAGGAGGGCATGTTGGGGTGAAAGTAAATGATGAAATTGGACCATACTTTAAAACCTTCAAGGGTCTCAGACAAGGAGATGCTATGTCTCCTCTACTCTTTGATCTTGCTGCAGATGCATTGGCTATAATAATGAATAATGCTCTAGAAAATGATTTGATTAAAGGGGTTCTTGGTAATGGGGAAAATAAAGGGGTGAATATGCTTCAATATGCAGATGACACAATTTTTTTGATTAAAGATGAAGTGGAAAGTGTGCAAAATCTGAAATTTGTGTTGGGAGCTTTTGAACAAATGTCTGGACTCAAAATTAATTTCCATAAGAGTGAATTGATGCTGTTTGGAAAAGCAAAAGAAAAACAAAACCTATATCAGGAGATTTTGACTTGTAAAATGGGGGTGATTCCTATGAAATATTTAGGATTACCAGTAGCTGAATCCAGACTCAGAAATGTGCACTGGAATTGTGTGACTGAAAAGGTAGAGAAAAGATGTGGATGTTGGTAAGGGAAATTGCTAGGGTCTATTGCTAGGAGAATTACTCTAGTACAAGCCTGTCTGACTAATATACCTCTCTTTATGATGTCATTTTATCCTATCCCTAAAGGGGTGGTTAAAAAATTAGATTTTTATAGAGCTAGACTAGTTTGGCAAGAAGATGAGGATATTAAGAAATATCACCTGGTTAAATTGGATACTTGTTGTTTGCCCAAGGATGTAGGGGGTCTAGGGATTCTAAATCTAGAAATGATGAATTTAGCTCTGCTTGCCAAATGGTTATGGAAAATGGAGACAGAAGAGGGATTATGGCAAGATGTGATAAAAAGAAAGTATGGGGGAGATAAATACCTATCCAGGAGTACAAAAAAAACTGAAGATTCTCAGTTTTGGTCTAGTCTGATGAAGATCAAAGAAACCTTTTATAGATTTGTTAAGAAGGAATTGGGAAATGGGGAAAACACAAGATTTTGGGAAGATATATGGGTAGATGACAAAAGCTTGAAAGATTCCTATCCTAGGATTTATGACCTTTGTTTTGATCACAATATTACAGTTGCTGAGGCCATCCAAAAAGGGTGGAGAGGCTTTAGATTCAGAAGGACCCTACATGGGGAAACTTTAGAGCTTTGGAACAATTTAAAAAGTAGATGTGAGGAAATTGAAATGAAGGGGGGCAATGATAAAATCATTTGGTCCCTTAATGCTAATGGCAAATTTACAGTCAAATCAATGTACAGGAAACTGGTGGATGATGGATTTAGATTTCCATAGAAATTCATGTGGAGAATCAAAGTCCCAGACAAGATCAAGGTTTTTCTTTGGCTAAGCATAAGAAAAAGCATACTTACGAGAGATTCGTTGTTGAAGAGAGGATGGAAAGAGGAAAAAACTGTGTATTTTGTGGGAAGGATGAAACAGCTGATCATTTGTTTTTACTTGCTCAGCTGCTTCCCTGATTTGGAGTTTAATCAAATGTACTTTTGGTTTGAGGCAAACTCCCTTGTCAATGCAAGAGTGTTTTGGATCTTGGTTAGATTCTTTTGGGAAAGATGATAAAAAACTTGTTTTGGTTAGGATTTCTTCCATTTGTTGGGCATTATGGAAATCCAGAAATGGAGTTATTTTTTAGAATAAAAAAATCTCTGATCCTATGACTATAATTAAAACAATGACACATTGGATGGTGGATTGGTCTATTTTGCAGATAAGGGAGCAACGAAAAAAGGTGCTGGAGCTGGGGGCAAGATTGCTAGAGCGGGTAGCAAGTGAAGTGTATGCGGCCTCTCAAGGGTGGAGAATAAATGTGCCACGGCTAGAATGAAGAAGATCTCTTCCCTGGAGGACGACTGGACTGTTTTTGCTACTTGTTCCTTTGTTTTCTTTTGCCCTCTCTTTTAGTTAGTTCGGTTCCTTGGTCCTGGATGACTGTAATAACTTGGTATGAGCGGATGTTAGCACTGGAGAACTGCTGTTGGGCGGGGGGGAGGATCAGCTTGGCTGTTATGCTAAAGCTGCAGGCCGCCCTGCCTTTTCTTTTGGTTTATGTTTAGTCAGTGTCCTGTAGCTCAAGAACACGGTGGTTTTCGTTAATGAAAATCGGAGGGGCGAGAGCCCTTCTTTTATTCAAAAAAAAAAGTGTTCCGGCTCCTTAAATTCTTGACCTATACTTTCAAAAACAATAGAAAGTAGGAACTAGCCTTTGACACTGGATTAATAGGTTTGCGCAAATAAATATTATGCCAAAAACATAAATAAATAATGTAAATATAGCATAAATGCTTCATAAATTATAGATACATTTGAGACGTATCACGACTTTTCCTTCACCATGGCGTCTCTCAGAGCCGGTTGTTTGGTCTTCTCGTCATTCGCGTGAAACAGTGGTAGTGTTTGTGGACTTCAGGCTTGATTGCTCTAGCTAGCTGGTGGTTGTGTCCCAGCTTGCTTGCGTCGTGTCATGTCAATGGCTCCAAGTGGTGGTGATGCATCACCAGTTTTCCCCATTTCCAGTGTGCTGGTCTCTGACCGAAGATGAAGACACCCCGCCCTTCATGAGTCCATGCATGCATCCATTGATTTCACCAGCTTTGGGAGGGAACGACGGCGGTGGCGTGCTGGCATCTCGCGTTGGTGGGTGTGATGAATTGGCTGCCAAAGGATCCGTTTGCAATTTTCTTCCTTTCTAGGGTGTGTTGTACCACTAGTTCTTTACAATCTAGTCTTGCGGTTCTCCTCACAATTTTTATGAGGTCTGATTAACTCTCATTAAATAGAAATAATTTAAGAATGATATTACCATGTAGAATGTGGTAAAAAAAATTCAAAAATGGGAATGTGGTATCTTGATATGGAGTTCCATATTTACCATATTATTGCATGCATGTTTGTGAAGAAGTTGGCCAAGCTCAACAAGCTAACGTAGATGATGAACATGGAAGCTTCCCTCTCCGCCATTGGTTTCATGTGAGACACAACTTCTACGCTGCCCTCCGGCACTCACGATTCCACATAGCACATCGACCACATCTGCATAGGTCTTTTTCTGCTCTTCATTGGATAAAGATATGAGAGAGTACTAAGGCAGGGGATTACAAGAAAGGGGAAATTTTATTCACTTAATGTCATCGTCTTCTTGTTCATGTTGACTCGGGCTGCTGCGGTCTGTGGATCAAGCCACCTACATCCACAGCAATACGTTTCCAGGTGCTACTGTTCCCTGTATTGACCATTTTTATGCAGCTTGTTTAGTGACATGTCTCCAAGAAAGTATTCGTTCGGTAGTGGTAAAAGGAAGAGAGTAAAACCGATAGATGAACTAGTAGTATCCCAGAAAAGATCAATTGCTAAGTTTTTCAAAACTAGTAATTCTTCTAGTTATTCTTTGCAATTGGCCATAGTAAACGTCGAAGAGCAAACAACTGACACTAGTGCAGAATCGGGCTTTAGTTCCGGTTCGTAAGGACCTTTAGTGCCGGTTCTGCAACCGGCACTAAAGGGTGGGGACTAAAGCCCCCCCCCCCCCTTTAGTGCCGGTTCGTCACGAACCGGGACCCAAGGCCCACCACATGGCACGAGCCCGCGCCGGGGGGCTGGGGGCCTTTAGTCCCGGTTGGTTACCAACCGGGACTAAAAGGTTTAGGGGTTTATGGGTTTATTGTTTATTTTTACTTTTAATTTTGTGTTTTTCATTTAATTCTTTTTTATTTCAAACATATTTTACGCTACTACGTATTGTAAACGTTATGCATATATTTAAATAGAACTTCTCGTAGAACCGATCATATATATATCATCGAATTTCTCGTACGACCATTGACATACACACATATATATACAATTTAGTTTATACAATTTCTCCTATAATTTGCAGATCATTACATGGAGGCATTACAGCTTGTAATGGTATTCTTCTTTGAGATCTATGACCTGGTCGAGCAAAAATCTCGCTATTTCCTCTTGAATTGCTCGTACGCGATCCTTTGGTAGGAGCTTATCCCGCATCTCCATCATCTTTAAAGAAGGAGATCAATATGAATGTATTAGTTGTGTGTATATATATTAGATAATGATGTAAAAATTGTGAATAGTATTTTGGCAAACGTACCCAAAGATGTCTTGCATCTTTGCTCCTGTCGGACGTCATCATGCGAATATTCTCACAAACGTAGTATGCACATAAATTATTCCCCGACGCCTGCCTCAAGATCTTTACGAGAATAGAATTCAATCAGATAATAATTAATCAAGCATGATAATGGTATTGAAACTAGAATTAAAGAGATGCACGGACGTAGCTAGCTGGTACTACTTAATTAATTACCTTGGGTTGCACCCATTTCAGCTTTTGTTTCCATTCGCCTTCAACCTGTTTGATGAACTTTTCCAAAGCCCTGCCTGCCGGCAAAGAAAATAAATAAAGGAGTTATTAATTAGTTGATATCAGGGAATGAACTAAAGAGGCCGACATAGTGCGATAATGATTGAAATTACCTGTCGACCATCCCCTTCACGATTGAGTATTCATTAGTATCTTTATATAGTGAGTCCAGTACTTGAACTTGTCCCTCGTCAACTTCAATGATTAACAAGATCCAGTGGAAACTGCATGCGCACATGTTTGTATAATTAAGCGGACATGTGCATAACTCATCAACTACACTTATTAACATCTAGTAAGCAAAAACAGAATTTGTAGTACAAGACAGTGTCACTCACCCGAAGTTGTAAGGAAGTAGTATTTCTGGTTGGGTATTTAGTCACTTCAAGAACTCTAGCAAGCTTCTCTCTGTGTCTTTTCGATCCCATTCACGTGACCATGTCTCTTGATTAATGGTATTTGGGTCAATGAACCCAATGCCATAGTGTCCAGCTCTTTTCATTTCATACATCTTCATTCTACATAATACCACAGAAGAGAATATAGTGAGGATAATTACAGGTAATGAACAAGCACTACAGGTAGCTAGAGACTTAAATTACAGAAAGAAATCACTTACATACAATAGCAACTGACGATAGATTTGTCGAGTGCGTCTTGATTGAATAACTGAAACATTTCTTCAAACTCAACCCACAAATCTTTTGCATGGAAGTAATGCTCTGCCTTGACTTTCACCATGAGGGACTCTCGATTGGTCTTTACTTCTCTTAGGTACTATTCATGTAATTGATACATTCTCGTTGATAGAAGCGGGATCTCCTTAGGCTTGACCAGAGGTTGCCCGCGGACAAATTTCCATTTTAATTCCTCATCTGTAAACGTTTGGAATTCCTCGATGCCTAGGAGTTGTTCCACAGTGACACCGACCTCTTCAGCCTGCCTTCTATGATCGTCGGTTATTACTAGCTGATCGGCGGTACTCCCATGTGGTTGTACAATGAGAGGGGGGATCGATTGCATTGCCTGTTCTCCCAGCTGGCGAACAGTTTTCCCACTTTTTTGCCAACTGCTTGGCTCGAGCTCGAGCTCGAATCCTTCTCTTTTTGTGCAAGAAATGACTTCTTGATAGAGCGCACATAGTCTGAGTCCCTATGCTTGACTGCTGGTTGAGCATTATCAATAAAGTGTTGTATGACATGGTCAGGTACTTTCTCCTTTGGCGGCGGGGGCGGTTTCGGTCCAAAATGGGCCTTCAATTGGGCAGCCACTTCGGCGCTATTTTCCTCCTCAGTCAGGTGGTAAGGCAACTGAAGGAAATATGCCCTAGAGGCAATAATAAAGTTGTTATTTTATATTTCCTTATTCATGATAAATGTTTATTATTCATGCTAGAATTGTATTGATCGGAAACCTAAATACATGTGTGAATACATAAAAAAATACCGTGTCCCTAGTGAGCCTCTACTTGACTAGCTCGTTGATCAAAGATGGTTAAGGTTTCCTAACCATGGGCATGAGTTGTAATTTGATAACAGGATCACATCATTAGGAGAATGATGTGATGGACAAGACCCATCCGTTAGCTTAGCATAATGATCGTTCAGTTTTGTTGCTATTGCTTTCTTCATGTCAAATACATATTCCTTCGACTATGAGATTATGTAACTCCCGGATACCGGAGGAATACCTTGTGTGCTATCAAACGTCACAACGTAACTGGGTGATTATAAAGATGCTCTACAGGTATCTCCGAAGGTGTTTGTTGGGTTGGCATAGATCGAGATTAGGATTTGTCACTCCGAGTATCGGAGAGGTATCTCTGGGCCCTCTCGGTAATACACATCATAAGCTTGCAAGCAAACGACTAAGGAGTTAGTCATGAGGTGATGTATTACGGAATGAGTAAAGAGACATGCCGGTAACGAGATTGAACTAGGTATGAAGATACCGACGATCGAATCTCGGGCAAATAACATACCGATAGACAAAGGGAATTACTTATGTTGTCATAAGGTTCGACCAATAAAGATCTTCGTAGAATATGTAGGAGCCAATATGGGCATCCAGTTTCTGTTATTGGTTATTGACCAGAGAGGTGTCTCGGTCATGTCTACATAGTTCTCGAACCCGTAGGGTCCACACGCTTAACGTTCGTTAACGATATAGTACTATATGAGTTATGTATGTTGGTGACCGAATGTTGTTCAGAGTCCCGGATGAGATCACGGACATGACGAGGAGCTCCAGAATGGTCCGGAGGTAAAGATTGATATATAGGATGATATGGTTCGGCCAAGGGGTAAAACCCACGGGGCTTTAGGTCGGTGCAAAAGGAGTTTTGCGGAGGCCAGGGGGCCAAACGCCAAAGACCCTGGCGTCTGGCCCTGGGCCAGACGCCGAGGCCCATGGCGTCTAGGCCAGACGCCAAGGATTATGGCGTCTGGTCCTGGAAGTCCGAGAAGGACTCTTCCTTGCGGGCAAAACCGACTTTGAGGAGGCTTTCACTCCAAGTTTCGACCCCAAGGCTCAACATATAAATAGAGGGGCATGGCTAGCACCTAAGACACATCAAGAAACACCAAGATGTGTGCCGGCAACCCCGTCCCTCTAGTTTATCCTCCGTCATAGTTTCCGTTGTGCTTGGCGAAGCCCTGCGGAAATTGTTCTTCACCAACACCATCACCACGCCGTCGTGCTGCCGGAACTCATCTACTACTTCGCCCCTCTTGCTGGATCAAGAAGGCGAGGACGTCATCGAGCTGAACGTGTGCTGAACGTGGAGGTGCTGTACGTTCGGTACTTGATCGGGACGGATCGTGAAGGTGTACGACTACATCAACCGTGTTGTCAAATGCTTCCGCTTTCAGTCTACGAGGGTACGTAGACATACTCTCCCCCTCTCATTGCTATGCATCTCCATGGATAGATCTTGCGTGAGCGTAGGAAATTTTTGAAATTGCATGCTACGTTTCCCAACAGTGGTATCAGAGCCAGGTCTATGCGTAGATGATATGCATGAGTAGAACACAAAGAGTTGTGGGCGGTGATCGTCATACTGCTTACCACCAATGTCTTATTTTGATTCGGCGGTATTGTTGGATGAAGCAGCCCGGACCAACCTTACATGACCACGTTCATGAGACCGGTTCCACCGACAGACATGCAACTAGTTTTGCATAAAGTTGGCTAGCGGGTGTCTGTTTCTCCTACTTTAGTTGAATCGAATTTGAATGCGGCCGGTCCTTGTTGAAGGTTAAAATAGCAAACTTGATAAATCACCGTTGTGGTTTTGATGCGTAGGTAAGAACGGTTCTTGCTAGAAGCCCGTAGCAGCCACGTAAAACTTGCAACAACAAAGTAGAGGACATCTAACTTGTTTTTGCAGGGCATGTTGTGATGTGATATGGTCAAGACATGATGTGATATACATTGTTGTATGAGATGATCATGTTTTGTAAAAGTTATCGGCAACTGGCAGGAGCCTTATGGTTGTCGCTTTATTGAATGAAATGCAAACGCCATGTAATTGCTTTACTTTATCACTATGCATTAGCGATAGTTGTAGAAGCAATAGTTGGCGAGACGACCACGACGCAATGATGGAGATCAAGGTGTCGAGCCGGTGACGATGGAGATCATGACGATGCTTTGGAGATGGAGATCAAAAGCACAAGATGATGATGGCCATATCATGTCACATATTTTGATTGCATGTGATGTTTATCTTTTATGCATCTTATTTTTCTTAGTATGGCGGTAGCATTATAAGATGATTCCTTATCTAAATTTCAAGGTATAAGTTTCTCCCTGAGTATGCACCGTTGCGACAGTTTGTCGTGTTGAGACACCACGTGATGATCGGGTGTGATAGACTCTACGTTCAAATACAATGGGTGCAAGACAGTTTTGCACATGCGGAATACTCGGGTTAAACTTGACGAGCCTGGCATGTACAGACATGGCCTCGAAACACTGGAGACCGAAAGGTCGAATGTGAATCATATAGTAGATATGATCAACATAGAGATGTTCACCATTGATGACTACTCCATCTCACGTGATGATCGGACATGGTTTAGTTGATTTGGATCACGTATCATTTAGATGACTTAAGGGATGACTATCTAAGTGGGAGTTCTTAAGTAATTTGATTAATTGAACTTAATTTATCATGAACTTAGTCCTGATAGTATTTGCAAATTATGTTGTAGATCAATACCTCGCGTTGTTGCTCCCCTATGTTTTTGATATGTTCCTAGAGAAAACTAAGTTGAAAGATGATAGTAGCAATGATGCGGACTGAGTCCATGATCTGAGGATTATCCTCATTGCTGCACAGAAGAATTATGTCCTTGATGCACCGCTAGGTGACAGACCTATTGCAGGAGCAGATGCAGATGTTATGAAAGTTTGGCAAGCTCGATATGATGACTACTTAATAGTTTAGTGCGCCATGCTTTACGGGTTAGAACCGGGACTTCAAAAAGGTTTTGAACGCCACGGAGCATATGAGATGTTCCAAGAGCTGAAATTGGTATTTCAGACTCATGCCCGTGTTGAGAGGTTTGAGACCTCTGACAAGTACTTTGCCTACAAGATGGAGGAGGATAACTCAGCCAGTGAGCATGTGCTCAGAATGTCTGAGTACTACAATCGCTTGAATCAAGTGGGAGTTAATCTTCCAGATAAGATAGTGATTGACAGAGTTCTCTAGTCACTATCACCAAGCTACTAGAACTTCATGATGAACTATAATATGCAAGGGATGACGAAAAAGATTCCCGAGCTCTTCGCAATGCTGAAATCGGCGAAGGTAGAAATCCAGTAAGAGCATCAAGTGTTGATGGTTAACAAGACCACTAGTTTCAAGAAAAGGGCAAGGGAAATAAAGGGAACTTCAAGAAGAATGGCAAGCAAGTTGCCGCTCCCATGAAGAAGCACAAAGCTAGACCCAAGCCTGAAACTGAGTGTTTCTACTGCAAAGGAAATGGTCATTGGAAGCGGAACTGCCCCAAATACTTGGTGGTTAAGAAGGATGACAAAGTGAACAAAGGTATATTTGATATACATGTTATTGATGTGTACTTTACTAGTGTTCATAGTAGCCCCTGGGTATTTGATACCGGTTCATTTTCTAAGATTTGTAACTCGAAACAGGAGTTGCAAAATGAACAGAAACTAGTTAAGGGCAAGGTGACGATGTGTGTTGGAAGTGATTCCAAGGTTGATAAGATCACCATCGCAGACTCCCTTTACCTTTGGGATTAATGTTGAGCCTAAATAAATGTTATTTGGTGTTTGCGTTGAGCATGAATATGATTGGAT
This sequence comes from Thinopyrum elongatum, assembly GCA_011799875.1. Taxonomy (NCBI): domain Eukaryota; kingdom Viridiplantae; phylum Streptophyta; class Magnoliopsida; order Poales; family Poaceae; genus Thinopyrum; species Thinopyrum elongatum. The sequence goes on from CM022297.1 coordinate 425,326,595, forward strand.
CATGTTTATTGCAATACGGTTATTCATTTAAGTTAAAGAATAATTGTTGTTCTGTTTACATGAATAAAACCTTCTATGGTCTTACACTCAATATAAATGGTTTATTAAATCTTGATCGTAGTGATACACATATTCATAATATTGATGCCAAAAGATGCAAAAGTGATAATGATAGTGCAACATGTTTGTGGCACTGCCGTTTAAGTCATACTGGTGTAAAGCGCATGAAGAAACTCCAAACAGATGGACTTTTGGAATCACTTGATTATAAATCATTTGATACTTGCGAACCATGCCTCATGGGCAAGATGACTAAAACTCCGTTCTCCGAAACAATGGAGCGAGCTAATGACTTATTGAAAATAATACATACCGATGTATGCGATCCGATGAGTGTTGAAGCACGCGGCGGGTATCGTTATTTTCTGACCTTCACAGATGATTTGAGCAGATATGGGTATATCTACTTAATGAAACACAAGTCTGAAACATTTGAAAAGTTCAAAAAAAATCAGAGTGAGGTGGAGAATCATCATAACAAGAAAATAAAGTTTCTACGATCTGATCGTGGAGGTGAATATTTGAGTTACGAGTTTGGCCTTCATTTAAAACAATGTGGAATAGTTTCACAACTCACGTCTGATATGTCTCCATCGTATCTATAATTTTTGATTGTTTCATGCCAATATTATACAACTTTCACATATTTTTGGCAACTTTTTATATGATTTATTGGACTAACCTATTGATCGAGTGCCCAGTGCCAGTTCCTGTTTTTTGCATGTTTTTTGTATCGCAGAAAATCCATAACAAATGAAGTCCAAACGCAATAAAATTTTACGGAGATTTATTCTGGAATATTTGTGATTTTTGGGAGTTGGAATCATCGCAAACGGAGGCCCACACACACCACAATACACCTGGGCGTGCCCCAGGGTCTTGGCGCGGCGTGGTGGGTTGTGCCCACCTCGTACGTCGGTTGGGGCTCTTCTTCTGGCACAAGAAAGATAATTTACGGAAAAAAATCATGTAAACATTTCAGCACAATCGGAGTTACGGATCTCTGAGAATTTAAGAAACGGTGAAGGGCCAGATCTGGGGGAGCGCGAAACAGAAGAGAACAGAGAGGGAGATCCAATCTCGGAGGGGCTCCCGCCCCACCGCCGCCATGGAGGCCATGGACTAGAGGGGGAATTCTCCTCCCATCTAGGGGGAGGCCAAGGAAGAAGAAGAAGGAGGGGGGCTCTCTCCCCCTCTCTCCCGGTGGCGCCGGAGTGCCGCCGGGGCCAGGATCGTGACGTTGATCTACATCAACAATCTTGCTACCGTCTACACCAACTTTCTCCCCCTCTATGCAGCGGTGTAACACCTCTTCTCTGCACTGTAATCTCTACTTAAACATGGTGCTCAAATCCATATAGTATTTCCCAATGATATTTGGCTATCCTATGATGTTTGAGTAGATCCGTTTTGTCTTGTGGGTTAATCGTGATCTTGGTTGGTATGATTGTTTATTTTATTTATGGTGCTGTTCTACGGTGCCCTCTGTCTCGCGCAAACATGAGGGATCCCCGCCGTAGGGTGTTGCAATATGTTCAAGATTCGCTTATGGCGGGTTGCGAGAGTAACAGAGGCTTAAACCCGAGTAAGTGCGTTATGGCGTATGGGAGTAAAGGACTTGATACTTAATGCTATGGTTGGGTTTCACGACCTTAATGATCTTTAGTAGTTGCGGATGCTTGCTAGGGGTCCAATCATAAGTGCATATGATCCAGGTACAGAAAGTATGTTAGCTCATGCCTCTCCCTCATATAAAATTACAAGAATGATTACCGGTACTTGTTATCGATTGCCTAGGGACAAATGACTTTCTTGTTGACAAAAGCTATTCACTTTTATTACCTTGCAATTTATTCGTAGTTTTATTCTCGCAAAGTACTCGTACTTTTATTCTTGCAAAATAGTTTCATACTTGTTCTAGGTAAAGCAAACGTCAAGTGTGCGCAGAGTTGTATCGGTGGTCGATAGAACTTGAGGGAATATTTGTTCTAACTTTAGCTCCTTGTTGGGTTCGACACTCTTATTTATCGAAGAATGCTACAAACGATCCCCTATACTTGTGGGTTATCAAGACCTTTTTCTGGCGCCGTTGCCGGGAAGCAATAGCGTGGGGTGAATATTCTCGTGTGTGCTTGTTTGCTTTATCACTAAGTAGTTTTTATTTTGTGCTCTTGTTTTCTATCTTTAGTTATGGGTAGAAAACGCAAAATACCAAAAAAATTAGTTGTACCTACTAAACCAATGGTTGAAGAACCACCCAAAATCTATCATAGTACTGAAGCTTTCTATTTGGATCATCTTCGATCCATTTGTGCTCGTGCTGAAAACCCAACTAGCTTAGTTGAGGGAAAATCATTAGATGAGCATGCTTGTTTTGTGCGACACCGTTTATCTCAAAAAGGGAAAATTTTACTACATCAAATTAATACTATGCAATGCTATGCTTGGAATTTATGTGAAATACATGATTTTACTTGTTGTTCTAAAGACCCTAAGAAACACCTTCCTTATCAATGTGAGGTTAGAGATAATGGAATTGTATCTTCTTATGCCAAGGGTTTTTATAATTATTATGATATTGAACAAATTGAAGAATTTGTTGCTTTTAAGGGTGCTTATGAAATTGCTTCTTTGATTGAAAAGTATGATGCTACTCTTTACAAATCTGAAAATTTTGCCATACTTAAATATTGCTATGGAAATTATTCTTCTAATGCTTATATTAAACCATATATTGAGGACTTCTCCGCTGTCCAAGAAGAGACTAATATTTTGCAGGAGTCTATGGAAGAAGAAATTGATGAAACTGTGAGCTCATTGGATGAAAAAGATGATGAGGAGAGCGAAGAACAAGCGGAGGAAGAGCGGATTGATCACCCGTGCCCACCTTCTAATGAGAGTAACTCTTCAACTCATACATTGTTTAATTTTCCTTCGTGCTTACCGAAGGATGAATGCTATGATAATTGCTATGATCCTGTTGATTCTTTTGAAATATCCCTTTTTGATGAACTTGATGCTTGTTATGCATGTGGCCAAGATGCTAATATGAATTATGCTTATGGAGATGAACTTGCTATAGTTCCTTATGCTAAGAATTAAATTGTTGCTATTGCACCCACACATGATAGTCCTATTATCTTTTTGAATTCTCCAAACTACACTATACCAGAGAAGGTTGCACTTATTAAGGATTACATTGATGGGTTGCCTTTTACTGTTACACATGATGATTTTGATGAATATAATATGCATGTGCTTGCTGCTCCTACTCGCAATTATTATGAGAGAGGAACTATATCTCCACCTCTCTATGTTTCCAACACGATAAAATTGCAAGAAACTGCTTATGCTATGTATTGGCCTTTACTTGATGTGCATGAATTGTTCTTGTATGACATGCCGATGCATAGGAAGAGAGTTAGACTTCGTCATTGCATGATATATGTTGCTTTGTGCTCACTACTAAATGCCAAATCATTGTTAATTAAAGTTGGCTTTGATATACCTTGGGATCTGGGTGGATCCATTACTTGAGCACTTTATGCCTAGCTTAATGGCTTTAAAGAAAGCGCTGCCAGGGAGACAACCCGGAAGTTTTAGAGAGTCATTTATTTCTGTTGAGTGCTTTTATAAAGTTTAAAAAAAATATAGAGGGGAACTTAAAAACTTTTTCACCAAAGAGAAGCGATTGGAAGTTGTGCATTGGAGAAGTGAGGGTCGACCTTGAACACTTGTGTTCATGCTCACGGAAACAATGTTAATTTTTCATGAAGATTCTCACAAAAATAATTATCCCCTTGTACAAATCCATTGTATTATAAAAATAATGTGCCAAGATTTGCCTTTAGGATGATTAGATTGCTTGTTGGTATGTGCGGTGCAAAACAGAAACTTTGGCTGTAGTGCGCGATTTTACATTTTTTACTGAAACGTCAAAAGCTTCTGAAACTTTTTGCAAAGTATTTCTATACAAAATGTTTATTTTTTAATAATTTTTCAGAATTGTTGGAGTACATAAGTATGGTAGGTGTTCAGAATGCTACAGACTGTCCTGTTTAAGACAGATTCTGTTTTTGATGCATTGTTTTGCTTGTTTTGATGAAACTATCGATTTTTATCGGTGGTATAATCCATGGAAAAGTTATATTACAGTATATGCAATGCAAAAACAAAATATGAATTGGTTTACAATAGTACTTAAAGTAGTGATTTGCATTATTATACTAACGGATCTCACCAGTTTTCTGTTGAGTTTTGTGTGGATGAACTGATCAAAGATCGAGGAGGTCTCGATATGAGAAGAAGGAGGAGAGGCATGAGCTCAAGCTTGGGGATGCCCAAGGCACCCCAAGTAAATATCTAAGGAGACTCAAGCGTCTAAGCTTGGGGATGCCCCGGAAGGCATCCCATCTTTCTTCAACAAATATCGTCGTTTTGTTCTTGTGATATGTGTAAATCTTGGAGTGTCTTTTGTGTTTAGTTTTCATTTTTATTTTATGCACCATGCTGGTATGAGATAGTCCATGGTCGGTTTATAGAATGCTCATTACACTTCACTTATATCTTTTGAGTATGGCTTTATAGAATGTTTCATGTGCTTCACTTATATCATTAGAAGTTTGGATTGCCTGTTTCTCTTCACATAGAAAACCGTTATTTGTAGAATGCTTTGTTGCTTCACTTATACTTATTAGAGCATGGTCTTTTGTAGAAATAATTAAACTCTCATGCTTCACTTATATCTATTTAGAGAGTCAACAGGAATTGGTCAATTGCATGGTTAGTCATAAAATCCTACATCAAACTTATGGATCACTGAATATGATATGTTTGATTCCTTGCAATAGTTTTGCGATATAGAGATGGTAATATGTGGGAGGTACTAGTAAATGGTTGTGGTTAGTAAGAATATTGGTGTTAAGGTTTGTGATTCCCGAAGCATGCACGTATAGTCTCTCGTTATGCTATGAAGTTGGAGCACGATTTATTATTGATTGTCTTCCTTATGAGTGGCGGTCGGGGACGAGCGATGGTCTTCTCCTACCAATCTATCCCCCTAGGGGCATGCGTAGTAGTACTTTGCTTCGAGGGCTAATAAACTTTTGCAATAAGTATATGAGTTCTTTATGACTAATGTGAGTCCATGGATTATACGCACTCTTACCTTTCCGCAATTTGCTAGCCTCTACGGTACCGTGCATTGCCCTTTCTCACCTCGAGAGTCGATGCAAACTTCGCAGGTGCATCCAAACCCCGTGATATGATATGCTCTATCACACATAAGCCTCATTATATCTTCCTCAAAACAGCCACCATACCTACCTATTATGGCCTTTCCATAGCCATTCCGAGATATATTGCCATGCAACTTCCACCGCTTCCGTTTTGATGACTTGAGCATTCATTGTCATATTGCTTTGCATGATCATATAGCTGACATAGTAGTTATGGCTCAGCCACCGTGCATCATTTTTTATACATGTTACGCTAGATCATTGCACATCCTGGTACACTGCCAGAGGCATTCATATAGAGTCATACTTTGTTATAGGTATCGAGTTGTAATATTTATTTCTTTTGAGTTATAAGTAAATAGAAGTGTGATGATCATCAATTTTCATTATTAGAGCATTGCCCCAATGAGGAAAGGATGATGGAGACTATGATTCCCCCACAAGTCGGGATGAGACTCCGGACATTGAGAGAGAAAAAAAAGGAAAAAAAAGAAAAGAAAAAAAGGGGAAAAAGAAAAAAAAGAAAAAGAAAAAGAAAAAGAGAGAAGGGGCATGGTAGTTCCACACTTGTGCTTCAAAGTAGCACCATGTTTTTCATATAGAGTCTCCTATGTTGTTACTTTCATATACTAGTGGGAATTTTTCATTATAGGATTAGATGCACACCCACTTCATTTTCATATTGAGCTTTCATACACTTATAGCTCTTAGTGCATTCGTTGCATGGCAATCCCTACTCCTCGCATTGATATTGATTGATGGGCATCTCCATAGCCCGTTGGTCAGCCGCATCGATGTGAGACTTTCTTACTTTTTGTCTTCTCTATATTTACCCCTATCATTATACTCTATTCCACCCGTAGTGCTATATCCATGGCTTGCGCTCATGTATTGCGTGAGGGTTAAAAAAGCTGAAGCGTGTTAAAAAGTATGAACCAATCACTCGGCTTGTCATCGGGGTTGTGCATGATAAATACTTTGTGTTAAGAAGACAAAGCATGACAAGACTATATGATTTTCTAGGGATAGCTTTCTTTAGCGTTGATATTTTGAAAGACTTGACAGTTTGTTGGGATGCCTGAGTATTGATGTCTTTATGTCAAATTATAGACTATTGCTTTGAATCACTCTTGTCTTAATATTCATGCCATGATTAGATATATGATCAAGTTTATGCTAGGTAGCATTCCACATCAAATATTATCTTTTTTATCATTTACCTACTCGAGGACGAGCAGGAATTAAGCTTGGGGATGCTGATACGTCTCCGTCGTATCTATAATTTTTGATTGTTTCATGCCAATATTATACAACTTTCACATATTTTTGGCAACTTTTTATATGATTTATTGGACTAACCTATTGATCCAGTGCCCAGTGCCAGTTCCTGTTTTTTGCATGTTTTTTGTATCGTAGAAAATCCATATCAAACGAAGTCCAAACGCAATAAATATTTACGGAGATTTATTTTGGAATATTTTTGATTTTTGGGAGTTGGAATCATCGCAAACGGAGGCCCACACACACCACAAGACACCTGGGCGCGCCCCAGGGCCCTGGAGTGGCGTGGTGGGTTGTGCCCACCTCGTACGTCGGTTGGGGCTCTTCTTCTGGCACAAGAAAGATAATTTAGGGAAAAATCATGTAAAAATTTCAGCGCAATCGGAGTTACGGATCTCCGGGAATTTAAGAAACGGTGAAGGGCCAAATATGGGGGAGCGCGAAACAGAAGAGAACAGAGAGGGAGATCCAATCTCGGAGGGGCGGGAGAGCCCCTCCGCCGCCATGGAGGCCATGGACCAGAGGGGGAATTCTCCTACCATCTAGGGGGGAGACCAAGGAAGAAGAAGAAGGAGGGGGGCTCTCTCCCCCTCTCTCCCGGTGGCGCCGGAGTGCCGCCGGGGCCAGGATCGTGACGGCGATCTACATCAACAATCTTGCTACCGTCTACACCAACTTTCTCCCCATCTATGCAGTGGTGTAACACCTCTTCTCCTTGCTGTAATCTCTACTTAAACATGGTGCTCAACTCCATATATTATTTCCCAATGATATTTGGCTATCCTATGATGTTTGAGTAGATCCGTTTTGTCCTGTGGGTTAATCGTGATCTTGGTTGGTATGATTGTATATTTTATTTATGGTGCTGTCCTACGGTGCCCTCCATCTCGCGCAAACATGAGGGATCCCCGCTGTAGGGTGTTGCAATATGTTCATGATTCGCTTATGGTGGGTTGCGAGAGTGACAGAAGCTTAAACCCGAGTAAGTGGGTTATGGCGTATGGGAGTAAAGAGGACTTGATACTTAATGCTATGGTTGGGTTTCACGACCTTAATGATCTTTAGTAGTTGCGGATGCTTGCTAGGGGTCCAATCATAAGTGCATATGATCCAAGTAGAGAAAGTATGTTAGCTCATGCCTCTCCCTCATATAAAATTACAAGAATGATTACCGGTACTTGTTATCGATTGCCTAGGGACAAATGACTTTCTTGTTGACAAAAGCTATTCACTTTTATTACCTTGCAATTTATTCATAGTTTTATTCTTTCAAAGTACTCGTAGTTTTATTCTTGCAAAATAGTTTCATACTTGTTCTAGGTAAAGCAAACGTCAAGTGTGCGTAGAGTTGTATCGGTGGTCGATAGAACTTGAGGGAATATTTGTTCTACCTTTAGCTCCTCCTTGGGTTCGACACTCTTATTTATCGAAGAAGACTACAAACGATCCCCTATACTTGTGGGTTATCAACGCCACCTGGAACACCACAGCGTAATGGTGTGTCCGAACGTCGTAACTGTACTTTATTAGATATGGTGCGATCTATGATGTCTCTTACCGATTTACCACTATCGTTTTGGGTTTATGCATTAGAGACAGCTGCATTCACATTAAATAGGGCACCGTCTAAATCCGTTGAGACCACACCGTATGAACTGTGGTTTGGCAAGAAACCTAAGCTGTCGTTTCTTAAAGTTTGGGGTTGCGACACTTATGTCAAAAGGCTTCAGCCTGATAAGCTCGAACCCAAATTGGAGAAGTGCGTCTTCATAGGATACCCTAAGGAAACAATTGGGTACACCTTCTACCACAGATCCGAAGGCAAGATCTTTGTTACCAAGAATGGAACCTTTCTAGAGAAGGAGTTTCTCTCAAAAGAAGTGAGTGGGAGGAAAGTAGAACTTGATGAGGTAATTGTACCTTCTCTCGAATTGGAAAGTAGCTCATCACAGAAAACCGTTCCCGTGATACCTACACCAATTAGAGAGGAAGCTAATGATGATGATCATGAAACTTCAGATCAAGTTACTACAGAACTTCGTAGGTCAACCAGAATACGATCCGCACCAAAGTGGTACGGGAATCCTGTACTGGAAGTCATGTTACTAGACCAAGGCGAACCTACGAACTATGAAGAAGCTATGATGAGCCCAGATTCTAACAGATGGCTTGAGGCCATGAAATATGAGATAGAATCCATGTATGAGAACAAATTGTGGACTTTGGTGGACTTTCCCGATGATCGGCGAGCCATAGAGAATAAATGGATCTTCAAGAAGAAGACTGACGCCGATGGTAATGTTACTATCTACAAAGCTCGACTTGTCACAAAAGGTTTTCGACAAGTTCAAGGAGTTGACGACGATGAGACTTTCTCACCCGTAGCGATGCTTAAGTCCATCTGAATCATGTTAGCAATTGCCACATTTTATGATTATGAAATCTGGCAACTGGACGTTAAAACTGCATTCCTTAATGGATTTCTTAAAGAAGAGTTGTATATGATGCAACCAGAAGGTTTTGTCGATCCTAAAGGTGCTAACAAAGTGTGCAAGCTCCAGCGATCCATCTATGGACTGGTGGAAGCATCTCGGAGTTGGAATATATGCTTTGATGAGGTGATCAAAGCATATGGTTTTATACAGACTTATGGTGAAGCCTCTATTTACAAGAAAGTGAGTGGGAGCTCTGTAGCATTTCTGATATTATATGTGGATGACATATTATTGATTGGAAATGATATAGAATTTCTAGATATCATAAAAGGATACTTGAATAAGAGTTTTTCAATGAAAGACCTCGGTGAAGCTGCTTATATATTAGGCATCAAGATCTATAGGGATAGATCGAGACGCTTAATAGGACTTTCACAAAGCACATACCTTGACAAAGTTTTGAAGAAGTTCAAAATTGATCAGTCAAAGAAAGGGTTCTTGCCTGTTTTGCAAGGTGTGAAGTTGAGTAAGACTCAATGCCCGACCACTGCAGAAGATAGAGAGAAAATGAAAGTCATTCCCTATGCTTCAGCCATAGGTTCTATCATGTATGCCATGCTGTGTACCACAGTTGATGTGTGTCTTGCCACTTATCTGGCAAAGAGGGTACAAGAGTGATCCAGGAGTGGACCACTGGACAGCGGTCAAAATTATCCTTAGGTGCCTTAAAGAGGACTAAGGAAATGTTTCTCGGTTATGGAGGTGATAAAGAGTTCGTCGTAAAGAGTTACGTCGATGCAAGCTTTGACACTAATCTAGATGACTCTAAGTCTCAATCTGAATACGTATTGAAAGTGGGAGCAATTAGCTAGAGTAGCTCCATGCAGAGCATTGTAGACATAGAAATTTGCAAAATACACACGGATCTGAATGTGGCAGACCCGTTGACTAAACTTCTCTCACAAGCAAAACATGATCACACCTTAGTACTCTTTGGGTGTTAATCACATGGCGATGTGAACTAGAATATTGACTCTAGTAAACTCTTTGAGTGTTAATCACATGGCGATGTGAACTAGATTATTGACTCTAGTAAACTCTTTGGGTATTGATCACATGGCGATGTGAACTATGGGTGTTAAATCACATGGTGATGTGAACTAGATTATTGACTCTAGTGCAAGTGGGATACTGAAGGAAATATGCCCTAGAGGCAATAATAAAGTTGTTATTTTATATTTCCTTATTCATGATAAATTTTTATTATTCATGCTAGAATTGTATTGATCGGAAACCTAAATACATGTGTGAATACATAAACAAATACCGTGTCCCTAGTGAGCCTCTACTTGACTAGCTCGTTGATCAAAGATGGTTAAGTTTTCCTAACCATGGGATGAGTTGTAATTTGATAATGGGATCACATCATTAGGAGAATGATGTGATGGACAAGACCCATCCGTTAGCTTAGCATAATGATCGTTCAGTTTTGTTGCTATTGCTTTCTTCATGTCAAATACATATTCCTTCGACTATGAGATTATGCAACTCCTGGATACCGGAGGAATACCTTGTGTGCTATCAAACGTCACAACGTAACTGGGTGATTATAAAGATGCTCTACAGGTATCTCCGAAGGTGTTTGTTGGGTTGGCATAGATCGAGATTAGGATTTGTCACTCCGAGTATCGGAGAGGTATCTCTGGGCCCTCTCGGTAATACACATCATAAGCTTGCAAGCAAACGACTAAGGAGTTAGTCACGAGGTGATGTATTCCGGAATGAGTAAAGAGACTTGCCGGTAACGAGATTGAACTAGGTATGAAGATACCGACGATCGAATCTCGGGCAAGTAACATACCGATAGACAAAGGGAATTACGTATGTTGTCATAAGGTTCGACCGATAAAGATCTTTGTAGAATATGTAGGAGCCAATATGGGCATCCAAGTTCCGCTATTGGTTATTGACCAGAGAGGTGTCTCGGTCATGTCTACATAGTTCTCGAACCCGTAGGGTCCGCACGCTTAACGTTCATTGATGATATAGTACTATATGAGTTATGTATGTTGGTGAATGAATGTTGTTCGGAGTCCCGGATGAGATCATGGACATGACGAGGAGCTCCGAAATGGTCTGGAGGTAAAGATTGATATATAGGATGATATGGTTCGGCCAAGGGGTTAAACCCACGGGGCTTTAGGTCAGTGCAAAAGGAGTTTTGCGGAGGCCAGGGGGCCAAACGCCGGAGACCCTGGCGTCTGTCCTTGGGCCAGACGCCGAGGCCCATGGCGTCTGGGCCAGACACCAAGGATTATGGCGTCTGGTCCTGGAAGTCCAAGAAGGACTCTTCCTTGCGGGCAAAACCGACTTTGAGGAGGCTTTTACTTCAAGTTTCGACCCCAAGGCTCAACATATAAATAGACAGGCAAGGCTAGCACCTAAGACACATCAAGAAACACCAAGCCGTGTGCCGGCAACCCCGTCCCTCTAGTTTATCCTCCATCATAGTTTCCGTTGTGCTTGGCGAAGCCCTATGGAGATTGTTCTTCACCAACACCGTCACCACGCCGTCGTGCTGCCGAAACTCATCTACTACTTCGCCCCTCTTGCTGGATCAAGAAGGCGAGGATGTCATCGAGCTGAACGTGTGCTGAACGCGGAGGTGCCGTACGTTTGGTACTTGATCGGGACGGATCATGAAGGTGTATGACTACATCAACCGCGTTGTCAAACGCTTCCGCTTTCGGTCTACGAGGGTACGTAGACATACTCTCCCCCTCTCGTTGCTATGCATCTCCATGGATAGATCTTGCGTGAGCGTAGGAAATTTTTTAAATTGCATGCTACGTTTCCCAACAGCAACTTCGGAAGAGGCTTGAGGCTTGGACCATATTTGTATTTCTTGCCTCCTTTTGTACAGCTAGCCGCCATAGCTGCGGCGCCTCTCTTCCGTTGTTGCTGAGGCGGTGGAGCCCGCTGAGGCGGCGGAGACGGCTGACGCGGTGCCTGACTTGGAGGAGGAGGAGGCTGACGCGGTGCCGGACTTGGAGGAGGAGAAGTCGGCTGACACGGTGCCAAACTTGGAGGAGGAGGAGTCGACTGACGTGGCGCCGGACTTGGAGGAGCAGGAGTCGACTGACGCGGCGCCGGACTTGGAGGAGGAGGAGTCGGCTAACGCGGTGGCAGACTTGTTGCAGCAGGAGTCGGTGGCCTTGAAAAGACAATGCAATCCTTTTTCCATAGAATGATATGATATATGGCCTCTCCCAGTGTGCGCTCCTCTTCACCTCCAGGAATGTCAAGCTCTAGCTCGTAATATTCTGACATCACTTCATCAACCCCGACACGAGCATAGCCAGCTGGAATCGGATTGAAATGGAAGGTTGCTTCAGGGGGATTTGTTAAAGCATAGCCGTCCGCCACCTTCATGGATATGTTCTTCACTTTCACGTGTAGCTCACAAGCAGTCCTATCTTTGATATCATCCATGGGGTATCTATCCAGCAGTGCATCATCGCCCGGGGCGGAACCCATGTTGCTTCTCGGCATGGATGGGACGGTGCTATCTAATGCTGGATCTGCTTGTTGTTGCCGCTGAGATGCCCTTTCCTGGCTAAGTGAGTCGATCTGCTCCTGCTGCCGGATGAAAGCGCGTTCCAACTCCGCTTGCTTTGATTCTACGATGCGAAGGTGGTCTGCTTCCTACTTCCTCTGCTCCTCCTCCATCTTCCTCTTCTCCTCCTCCTGCTACCTATTTCTCGCACGACTTCTGTAAGTGTCATTCCAATCCTGAAACCCCTCAAACCACGGAACAACGCCTTTGCCTCGTGTTCTTCCTGGGTGTTTAGGATTCTTCAGGGTGCGCACAAGATCGTCGTTCTCTCTGTTGGGCGTGAACACCCCTGTTCGAGCCTCTTCTATTGCAACAAGTAAACTGTCGGTGGCTCCTTTAAGACATACCCGCTCCAAAACCAGCCCTGTCTTTGGGTCCAACTTCCCCCCATGCGGATAAAACCATGTCCTGCACCTGGGGGGGCAACTCAATGTAACTGGAGTGACCCCTGCAGCAATCATCTCTTGCTCAGCGATATCCCACTTAGGTCGGGCCACATCGTAGCCACCTGGCGCTAGATTATGGTGCCACTGCTTTTTCGCAGCACTAATCTTGTTTATTCTCAACCGTTCCTGAGCTACTTCCGATTCCTTGAACTTCATGAAAGCGTCCCAGTGATCTCTTGCCTTCTCCAGTGTTCCCTTGAATTCTGGAGCCTGCTTTCCTGCTTTGACGTACGCGGCCCAAATATTTTTCTTGTGGTTGTTGAATGCTATCGCCATCTTCTTAAGAGCACTGTTCTTGACTTTCTCCACATCTGCATCTGTCAAATGATCTGGTAGGGTGAAATGTGACATGAGTGATTCCCAAAGCATATCTTTTGCTCTTTGGTCGACAAAAGTAACATCTGGATCTCCCTTTGCTGGCTTTTTCCATTCTTGAATGGAGATTGGGATTTGGTCCCTGACAATAACTCCGCATTGACGAATGAACTTGTTCGCATTCTTCTTAGGTTCAAGCGGTTCGCCATTAGGTTTGATGGCATCGATGTTGTACTTTACGCCAGCCTTCAACTTTTTGGCCGGGCCTCGAACTGTCCTGCTGCTTGTAGAAGATTTGCTTGATCCGGAGGGCTAAAAGAATAAAGATCGATTCGTTAATATATATACAAATCAATTAAAACATGTGATGATCACCAGATGGCTTATATAAATATACCTCGCCAGTCTTTGTTATTTAAAGAACAACATTTCCTTCGTCGTCATTGTTCTGGACTTCATCTATTCGTTCGTTTTCATCAAATATCATACTCTCACTGGTATTGTTCAGATATTGCAAGCCGTCATCTTCTTCATTCTCATCTGGGCTCGGGGAGCATATGATGTCGAACATAGTCTCTTCTCCTTCTCTGTCGGTATTGTCCACAACTTTTATTTAACTAATCCAGAAGAAAGATAAAACAATTTAGTATTCAAATTAGAATGCATGCATGCAATCAATAAGGAAAAACTGAATCATAGTAGATAATATATATACATCTCGAATAATCCAGATAATATACATCATCGAATATAATCTCGAATACATCGTCTCGAATATTATCAAATAATATAATCTCGAATACATCTCGAGTATTATCACTAATACATCTCGAATATGATCATATATATAAAACATCACTAGCTAACATCACTCGCGGTGGACACCCAAAGGGAAGGAACGATCACGGGATCATAGCTCGGGTGAGATCCCTGAAGAACCTGCCAGGTATTCGAGAACCTGATGTCAAACACAACCATGTAGCGAAGGACGTGCCCGTCCTCCTCCCTAACACGGTGACGTACCACCTCCGCGGGGGACGCCAGCCTCCGCACCGAATGTGGCCCACGCGCCCGCCACCAAAGAAGCTCCGGGTCGACGACGGGACCCGGGTTCCTCACCAAGATGCGCGCCACTGAAGGTAGCACCTCCCAGTGCCAGCCCGACGAAGCCCAGTCCCGGACATGGCGCCTCTGAAGCAGGACGTCGTCGCGAACGAGTCGACGACGAGGATGCGGGCCGGGCATCGTTGATGTCGAGAACAAATTCTATGCAAATTTAACATTTTTTAAATGCTTGATTGTGATTTTTGTAATTCTTTTTCACTTGATTTTGCAAATACATAACAAATTTTTGCAAATACAACATTAAAATATGCAACTTTTTTCTATGCATGGTCAAAATTCCTCAAATGTTTTCTATACATTGTATACATACATATACTAATTGCTATACATTGGATCAAATGTCAAAATTCCTCAACTTTTTTATACATTGTATACATACATATATATATATATATACTAATTTCCATTGGATCAAAATGTCAAAATTCCACAAATATCAAAATTCCTCAAAATTTCTATACATACATTATACTAATTAATTCCTCAAATGTCAAAATTCCTCAACTTTTTTCTATACATCTAATAATCTAGTGAAAAAAAAAGTCAAAATTCTTCTGAAAAATGTCAAAATTGCTATACATATATACAAAAACATACAAAAATACATATAAATCATCGAACTAAAGAAAATGTGTGCGTGTGTGTGTTCATGCATGTGTGTGTGTGTGTGTGGGCTCGGATAGGGGCGGCCATGGCGGCAGGGGCCGAGGGAGAGAGGAGGGAGAGCTCACAGCGGGGTGACGGCGACGGCGAGGCGAGGCGAGTCGGGGGCGGTGACGGCGTCGGGGCAGGCGGCGCAGCGAGGAGCTCAGGGAGGAGCGGGCGCGGGCGGCGTCGGGGCTCGGGGAGGAGGGCGCATCCGGCGTCGGGGATCGGCACGAGGAGGCGCGGGCGGCCGGCGTCGGGGGCGGCGACGAGCTCCGGCGTCGGGGGAGGAGAGACGGCGTCGGGGCAGGCGCTTACGGTGGCAGCATGGCGGCGCGGCGATCTCCTCTGTAGTGGTCGAAGAAGCAGAGAAACTGAAAAAAATTCAAGTGTTGTATATATATGCGCAGGCCTTTAGTCCCGGTTGGAGCCACCAACCGGGACTAAAGGTGAGCCTTTAGTCCTGGTTGGTGGCTCCAACCGGGGTCTTTAGTCGCGGTTGGAGCCACCAACCGGGACTAAAGACCTGTTCCTGGCACGACGCACTACGGTGGATGTTTAGTCCCTCCTCGCCTAGCGAAGGGCGTCTGCACCAGCTTATAAGCCCCGCCGCTGCATCTGCCTCGAGCTCCTCTCTAAGCAGGCCTTTGTGGGCCTATTGAACCTGTGTTGCCCTGTTGGGCCTACTGGGCCTTGCGGGCCTGCATCCTGGCCCAACTAGAGGTTGGGTTTCTAGTCGTATGCAGGCCGTGGCAGACCAGTAGGCAGGCTTTTTTTATTTACTTTTCAGTTTTTTTTTGTTTTCTACTTTATTTATTTTCTTTTGTTTCTGAGTTGTTTTTTGCTTTATTTAGAGTTTCTGAGTGAATATTTTTGCTTTAGGTAAAAAAATATAAACTTTCTGTTAGTGCCAGTAGTTTTCAAATTTGAATAGTTTAAATTTGAATTATTTGAAATTTGTGTGAATCACTAGTTTGTGAATAACTTTACTTTAAAAATAGATTTTTCAGTGATTCTTTTTTCTGCTGTTTAATATTAGTGTGTTTTATCATTATATTCAATTTTGTAATTCTTAGGTTATTTAAAAAAATGAAATGCCTTTGTAACAGATGAGTTTTCGTCCGAACCCCTGATACTTCGAAAGAGATTGTTCATTTTGTACACGAAGTGCATCCAGTTTTTGCCGTAACCCTCTCAACTTTTTAGCACATGCTATGTGGGTGAAATGATGATACCATGCCAATTTTCAACCTTCTCCGAGTTCATTTGTAGTGCTTTTCAATTTCAGGGTCGTTTAGCTCAAAAAAATTAGTAAATGCATGAAAAATAGCAAATGAAGTCAGAAAGGGTTGAAAATTGATGACGTGGCTTTGAATGGTGCATACTGAACACACAAAAAGTCTGGAGTTGAAATAAGTTTAAAAAAATGTAATGCCTTTGTAACAAATGAGTTTTTGTCCAAAATCCTGATACTTCGAAAGAAATTGTCCATTTTGTACACGAAGTGCATCCAGTTTTTTCGTAACCCTCTCAACTTTTTAACACATGCTATGTGGGTGAAATGATTATACCATGCCAATTTCAACCTTTTCAGAGTTCATTTTGTAGTGCTATTCAATTTCAGGGTCGTTTAGCTCAAAAAAATCATTAAATGCATGAAAAATAGCAAATGAAGTCAGAAAGGGTTGAAAATTGATGGCGTGGCTTTGAATGGTGCATATTGAACGCACAAAAAGTCTGGAGTTGAAATAAGTTAAAAAAATGTAATGCCTTTGTAACAAATGAGTTTTCGTCCGAAACCCTGATACTTTGAAAGAGATTGTCCATTTTGTACATGAAGTGCATCCAGTTTTTGCCGTAACCCTCTCAACTTTCTAGCACATGCTATGTGGGTGAAATGATTATACCATGCCAACATTCAACCTTTTTAGAGTTCATTTTGTAGTGCTTTTCAATTTCAGGGTTGTTTAGCTCAAAAAAATCAGTAAGTGCATGAAAAAAAGCAAATGAAGTCAAAAAGGGTTGAAAATTGATGACGTGGCTTTGAATGGTGCATACTGAATGCACAAAAAGTTTGGAGTTGAAATAAGTTTAAAAAATGGCTAGTCTTATAGACCAGTGTAGGTGAGATGGAGCAGAGCAAAAGAGTGACACGTGCATTGGTGGGGGTCGCCGTGAGAAGTCCAGCGGACTCGAGGGAGCGCCGGTTCACCTCGAGGGTGGCTCCCAGCCCAGAGAGAAATTAATCACACGGGAGGAGTTGTCACGTCAATAGTCAAGGCTCGAGAGATGCAGAATGGTGCATACTGAACGCACAAAACACATAAGTACCCTAACTATTACAAAGATTCCCTCCGGTTTGTCCGAAGTGGGACTTTCTAGATATATAAGTCCGGAAACTCACTAGAGAAGAAAGTGATGACAGTGAAGCCCGGTCACATCCCAGAGTGAGATCTTTGGGTATAAAACTTTTTCTTCGCGTGTGTCCCCTTGCGCCGTAACCATGGACAATCTTCATCATTTAACTGGATGCTCGGATCAATATTCACTGTGAAGGGAGCAATTTCATGAAACTTTTCATAATCTTCTGACATGTCTGTCTTGTCCTCCATTCCCACGATGTTTCTTTTCCCTGAAAGAACTATGTGGCGCTTTGGCTCATCGTATGATGTATTTGCTTCCTTATCTTTTCTTTTTCTCGGCTTGGTAGACATGTCCTTCACATAGAAAACCTGCGCCACATCATTGGCTAGGATGAATGGTTCGTCTGCGTACGCAAGATTGTTGAGATCCACTGTTGTCATTCCGTACTGCGGGTCTTCCTTTACCCCGCCTCCTGTCAGATTGACCCATTTGCACCGAAACAAAGGGACCTTCAAACCACGTCCATAGTCAAGTTCCCATATCTCCTCTATGTAACCATAATATGTGTCCTTTGGCCTATTGGTGTTTGTTGCATCAAAGCGGACACCATTGTTTTGGTTGGTGCTCTTTTTATCTTGGGCGATCGTGTAAAATGTATTCCCATTTATCTCGTACCCTTTGAAAGTCAATATATTCGAAGATGGTAACTCGGACAGCAAGTACAGATCATCTTCAATAGCGTCGTCATGCATGAGACGTGTCTGCAACCAACCGGCGAAAGTCCCCGTTTATTCACGTGTAATCCAGTCGTCAGACTGCTCCGGGTGTTTGGAGCATAGAATATTCTTGTGTTCCTCGATATACGGAGCCACCAAGGAGGAATTTTGTAGAACTGTGTAGTGTGCTTGCGCCCAAGAATGCCCGTCCATACATATTATTGCTTTCGGTCCTAGCGTGCCTTTTCCACCCAGTCTGCCCTCATGCCGCGATTTAGGAACACCAATCGGCTTAAGGTCAGGAATAAAGTCAACACAAAACTCAATGACCTCCTCATTTTCGTGCCCCTTGGAGATGCTTCCTTCTGGCCTAGCATGGTTATGAACATATTTCTTTAAGACTCCCATGAACCTCTGCTACTTCTTGAGCTTGCGTTGGTTTTTCCCTTGAAGAGGAAAGGGTGATGCAGCAAAGTAGAGATAAGTATTTCCCTCAGTTTGAGAACCAAGGTATCAATCCAGTAGGAGACAACGCACAAATCACCGAATACCTACACAAACAATCAAACAATTTGCACCCAACGCGATAAAGGGGTTGCCAACCCCTTCTAGGTTATTTGCAAAAGTGAGATCTGATAGAGATAGATAAACGATAAAGTAAATATTTTTGGTATTTTTGTTTTATAGATCAGAAAGTAAAAGATTGCAAAATAGTAGATCGGAAACTTGTATGGTGAAAAGTAGAAGATTATATGATGGAAAATAGACCCGGGGGCCATAGGTTTCAGTAGAGGCTTCTCTCAAGATAGAAAATAATACGGTGGGTGAACAAATTACTGCCGAGCAATTGATAGAAAAGCGCAAAGTTATGACAATATCTAAGGCAATGATCATGAATATAGGCATCACGTCCGTGTCAAGTAGACCGAAACGATTCTGCATCTACTACTATTACTCCACACATCGACCGCTATCTAGCATGCATCTAGAGTATTAAATTCGTAAAGAACGGAGTAATGCATTAAGTGAGATGACATGATGTAGAGGAATTAACTCAAGCAATATGATGAAAACCCCATCTTTTTATCCTCGATGGCAACAATACAATACGTGCCTTGCTGCCCCTACTGTCACTGGGAAAAGACACCGCAAGATTGAACCCAAAGCTAAGCACTTCTCCCATTGCAAGAAAAACCAATCTAGTTGGCCAAACCAAACCGATAGTTCGAAGAGAATTACAAAGATATCAAATCATGCATATAAGAATTCAGAGAAGATTCAAATAATATTCATAGATAAGTTGATCATAAATCCACAATTCATCGGATCTCAGCAAACACACCGCAAAAAAGTATTACATCGAATAGATCTCCAAGAACATCGAGGAGAACATGGTATTGAGAATCAAAGAGAGAGAAGAAGCCATCTAGCTACTAGCTATGGACCCGTAGGTCTGTGGTAACATACTCATGCTTCTTCGGAAGGGCAATGGTGTTGATGTAGAAGCCCTCCGTGATCGAATCCCCCTCCGGCAGGGTGCCGGAAAAGGTCCCTAGATGGGATCTCACGGGTACAGAAGGTTGCGGCGGTGGAAAAGTCTTTTCGTGGATGCCCCTGTTGGTTTGGGGATGTATGAGTATATATATGCGAAAGAATTAGGTCAGGAGGTGCACGAGGGGCCCACAAGGGTGGGGGGCGCGCCCTACCCCCCTGGGCGTGCCCTCCGTCCTTGTGGCCGCCTCGTGGCTCCTCCGACTTCATCTCCAAGTCTCCTGGTTTCCTTCTGGTCCAAGAAAAATCATCGCGAAAGTTTTATTCCGTTTGGTATTCCTTTTCTGCGAAACTCAAAAACAAGGAAAAAACAAAAACTGGCACTGGGCTCTAGGTTAATAGGTTATTCCCAAAAATAATATAAAATAGCATATTAATGCATATGAAACATCCAAAACAGATAATATAATAGCATGGAACAATAAAAAATTATAGATACGTTGGAGACGTATCAACCTCTCAAAGGGGAACATATTGTGTAGAAATACATGACCCAGAATGGCAATCTCTTCTACTAGGTGAACTAGGACGTGCGTCATGATATTGAAGAAGGATGGTGGGAACACCAACTCGAAACTGACAAGACATTGCACCAAATCATTCTCTAACCTTGGTATGATTTCTGGACCGATTACCTTCTGAGAGATTGCATTGAGGAATGCACATAGCTTCACAGTGGCTAATCGAACATTTTCCGGTCGAAGCCCCCTCAATGCAACCGGAAGCAGTTGCGTCATAATCACGTGGCAATCATGAGACTTTAGGTTCTGGAACTTTTTCTCTGCCATATTTATTATTCCCTTTATATTCGACGAGAAGCCAGACGGGACCTTCATACTGAGCAGGCATTCAAAGAAGATTTCCTTCTCTTCTTTGGTAAGAGCGTAGCTGGCATGACCTGATGTATGCTGTCTTTTCCGTGCATACGTTGGTGGTCCTCCCATGCCTCCGGTGTATCTTTTGTCTTCCCATACACGCCCAAGAAGCCTAGCAGGTTCACGCAAAGATTCTTCGTCATGTGTGTCACGTCGATTGCAGAGCGGACCTCTAGGTCTTTCCAATAGGGTAGGTCCCAAAATATAGATTTCTTCTTCCACATGGGTGCGCGTCCGTCAGCGTCATTCGGAACAGATTGTCCGCCAGGGCCCTTTCCAAAGATTACTTTTAAATCCTTGACCATATCAAGTACATCATCACCAGTACGGTGGCGAGGCTTCTTCCGGTGATCTGCCTCACCTTTGAAATGCTTGCCTTTCTTTCTTACGGGATGCCTGCTCGGAAGAAATCAACGATGTCCCAGGTATACATTCTTCTTACATTTATCCAAATATATACTGTCGGTATCATCTAAACAGTGCGTGCATGCGTGGTATCCCTTGTTTGTCTGTCCTGAAAGGTTACTGAGAGTAGGCCAATCATTGGCGGTCACAAACAGCAACGCATGTAGGTAAAATTCCTCATGTGTGTGCTCATCCCACGCACGTACACCTTTTTCATTCCACAGCTGTAAGAGTTCTTCAACTAATGGCCTTAGCACTAGTAGAAAAATGACCTAATGTTCACCTCATTAGTCCTGGTTCAAATACGGACCGGCACTAATGTGACCATTAGTGCCGGTTCCAATGGCTAGGCGGGCGGCACTCATTAGTGCCGGTTCGTGTTGAACCTCTAGTACCGGTTTGTGCCACGAACCGGGAGTAAAGAGGTGGTGGCAGGCTGGTGTCAGGCTGGGGCCCCACCAACCCCTTTAGTCCCGGTTTGTGGCACGAACCGGTACTAGAGATACACCTTTAGTCCCGGTTTGTATAACCAACCGGGACTAAAGATGCCTCTATATAAACCCTTCGTCGAGCCCGAGCCCATTTCTCTCTGTTTTCCCCTTTCATTCCTTCCTCTCCTCTGTTCTTCCCCATTGCTCAAGCTCATCCTTCATTTCTGCCAAAATTTGTCAAGATTTGAAGGCCCCCCATCCATCCAAGTGATCACAAAGGTTAGCAACTTTGTCCTTTCATCTCTCATTGCTAGATTAGCTCTTGCAATGCTCTATAAGTATAGTGATTTGTGGGTTTTAGTTTGGGAGTAATTATATGTGGTAGTTTATTTGATTTACATGCAATTTGAGCTCAAATTAACTCTTAGTTTGCATATGTAGGTGTGGTTTACTTAGTGCCTTCCCGTCCCCATCCTAACGACCACCGTCGATCGCCCACGCCGTCCCGCTGCCAGCTTGGTGAGCCTCTTGTTCATATCTTTTTTATATAAAAAAATCATGTTTGTGTGATTTAGATATATAGTTACTTGAATAATTTTCTTACCCGTACGTTGTTTGTTATACATAGTGGCATGGTTTTGATATCCGTGCCCGTCGGCCCTCGTCCGGTTTATGATTCGGATGTGGTATATTCTCTTTTATAACTATTTGTTGCATTTCGTGTCTATGACAAATTATGCCCATCAAGTTGACATAGATATTTTTATCTAGGAGGTATGTGAACCGGAAATTCCAACTGACCCTCTTGTCGAGAGGTTAAATTTAGTTGAAAATGAAAACGAGTATTTGAAAGAAAAATTGAAAAGAATTGAAGAAGAGAAGATGAAACTGGACTTGTATGTTGCCGATGTCGTCGATGATCACAAGATCAAGATGGAGAAAATGCGCTTGAAGATTAGAAAGATTAGAAAATATGCCATTGATAGTGAGGCTTGGTATCATTATGCTGTTGGATCAATTGTTACCTTAGTTGCGATCTTGATCGCATTTGTTGTTGCATTTAAATGCTTTAGCTAGAGAGTTTGTATGTTGTTTTATGAGAATAAGTGTGTAAGAACTTGTATTAATTTGGTCTTTTCGGTGCTGTGTAATGAAGATGAGCCGGCAATGGATGTACGATGACCGATGCTCTCCCCAGTTCGTTAATGGCGTGCGTACTTTTCTGCTTGCGGATGAGGCAAACAAGCGGGTGGACGGTTTTATGTCTTGTCCATGTGCTAACTATAAGAATGATCGAAATTACTCTAAGTCAAGAACCATTCACGTCCACCTGTTTGAGTCCGGTTTCATGCCCCACTATAATGTTTGGACCAAGCACAGAGAAAGAGGGGTTATGATGGAAGACAATTAAGAAGAAGAGGACGACGATAGCTATCCTGGCCATGACGGGTTCCCTGAATATGATGGTACAATAATGGGGGAAGAAGTTGAGCCGGCAATGCAGGAAGAAGCTGAAGAAGAGGCATCAGATGAGCCCGCTGATGATCTTGGTCGGGCCATTGCTGGTGCAAAGAGAAACTGCGCACGTGAAAAGGAGAGGCTGAAGTTGCAGCGCATGTTAGAGGATCACAAGAAATCGTTGTACCCAAATTGCGAAGCTGACAAAAAAAAGCTGGGCACCACACTGGAATTGCTGCAATGGAAGGCAGAGAATGGTGTATCTGAT
Source organism: Thinopyrum elongatum (assembly GCA_011799875.1). Taxonomy (NCBI): domain Eukaryota; kingdom Viridiplantae; phylum Streptophyta; class Magnoliopsida; order Poales; family Poaceae; genus Thinopyrum; species Thinopyrum elongatum. Next base: position 425,349,823 of record CM022297.1, read on the forward strand.
AAGGGATTTGGAAAGTTGCTGATAATGTTAAAGAAGATGCTTCCAAAGGACAACGAATTGCCCGACAGTACGTACGAAGCAAAGAAGGCTGTCTGCCCTCTAGGATTAGAGGTGCAGAAGATACATGCATGCCCTAATGACTGCATCCTCTACCGTGGTGAGTACGTGGATTTGAATGAATGCCCAGTCTGCGGTGCATTGCGCTATAAGATCAGCAGCGATGACCCTGGTGATGTCGAGGGCGAGTGCCCTGGGAGGAAGATTCCTGCCAAGGTGATGTGGTATGCTCCTATAATACCACGGTTGAAACGTTTGTTCCAAAACAAAGAGCATGCCAAGTTGATGCGATGTCACAAAGAAGACCGTAAGAAAGACGGGAAGTTGAGAGTACCCACTGATGAGTCGCAGTGGAGAAAAATCGAGAGGAAGTGGAGGGACTTTGCAGATGACGCAAGGAATGTATGGTTTGGTCTAAGCGCAGATGGCATTAATCCTTTTGGGGAGCAGAGCAGCAATCATAGCACCTGGCCTGTGACTCTATGTATGTATAACCTTCCTCCTTGGTTCTGCATGAAGCGGAAGTACATTATGATGCCAGTGCTCATCCAAGGCCCTAAGCAACCCGGCAACGACATTGATGTGTACCTAAGGCCATTAGTTGAAGAACTCTTACAGCTGTGGAATGAAAAAGGTGTACGTGCGTGGGATGAGCACAATCAGGAAGAATTTGACCTACATGCATTGTTGTTTGTGACCATCAATGATTGGCCTACTCTCAGTAACCTTTCAGGACAGACAAACATGGGATACCACGCATGCACGCACTTATTGGATGATACCGACAGTATATATCTGGATAATTGTAAGAAGATGTGTACCTGGGACATCGTCGATTTCTTCCGAGCAGGCATCCCGTAAGAAAGAAAGGCAAGCATTTCAAAGGTGAGGCAGATCACCGGACGAAGCCTCGCCACCGTACTGGTGATGATGTACATGATATGGTCAAGGATTTAAAGGTAATCTTTGGAAAGGGTCCTGGCGGACAATCTGTTCCGAATGACGCTGACGAACGCGGACCCATGTGGAAGAAGAAATCTATATTTTGCGACCTACCCTATTGGAAAGACCTAGAGGTCCGGTCTGCAATCGACGTAATGCACGTGATGAAGAATCTTTGCGTGACCCTGCTTGGCTTCTGGGGCATGTATGGGAAGACAAAAGATACACCGGAGGCACTGGAGGACCAACAACATATGCACGTAAAAGACAGCATACATCAGGGTCTTGCCAGCTACGCTCTTACCAAAGAAGAGAAGGAAATCTTCTTTGAATGCCTGCTCAGTATGAAGGTCCCGTCTGGCTTCTCGTCGAATATAAAGGGAATAATAAATATGGTAGAGAAAAAGTTCCAGAACCTAAATTCTCATGACTGCCATGTGATTATGATGCAACTACTTCCGGTTGCATTGAGGGGGCTTCTACCGGAAAACGTTCGATTAGCCATTGTGAAGCTATGTGCATTCCTCAATGCAATCTCTCAGAAGGTAATCAATCCAGAAATCATACCAAGGTTAGAGAATGATTTGGTGCAATGTCTTGTCAGTTTCGAGTTGGTGTTCCCACCGTCCTTCTTCAATATCATGACGCATGTCCTAGTTCACCTATGCGAAGAGATTGCCGTTCTGGGTCCTGTATTTCTACACAATATGTTCCCCTTTGAGAGGTTCATGGGAGTCTTAAAGAAATAGGTTCATAACCGTGCTAGGCCAGAAGGAAGCATCTCCAAGGGCCATGAAAATGAGGAGGTCATTGAGTTTTGTGTTGACTTTATTCCTGACCTTAAGCCGATTGGTGTTCCTGAATCGCGGCATAAGGGTAGACTGGGTGGAAATGGCACGCTAGGACCGAAAGCAATAATATGTATGGATGGGCATTCTCTCACTCAAGCACACTACACAGTTCTACAAAATTCTGCCTTGGTGGCTCCATATATCGAGGAACACAAGAATATTCTACGCTCCAAACACCCGGAGCAGTCTGACGACTGGATTACACGTGAACAAACGGGAACTTTCGCCGGTTGGTTGCAGACACGTGCCATGCATGACGACGTTGTTGAAGATGATCTGTACTTGCTGTCCCAGTTACCATCTTCGAATATAATGACTTTCAAAGGGTACGAGATAAATGGGAATACATTTTACACGATCGCCCAAGATAAAAAGAGCACCAACCAAAACAGTGGTGTCCGCTTTGATGCAGCAACCAAGAGGAGAAAGGACACATATTATGGTTACATAGAGGAGATATGGGAACTTGACTATGGACGTGGTTTGAAGGTCCCTTTGTTTTGGTGCAAATGGGTCAATCTGACACGAGGCGGGGTAACGGAAGACCCGCAGTACGAAATGACAATAGTGGATCTCAACAATCTTGCGTACGCAGATGAACCATTCGTCCTAGCCAATGATGTGGCACAGGTTTTCTATGTGAAGGACATGTCTACCAAGCCGAGAAAAAGAAAAGATAAGGAAGCGAATACATCATACGATGAGCCAAAGCGCCACATAGTTCTTTCAGGGAAAAGAAACATCGTGGGAGTGGATGACAAGACAGACATGTCAGAAGATTATGAAAAGTTTCATGAAATTGCTCCCTTCAAAGTGAATATTGACCCGAGCATCCAGTTAAATGATGAAGATTGTCCATGGTTACGATGCAAAGGGACACACGCGAAGAAAAAGTTTTACACCCAAAGATCCCCCTCTGGGATGTGACCGGCTTCACTGTCATCAGTTTCTTTTCTAGTGAGTTTCCGGACTTATATATATATATATATATATATATATATATATCTGGAAAGTCCCAGTTTGGACAAACCGTAGGGAATCTTTGTAATAGTTAGGGTGCTTGTGTGTTTTGGCATTTGGAACGTGTACTTTTGTGCTTCGGACAAACGTCATCAATTTTCAACCCTTTCCGACTTCATTTGCTATTTTTCATGCATTTACTGATTTTTTTTAGCTAAATGACCCTGAAATTGAAAAGCACAACAAATGAACTCTGAAAAGGTTGAAAGTTGGCATGGTATCATCATTTCACCCACGTAGCATGTGCAAAAAAGTTGAGAGGGTTACGGCAAAAACAGGATGCACTTCATGTACAAAATGGACAATCTCTTTCGAAGTATCAGGGTTTTGTGCTAAAACTCATCTGTTACAAAGGCATTTCATTTTTTAAAACTTATTTCAACTCTAGACTTTTTGTGCGTTCAGTATGCACCATTCAAAGCCACGTCATCAATTTTCAACCCTTTCTAACTTCACTTGCTATTTTTCATGCATTTACTAATATTTTTTTTAGCTAAATGACCCTGAAATTGAAAAGCACTACAAATGAACTCTGAGAAGGTTGAAAGTTGGCATGGTATCATCATTTCACCCACATAGCATGTGCAAAAAAGTTGAGAGGGTTACGGCAAAAACTGGATGCACTTCGTGTACAAAATGGACAATCTCTTTCGAAGTATCACGGTTTCGGACGAAAACTCATCTGTTACAAAGGCATTTCATTTTTTTAAATAACCTAAGTATTACCAAATTGAATATAATGATAAAACACACTAATATTAAACAGAAGAAAAAAGAATCACTGAAAAATCTATTTTTAAAGTAAAGTTATTCACAAACTAGTGATTCACACAAATTTCAAATAATTCAAATTTAAACTATTCAAAGTTGAAAACTACTGGCACTAACAGAAAGTTTATATATTTTTTTACCTAAAGCAAAAAGATTCACAAAGATACTCTAAATAAAGCAAAACAAACTCAGAAACAAAAGAAAATAAATAAAGCAGAAAACAAAAAAATGAAAAATAAATAAATTAAAAAAAAGCCCGCCTACTGGGCCACAACGGCCTGCATACGACTAGAAACCCAACCTGTAGTTGGACCAGGATGCAGGCCCGCAAGGCCAAGTAGGCCCACAGGGCAGCATAGGTGAGGTAGGCCCAGAAGGCCTGCTTTAGAGAGGAGCTCGAAGGATCAGCCGCGGCTGGGTTTATAAACCGGTGCGGCTGCCCTTCGCTGGGTGAGGTGGGACTAAATTTCATGCACCGCGGCTGTGGCAGCGCACCACCTTTAGTCGCGGTTGGTGGCTCCAACCGTGACTAAAGGCCCCCCTTTAGTCGCGGTTGGAGCCACCAACCGCGACTAAAGGTGGTCGCTTCCCGCCGTTGGCCTGGCCAAAATTGACTCCAACCGGGACTAAAGGTACCTCCTATATATACAACACTTATGAATTTTTCAGTTTCCCTCTGCTTCTTCGTCTCTTCAAACAAAGGACATCGCCGCCGCCCCCGACGCGCCGCCAGTCTGCCCTGACGCCGTCGCCGCCCCCGACGCATCGCCCCCCGTCGCCGCCCCCCACCCCCCCCCCCCCCCCCCGTCGCTGCCCCCGTCGCCGCCCCCGTCGCCCCGCTGTGAGCCCCTGTCGCCATGGCCGCCCTCCCATCGATGCATGAACACACACACGCACACACACACACATTTTCTTATTTTCTGTTTTTCTATTTTTTAGTTTTTTATAATTTTAGTTATAGAAATGTTAGATGAATTATATATATAAAAGTTAGATGAATGTTTTTTTAGTTTTTTATACTTTTAGTTATAGAAATGTTAGATGAATTTTAGATATATAAATGTTAATTAGATGAATTTTGACATTTTTTTTTTCACTAGATGATTAGATGTATATTGAAAAAAGTTTGAATGTTGCATATTTCACGATGCAACATTTGATCCAATGTAACTAGAAGCAGGAATTTTGACATATGTCAAAGTTTGATCGTATGTCAAAGTTTGAATTTTGACATATGCAACATTTGATCATATGTCAAAGTTTGATCATATGTCAAAGTTTGATCTAGTGAAATATGATCAAATATGCAACATTTGATCATATGTCAAAGTTTGAATTTTGACATAGATGCAAGAATGACATAGATGTACATTTGAGAGGAAGTTTGAATTTTGACATCCAATGTAACTAGAATTTTGACATTTGATCCAATGTATAGCAATTAGTATTTGCAAAAGTTGCATATTTTAATGTTGTATTTGCAAAAGTTTGTTATGTATTTGCAATTAATTAGTATATGTATGTATAGTACCATAGATTCTCTTAGTCCTTTAATAAGGGATTTATCAAGAATGCCCCCATTATGGGTGTGCACAAGTTGATCCATTTTTTTCTGATCTCATGTATATATATATATATATATATTCTTCTATATGTCACGTTGTCTAGTGTCAAAGTATTGAAGAAATCCATGGCTTCATCATTAGCCGGAAGTAACAGGCGCATGATGGTACGAAGCTCTCCAAAGTTGTTTTGGAACGGAGTCCCTGATAGGATAATTCGCTTTTTGGTACGAATTTCAGCAAAGGCCTTCCAAATAGCGATATTCGGAAGGCTCTTGCTGAACTTCGTACCAAAAAGCTAATTATCCTATCCGGGACTCCGTTCCAAAACAATTTGGACAGCTTCATACCATCATGCGCCTGTTACTTCCGGCTAATGATGAAGCCATGGTTTTCTTGAATCCTTTGACTCTAGACAACGTGACATATAGAAGGGTAGATGAGATCAGGAAAAATATGGACCATTTTGTGCACATCCAGAATGGCACCATTTTGTTAAATCCCTTAAAGGTTAAGAGAATCCGTTATGATTCTGAATCCTGTTCCTAGCCAGGGACTAAAGGTTTTCCTCGTATATTAAGAAATCACAATCCAAACATTTAAAAAATGTTACATTTGCATAGATTTTGTTCTCGACGTCAACGATGCCCGGCCCGCATCCTCATCGTCGACCCGTTCGCGACGATGTCCTGCTTCAGAGGCGCCATGTCCGGGACTGGGCTCCGCCGGGCTGGCACTGGGAGGTGCTACCTTCAGGGGCGCACATCTTGGTGAGGAACCCGGGTCCCGTCGTAGACCCGGAGCTTCTTCGGTGGCGGGCGCGTGGGCCACATTCGGTGCGGAGGCTGGTGTCCCCCGCGGAGGTGGTACATCACCATGTCAGGGAGGAGGACGAGCACGTCCGTCGCTACATGGTTGCGTTGGACGTCGGTTCTCCAATACCTGGCAGGTTCTTCAGGGATCTCACCCGAGCTATGATCCTGTGATGGTTCCTTCTCTTTGGGTGTCCACCGTGAGTGAACTAGATTATTCGATAGTATTCGATCTGTATTAGCTAGTGATGTATTCGAGATTATAATTATTTGATAATATTCGAGACGATGTATTAGTGATTATATTCGATGATGCATATCAATTATCTGGATTATTCGAGATGCATATTATCTACTATGATTCAGTTTTTCCTTATTGATTGCATGCATGCATTCTAATTTGAATACTAAATTGTTTTATCTTTCTTCTAGATTAGTTAAATAAAAGCTATGGACAATACCGGCAGAGAAGGAGAAGAGGCCCTATTCGACATCATACGCTCCCCGAGCCTAGATGGCAATGAAGAAGATGACGGTTCACAATATCTGAACCCTACCGATGAGGGTATGATATTTGATGAAGACGAATGAATAGATGAAGTCCAGACCTTCGATGATGAAGGAAATGTTGTTCTTGAAATAACAAAGACCGGCGAGGTATATTTATATAAGTATGCATCTGGTGATCATCACATGTTTTAATTGATTTGTATATATATTAACGAATCGATCTTTCTTCTTTTAGCCCTCCGAATCGAGCAAATCTTCTACAAGCAGCAGGACAGTTCGAGGCCTGGCCAAAAAGTTGAAGGATGGCGTAAAGTACAACATCGATGCCATCAAACCTAATGGCGAACCGCGCGAACCTAAGAAGAATGCGAACACGTTCATTCGTCAATGCGGAGTTATTGCCAGGGACCAAATCCCGATCTCCATGCAAGAATGGAAAAAGGCAGCAAAGAAACTTCCAGATGTTACTTTTGTCGACCAAAGAGCAAAAGATGGGCTTTGGGAATCTCTCATGTCACATTTCACCCTACCAGATCATTTCACAGATGCAGATGTGGAGAAAGTCAAGAACGCTGCTCTTAGGAAGATGGCGATAGCATTCAACAACCACAAGAAAAGTATATGGGCCGCATACGTCAATGCAGGAAAGAAGACTCCAGCATTCAAGGGAACACTGGAGAAGGCAAGAGATCACTGGGACGCTTTCATGAAATTCAAGGAATCGGAAGTAGCTCAGGAACGGTCGAGAAAAAACAAGATTAATGCCACGAAAAAGGAGTGGCACCATAAGCTGGGGTCAGGTGGCTACGAGGTGGCCCGGCCTAAGTGGGATCTCGTTGAGCAAGAGATGATGGATGCAGGGGTCACTCCAGTTACATTGAGCTGGCCCCCAGGTCCAGGACTTGGTTCTATGCGCATGGGGGGACGTTGGACCCAAAGACAGGTGAGGTTTTGGAGCGGGCAAGTCTTAAAGGAGCCGATGTGCGTATACTTGTTGCAATAGAAGAGGCTCGAACAGGGGTGTTCAAGCCCAACAGAGAGAACAACGAGCTTACGCGTGCCCTGAAGAATCCTGAACACTCGGGAAGAACACGAGGCAAAGGTGTTGTTCTGTGGTTTGAGGGGTTTGCGGACTGGAATGCCGACTACAGAAGCCGTGCGAGAAAGAAGCAGCAGGAGGAGCAGAAGAGGAAGCTGCCGGAGGAGGAGAGGAAGCAGGAAGCAGACCGCCTTCGCATCATAGAATCAAAGCACGCGGAGTTGGCACTCGCTTTCTAGTGGCAGCAACAGCAGATCGACTCACTTAGCCAGGAAAGGGGGTCTCAGCAGTGGCAGCAGCTAGCGGATCCAGCATTGGATAGCACCATCCCATCCATGCCGAGAAGCAGCGTGGGTTCCGCCCCGGGCGATGATGCACTGCTGGATAGATACCCTGTGGATGATATCATAGATACGACAACTTGTGAGCTACACTTTAAAATGAAGAACATATCCATGAAGGTGGCGGACGGCGTTGCTTATACAAATCCCCCTGAAGCAACCTTTCATTGCAATCCGATTCCAGCTGGCTATGCTCGTGTTGGGGTTGATTAAGTGGTGGCACATTATTCGGGGCTAGAGCTTGACATTCCTCAAGGTGACGACGAGCGCACACTAGGAGAGGCCGTACATCGTATCATTCTATGGAGAAATGATTGCATCATCTTTCCAAGGCCACCGACACCGTGTCAGCCGGCTCCTTCTCCAAGTCCGCCGCCGCCTCAGCAGACTCCCGCTCCTCCAAGTCCACCACCGCGTTAGCAGACTCCTCCTCCTCCAAGCCCGCCACCGCGTTAGCCGACTCCTCCTCCTCCAAGTCCGGTACCGCGTCAGCCGACTCCTCCTCCTCCAAGTCCGGCACCGCGTCAGCCGACTCCTCCTCCAAGTCAGACACCGTGTCAGCCGTCTCCGTTGCCTCAGCGGGCTCCGCCGCCTAAGCAACAGCAGAAGAGAGGCGCCGCAGCTACGGCGGCTAACAGTACAACAGGAGGCAAGAAATACAGATTTGGTCCAAGCCTCAAGCCTCTTCCGAGGTTGCCTTACCACCTGACTAACGAGGAAAACGAGATCGAAGTGCAAGCCTAAGTGAAGGCCCATTTTGGACCGAAACCGCCCCCGCCGCCAGAGGAGAAGTACCTGAGCATGTCATTGACAACTTTATTCGTATGGCTCAACCACCAGCTCCCAAGCATATTGACTCAGACTATGAGCGCCAAATCAAGAAGTCATATGAAGCACAAAAAAAGGAGTCGAGCTCAAGCTCGAGCCAAGCAGCTGCCAAAAAAAGCGGGAAAATTGTTCCCCAGCTGGGAGAACGGGCGGTGCAATCGATCCCCCCGCTCATTGTACCAACACATGTGAGTACCGGCGCCGATCAGATGGTAATAACCAACGATCATAGAAGGTAGGCTGAAGAGGCCAGTGTCACTATAGAACAACTCCTAGGCATCGAGCCCATCGGAACGTTTAAAGAGGAGGAACTAAAACGGAAATATGCCCACGGCGAACCTATGGTCAAGCCTGATGAGATCAAGCGTCTATCAACGAGATTGTATGAATTGCATCAATGGTACATGAGAGAAGCCAAGACTACCGATAAAGTGTCCCTGATGGTGAAAGTCAAGGCAGAGCATTACTTCCATGAAAAAGATCTGTGGGTTGAGTTTCAAGAAATGTTTCAGTTATTCAATCAAGATGCACTCGACAAATCTATCGTTAGTTGCTATTGTTTGTAAGTGATTTCTTTTTGTAAGTTAAGTCTCTAGCTAGCTGTAGTGCTCATTCATTAACTGTAATTATCCTCACTATATTATTTTTTGTGGTATTATGCAGAATGAAGATCTATGAAATGAAAAAAGCTGGACGCTATGGCATTGGGTTCATTGACCCAAATACCATTAATGAAGATACATGGTCACGTGAATATGATCGACCATACACAGAGAAAACCTTGCTAGAGTTCTTGGTGCGACTAAATACCCAACCAGAAATACTACTTCCTTACAACTTCGAGTGAGTGACACTGTCTTGTACTACAAATTCTGTTTTTGCTTACTAGATGTTAATAAGTGTAGTTGATGAGTTATGCACATGCCCGCTTAATTATACAAACGTGTGCGCATGCAGTTTCCACTAGATCTTGTTAATCATTGAAGTTGACGAGGGAAAAGTTCAAATACTGGACTCACTACTTAAAGAACCTAAAGAATACTCAATCGTGAAGGGGATGCTCGACGGGTAATTTCAATCATTATCGCACTATGTCGGCCTCTTTAGTTCATTTCCTGATATCAACTAATTAATAACTCCTTTATTAATTTTCTTTGCCGGCGGGCAGGGCTTGGGAAAAGTTCATCAAAAAGGTTAAAGGCCAATGGAAACAACAGCTGAAATGGGTGCGACCCAAGGTAATTAATTAAGTAGTACTAGCTAGCTAACATCTCTTTAATTCTAGTTTCAATACCATTATCATGCTTGATTAATTATTATCTGATTGAATTCTATTCTCGTAAAGGCCCTGAAGCAGGCGCCAGGGACTAATTTATGTGCATACTATGTTTGCAAGAACATTCGCATGATGGCGTCCGAAAGGAGCAAAGATGATAGAAACCGATGGGTACGTTTGCCAGAACCAATGTTGGGGATATCGCTTATCGGGAACTTATCGGTCGACCCATGATAAGGGGTAAATCGGTCAGTTTATCGGCATATCGGCTGATTTATCGCCGTATCGGCTAATTTATCGGCCAATTTATCTTATCGGTCAGACAACGATAAGCGATAAATCGGCCGATTTATCGGAATATCGGAAGATATCTTGAACAGTGGCCAGAACACTATTCACAATTTTTACATCATTATCTAATATATACACACACAACTAATACATGCATATTGATCTCGTTCTTTAAAGATGATGGACATGCGGGATAAGCTCCTACCAGAGAAACGCGTACGAGCGATTCAAGAGGAAATAGCGGGATTTTTGCTCGACCAGGTCATAGATCCCAAAGGAGAATACCATTACACTGTACCTAGCTAGATCGACCTAATGCCTCCATGTAATGATGTGCAAATTGTAGGAGAAATTGTATATACCAAATTGTATATATATATGTATGTGAATGGTCGTGCGAGAAATTCGATGATATATATATGATCAGTTCTACGAGAAATTCTATTTATATATATGCATAACATGTACGATATGTAGTAGCGTAAAATATGTTTGAAATGAAAAAGAATTAAATACAAAACTCAAAACTAAAATGAAAAATAAATCATAAACCCATAAACCCTAAACCTTTTAGTCCCGGTTGGTGTTACCAACCGAGACTAAAGGTCTCCCAGCCCCCGGCGTGAGCTCGTGCCACGTGGTGGGCCTTTGGTGCCGGTTCGTGTTGAACCGGCACTAAAGGGGGGGACCTTTAGTCCCCACCCTTTAGTGCCGATTGCAGAACCGGCACTAAAGGCCCTTACAAACTGGCACTACAGCCCGGTTCTGCACTAGTGTAGGTACACATCAATGTCGTTGCCGGGTTGCTTAGGGCCTTGGATGAGCACTGGCATCATAATGAACTTCCGCTTCATGCACAACCAAGGAGGAAGGTTATACATACATAGAGTCACAGGCCAGGTGCTATGATTGCTGCTCTGCTCCCCAAAAGGATTAATGCCATCTGCACTTAGACCAAACTATACGTTCCTTGCGTCATCTGCAAAGTCCCCCCACTTTCTCTCGATTTTTCTCCACTGCGACCCGTCAGCGGTTACTCTCAACTTCCCCTTCTTTCTTACGGTCTTCTCTGTGCCATCGGATCAACTTGGCATGCTCTTTGTTTTGGAACAAATGTTTCAATCGTGGTATTATAGAAGCATACCACTTCACCTTGGCAGGAATCTTCTTCCTGGGGAGCTCGCCCTCAACATCACCAGGGTCATCACGGCTGATCTTATAGCGCAGTGCATCGCATACCGGGCATGCATCCAAATCCTCGTACTCACCGCGGTAGAGGATGCAGTTATTAGGGCATACATGTATCTTCTGCACCTCTAATCCTAGAGGGCAGACAGCCTTCTTTGCTTCTTACGTACTATCGGGCAATTCGTTGTCCTTTGGAAGCATCTTCTTTAACATTATCAGCAACTTTTTAAATCCCTTGTCAGATACACCATTCTCTGCCTTCCATTGCAGCAATTCCAGTGTGGTGCCCAGCTTTTTCTTGTCATCTTTGCAATTTGGGTACAACAATTTCTTGTGATCCTCTAACATGCGTTGCAACTTCAACCTCTCCTTTTCACTTGCGCAGTTTCTCTTTGCATCGGCAATTGCCCGACCAAGATCATCGGCGAGCTCATCTGATGCCTCTTCTTCAGCTTCTTCCCGCATTGCCGGCTCAGCTTCTTCCCCCATTGTTGTTGTACCATCGTATTCAGGGAACCCATGGCCAGGATAGCTGTCGTCATCCTCTTCTTCTTTATTCTCTTCCATTAGGACCCCTCTTTCTCCGTGCTTGGTCCAACAGTTATAGCCGGACATGAAACTGGACTCAAATAGGTGGACGTGAATGGTTCTTGCATTAGAGTAATTTTGATCATTCTTACAGTTAGCACATGGACAACACATAAAACCATCCGCCCGCTTGTTTGCCTCAGCCGCAAGCAAAAAAGTATGCACGCCATTAATGAACTGGGGAGAGCATCAGTCATTGTACATCCATTGCCGGCTCATCTTCATTACACAACACCGAAAAGACCAAATTAATACAAGTTCATACACACTTATTCTCATAAAACAACATACAAACTCTCTAGCTAAAGCATTTAAATGCAACAACAAATGCGATCAAGATCGCAACTAAGGTTACAATTGATCCAACAGCATAATGATACCAAACCTCACTATCAATGGCATACTTTCTAATCTTTCTAATCTTCAAGCGCATTGCATCCATCTTGATCTTGTGATCATCGACGACATCGGCAACATGCAACTCCAATTCCATCTTCTCCTCCTTAATTCTTTTTAATTTTTTCTTCAAGTAATTGTTTTCTTTTTCAACTAAATTTAACCTCTCGACAAGAGGGTCGATTGGAATTTCCGGTTCACATACGTCCTAGATAAAAATATCTATGTCAACTTGATGGGCATAATTTGTCATAAACACGAAATGCAACAAATAGATATAAAAGAGAATATACCACATCCGAATCATAAACCGAATGAGGGCCGACGGGGACGGATATCAAAACCATGCCACTATGTATAACAAACAACGTACGAGTAAGAAAATTATACAAGTAACTATCTAAATCACACAAACATGATTTTTTTTATAAAAAGGATAAGAACAAGAGGCTCACCAAGGTGGTGCCGGCGACGGGACAGTGCGGGCGATCGACGGTGGTTAGGACGGGGACGGGAAGGCACTAAGTAAACCACACCTACATATGCAAACTAAGAAGTTAATTTGAGCTCAAATTGCATATAAATCAAATAAACTACCACATATAAATACTCCCAAACTAAAACCCACAAATCGCTATACTTATAGAGCATTGCAAGAGCTAATCTAGCAATGAGAGATGAAAGGACAAAGTTGCTAACCTTTGTGAACACTTGGATTGGATGGGGTGCCTTCAAATCTTGACAAATTTTGGCAAAAATGGAGGATGAGCTCGAGCAAGAGGGGAAGAACAGAGGAGAGTAAAGGGGAAGAACAGAGAGCTTGCGGGCTGGACGAAGGGTTTATATAGGAGAATCTTTAGTCCCGGTTCGTGACACAAACCGGGACTAAAGGTTAGCCTCTAGTCCCGGTTTGTGTCACGAACCGAGACTAAAGGTGCTAGTGGGGCCCCAGCCTGACACCAGCCTGCCACCACCCCTTTAGTCCCGGTTCGTGTCACGAGCCGGGACTAATGATTCCCGCCCCCTAGCTGTTGGAACCGGCACTAATGGTCACATTAGTACCGGTCCGTTTACAAACCGGGACTAATGTGGCTCACGTAAAGTAGTTTTTCTACTAGTGTGACAATATTGATGCTGTTGCTGATGATATCAACGAGGGTGACAATAATTCTAGTAAGCAAGAAAACCTATCTCATTCACAAAACTCTGAATACCGTGTGCCAATGAACAACAACCATTCATTGTTGATATCTTTTATCCACAAAACTAGGACAGTCTGCTGGATGATAAGGCTATAGATATTTAGTTGAGAAGGCTCACATAAGAGAAAAGAATATTGTGCTCGATCCATAAAGAAATGCAATTTCATTTAATTAACTTTACATCTCATGGTAATACATTTTTTTGTAGCAATCAATTAAGACAAGGTTATTTATTTTTGAGAAAAAAAATGATGTCTCCATTGTAAAAAATAGGAAAACAATTAGTTATCTATTAAGAGTAACAAAGCCCTGTGTATTTCTGGAGTTCCAGCTTCAGTGGGCAACATTAACATCTCGCTCTAGTGTTGTATGAATATGAGTTGATGAACATAGGAGTGGTTTTTGAAAAAAAAATCTTGGTGTGTACCATGCATTTCTAGTTTATGCTATTATCTCTAGCCAGGGCTCAACTTCTCTTCCGAAATGAAGGAATTCACATGTTTGGACAAATTAACACACAATGCATTCTTTTATTTGAATAGAGGAAAAATATTTGCCACGTTCCATGAATAGGAAGATTCACACATGTTTACAATGGTAAAATACAATCTACTCTGACGAGTACTCTTAGGTGTTTTTCTCTTGCTAACACCCTAGTTTAGAATTTGGTATTAATTCTGCTTAGGATACTAGTATGCACTATGTCCATTCCACCTCCCTCGAGGTAAACAACCCACACCCACCTTTTACGCACAAATTCCACATTGCCTGATTAGAAATTATCACAAGTGTCATGTCATCTATTTGGAGAAGCTAATGTTGGTATAGACTCCATGCATGCAGTAGAGGAAGTCCTTCAACCATCATTTATAACAATACCTCATCGTATCATTTGCTGTACACACTCTGAACCATATTGCTAGTACATCCCATGCCTAGCATTGAACATAGTCATGGTAGACCAAGTTAGCGTCATTTATCTATCTACCCACTGAACGGTAACAACAAAAAGATGGACAAGCTTACATTTTTGTAGTGCGGTGTTGAGTGTTCACCTTCTATGCTCGCCTGTACTATGTGTACATAGTTTTTGAAGGAGTGGTTCCAAGTTTTATTTATAGCCTGGGTGTTCTAGATTTTTAACACCTCACCAACCACATGTCCATTTTTACTCATGAGTACAGTTGCTGCAACAGCTACCAATCCTTGTGACATATTTGATTTAGATAACTAAAAAGGTGTATTTATGGGCAAGGTAGTGTTGTTTTTACCCTCCCAGTCGCATGTCCAATTATTTAACCTTGGATGACTCCACCAAGATCCCGCTACTCTGCGCTACAGCATCGAAGAAGAATCGTCAGATCTGCCTCCTAGATCCATAACATTGTCTTTCTCTTGGGCTCCAATCCTGCCCAGTTTCAGTCTCAATGGTTCGTAATTCTTCCACCGCGTGAAGACAGACCTTTTGTGACAACATATAAAACAATAGTTTCACATTAAGATATGAATCAAATATGTGATAGGGGATACAAAGGATTTATTGGTAAACCTACTTTGGATATTACTATACTATTATGATACAAAACCAACACAGAGTGAAGATGTATGACAATTTTGTTGTCTTCATTGCAAAGTACATGGCATTTAGATATGGATAAAGTCTCCAAGGTGCATTTTTTACTGTTCTTTTTATATGCACATGTTAGTAAACATTATAAAATTAATTATGTTAAAAATATTATTTCTTGTGTGGTTGCAAAATAATGGAAAAAAGCACACAAATTA
Organism: Thinopyrum elongatum; assembly: GCA_011799875.1. Taxonomy (NCBI): domain Eukaryota; kingdom Viridiplantae; phylum Streptophyta; class Magnoliopsida; order Poales; family Poaceae; genus Thinopyrum; species Thinopyrum elongatum. Next base: position 425,365,282 of record CM022297.1, read on the forward strand.
TGTGCGAGGAACGGGTGAGCAGGCCCACATGTCGGTGTAAGTTTAAGAGGAGAGGTATAGATAAACAGGAGGGTCGTGACACCGACGTCAACCACCAGCTCCCCTTTAATAGTAAAGATAATATATAAGAAAATCCATATGCGCTAGTGTGGTATTTATTCATATACGCCATCTCCATCACCATCACCAACAACTCTTTCTCCCTTATCATAGTGATGTGTGAGTAGTCCTCCCTCAGCGCTGAGGGTATGTACTAGTAGTTATGTGTTCTCTCTCCCTCCCTCTCTCTCTCTCTCATGATCATGTTAGTTCGTGATCTTGATTGTATCATGGGATTTTGTTAATAGCATTGAGTCTTATGATGTATCCCATTCTATTCTCTTTATGGTGAATTGAATATTGCTCCTCTATGAGTTTCTTTATGTTAGATTGAATCATTTGGAATCGCTAAGATTACATGACGCATGTCTAGTATAACTTACATAGAGTCATAGTGAAATTGTGGTAACTCTATGCCTAATATATTAGAACAATAAATATCATATGGTATTGTCGTAGTACAATTTTTTGGGATGCATATGGGGTAGTTCAATGTTTTAAGACAGGAAAGAGAACTTTGAGATGGTTTTCTATTAGCACATCTACGTGGCCTCGTCGTAGTTAGATCCAACACAAGAGGGAACTTTGGAGTGATTATTTACCGCACTTTTTGAAGGCATATCATGTTATTTAACTATCAATGATGTTGAGAGTTGTCACTAGTGAAAGTATGAACCCTAGGCCTTGTTTTCAAGCATTGAAACACCATGTTTATTCACTTTTGTTACTTGTTATCTTGTTTTCCGCATTTATTCAGATTACAAAAAGCTACTCTACCATCCATATTACATATATATCATCATTCTTTCACCGAATTAGTGCACCTATACAACTAAAAATTATACTGGATGTGTTTGGAACACAAGAGACCACTTGTATTTGATTGCGGGACTGTTTGTCTGGGATCACTCTCATCCTATACCTTCTGTGGATTGATAAATCTTAGGTTATCTGCTCGAGGGTAATTTACACATGTCCTACAATCCTCTGTGATTGGAGGCCCAACAAAGTCTTCAAGAATAGAAGTGTGTAAAAGACGTCATAAACCCATGACCTCACGGTAAGAGGAGGGAGGGGGACTAAGCGCCTCCCTTTTCTAACTTTTTTCCATGCAAAAATTGGGAAGGAGAAGAGCATTTGACATTGTCTTTTGCTGGGCCAACCCACCCAGTTTCAGTCTCGATCTTTAGTAACGCTTTCACCGCGTAAAGGCAAACCTTTTGTGACAACACATAAAACAATAATTCCACATCAAGTTCTGAATCAAATATGTCCTTAGGGGATTCAGAGGAGTTGGTAAACCTACTTTGCGTATCATTATGCAGTTATGATGCAAAACCAACAAGAGGGAAGATGTATGCCAATTTTGTTGCCTTCATTACAAAGTACATGGAGTTTAGATATGGATAAAGTCTCCAAGGTGCAATTTTGATTGTTCTTTTTTATTTGCACTATAATAATAATCATTTTGAAGCTATTATTGCTTGAGTGGTTGCAAGATACCAGAAAAAATAGACAAATTTTGTGTGTGAAACAGGTGAGCATGCCCACATGTTTTTGCAAGTTTAAGAGAAGATGGATAGCTCAGCGTAGACCCGGGCATGGACAGCCCGACCTGGTTAGCCCAGCCCAAAAGCCCAACATCCGGGCCATGCTCGAGCTTAGCTTTCCAGCCCGAAAGCCCGAACATAAGCCTGAACAGGGCATAAATCATTATTTTATGTGATATAGGTGCAATACATTTTAAATATCACAAAACTTATTATTTTAATTAATAAAGGCACTGTTCATGTGTTTCAGGCCGGGCTGGGCTCGGGCTTGAGATTTTGAGGTCGGGCTTTACAAAGCCCGGCCCGATGAATGCCTAGTTTTAGCTCAGCATGAGGGTCGTGACACCGGCATAAACCACAAGCTCCCTTTTTTAATGTAGTATAGACGCAAGCGCTCATTTATATGCGTATGCACTCACCCAATGAATGCACACACGCACACCCTACCCCTATGAGCACGTCCGAGAGACTAAGCCGGCATATCATCTTGAGATTTTACAAAGTCACCTTAGTCGCCTTGTAGTCAACGGGAATGTCTCCTCCCACTGAACGTGGATTGCCGGAAATCCTGAAATAAATCAAGGATAAATGCCAACACCACATTTATATAATAGTAAAGATAAATATAAGAAAATTGATATGCGCTAGTGTTACTTATCATATTCCTTTCTCTGTTGTTGCACTGCCAATAGCATATTTTCCGTACTTTCTTTGAACGGAATTTACTCGCAACGATTTGTGTTTAGCATTTATTTTGAGGGGAAAAATTGTGTTTAGCTGTAGTCGAGAAAAAAAAAACTACAAAGAAAAAAAACTAAGTGCATGTAATGTTGTCCCAACTGAATGAAATAAACAAAAGCCCGACTAGCCCCGTTGGGCTGAAAATGGGCAGCACAGTGCCACGCTACCCCCCTTCTTCCCCTGAACATGTACCCACAGGAGCACTAGAAAGCAGAAGCGGTGAACTGAAGAAGCGAAGAGGGGAAACGAAACTACTATGCGGACGACTTGGTGTGGACGAACTATGGACGATGGAGGATCAAACGGTCATACCCAGTTGTCCACTACGCATGGATGGCATGATCTAACACATTGTGCAGAAATCGTCCAGATTCTATCATGTGTAGCAGCGTTGGAGGGGAAAAGCAAATGGGATTCACTTGTTGCGCGGAAGGAGTAGCATTCACGTGTCGTCTGTCGCGCTTCGTTTGTTCGCCGACTCGATCTGTCGACGATGAGTGCCTTGCCGTTGGTTAATCTCTTCCGTTCTCTGCTTGATCAGTTACTCTCCCGTCTTGCCTTGTGGTTCTTTGTAAGTTCAGATGCACTTTAAGTTTTTGATGCCTTTCATATTTTTGTTTATGTAGTAAATACTAGGAACACATAACACATTCCTGAAATTTACAGAAAGAACTTCAAGATTAAGCAGGAAAGCACCCTGAATTAGTGGACAATGGTATTAAGGATGGTGATTTGTTTGCATTTGTTTGTGGAAAAGAAAAAAATGGATATGTTCGTGCTATCGGATTGGGTCCAACTCCATCTGAACTAGAGTTGCCTGGAACCTAGCAGTGTAAATCTACAAAGCTTCAAATGGCAATGGAGGCGTGTCGTGTATCTGACCAAAAAGTGGAACATCTGCAAGAACAAATGGACGACATGAAGAAGAAAATGACACAAATGGATGACATGAAGAAGCAAATGGCTGAGATGGGGGAACTTCTTTTGTCTTCACAAGGGCAACGAGATCAAACCAATAGCACACCTACAACAGCACAACAGGCAACATGATAGTTCTACTATATTGTACCTCTGCAATAGTGGAACATGAAATGCTATGATTCATTTATAGTTTATTATATTTAGTAACATCTACAATGCTTGATTTTGATGTAGAACATAAGGACAAGAGAAGCTAGTAATAATGAAGAAGGTAATACTATTCTGGAGGACGTGGCTGACTCAAATGCTATTGGAATTGGAAGAAGAGTTGTTAATGTAGAGAAACCTGACAAGCAACAAGGGGTAAACCTTTCTTTCCTACATAGAAGATGTTATGCCTACTATGCAAAATTCATTTCAATATGATTCCAAACTTCATTTGAATATGATTGAACTTCATTTGAATCGTATATGAAAATCAAACAACCATTGGGCTCCTCTTTTATGGTTCAAATGGTTCGAACTGCTTATTGTTGTGGCTCTCCTTTTGACTGCAATTCTATGCTATGATTCAAATTCATTTGAATTTAATACTATGATACAACTTGAATGAAAATTCATTTAACTTAAGTCTGAACGATAATTCATTTAACTAGATCTTGTCAATATGATGCTTTATTAACTTAAGTTTTTCTGCTTGGGATTCCCTATGCTTTTCTACACAATAATATGTATTTGTACACTTGAACTTGCTTCTTTAAAATGAAATTATGTTCTGAATTACAATTTTTCCCTATAGGGTGGAAGAGATGTGATACTATATAGCATAACTAGACCCTTAAGTGTCGCTGTTGCCAAAGGAACAATTCAAACAACCAATCCAAAGGATGTGGTGGGGGTGAGCCTCTAGGTTCTCAATTTGTTGAAATTATCGTCCATTCGGTGTTCAAAAGGGAAACTCAGTTGCCTCGTCTGTATAGAGATGTGCTTACCATGGCAGATGCTAAGGGGAAATCAATTGCATGGCCATCTGCTATGGTAAGAATCTAGAGCACTTGATTTCTTTTCTTTTTCGCTGATTGGTCACCTATTGCCCATGGGAGATGCTAAGTAATGATTATTGTTGTAGATCAAAGATGCGCAGAAGGCAACCAATGTGCCACGAGGTGCAGGTACTATGACATACTCCATACTTCAAGTTTACTATGATCCATTCTTTTCCTTGTATTCTGTGATTGTTGTGCCATCAGCAGCTTTTTATGTGATGTGATGAAATTGCTGTGATTGGAAATAGTGGAATGCTTGTTGAATGTGAGAAACCATCTGTTTATTGCTGGGACAAATCCCTAGCATGTTTTTCGCCTATCTAATTCCTGTTAGCACTTCACTAGCTACTATTGTGTTCTTTGCATTCTATTCTTTTTTAGTGCCTTTTTTTAACTGTAAACCTGAGTGAGATATTGATTGTTTGCATTTGTGGGTTTTCATAATTTATTGGATCACTTTGCTGAGTGTGAGAGACTGCCAGAACCACTTGTAGCAGAAGTGTCTGATACGTCTCCAACGTACCTATAATTTTTGCTTGTTCCATGTTGTTATGTTATCATTCTTGGATGTTTTACAATCATTTTATAGCAACTTTATATCATTTTTTGGGACTAACCTATTGACATAGTGCCCAGTGCCAGTTGCTGTTTTTTTGCTTGTTTTTTACTTCGCAGAAAATCAATACCAAACGCAGCGAAACTTTTTGGAGATTTTTTTGGACCAGAAGACATCCAGTGGGCCAAAGAAGTACCAGAGGGGGGCTCCAAGGGGAGCACAACCCACCTGGGCGCGCCTGGGGGCCCAGGCGCGCCCTGGTGGGTTGTGCCCACCTCGGCCGCCTCCCACACCGCCTCTTTGCTCTATAAATACCCCAATATTCCAAAAACCCTAGGGGAGTCGACGAAACACAATTCCAGCCGCCGCAAGTTCCAGAAACACCAGATCCAATCTAGACACCATCACGGAGGGGTTCATCATCCTCATTGGTGCCTCTCCGATGATGCGTGAGTAGTTCATTGTAGACCTTCGGGTCCGTAGTTAGTAGCTAGATGGCTTCCTCTCTCTCTCTCTCTCTCTCTCTCTCTCTCTCTTGTGATTCTCAATACAATGGTCTCTTGGAGATCTATTTGATGTAACTCTTTTTGCGGTGTGTTTGTTGGGATCCGATGAACTTTGAGTTTATGATCAGATCTATATTTTTATCCATGAAAGTTATTTGAGTTTCTTTGATCTCTTATATGCATGATTACTTATAGCCTCGTATTTCTTCTCGAATCTTTGGTTTAGTTTGGCCGACTAGATCGATTTTTCTTGCCATGGGAAGATGTGCTTTGTGATGGGTTCGATCTTATGGTGCTCAATCCCAGTGACAGAAGGGGACATGACACGTATGTATCGTTACTATTAAGGATAACAAGATGGGGTCTATTCCTACATGAATAGATCTTGTCTACATAATGTCATTGTTTTTATTGCATTACTCTGTTTCTCCATGAACTTAATACACTAGATACATGCTGGATAGTGGTCAATGTGTGGAGTAATAGTAGTAGATGCAGGCAGGAGTCAGTCTACTAATCTTGGACGTGATGCCTATATAACGATCATTGCCTGGATATCGTCATGATTATTTGAAGTTCTATCAATTGCCCAACAGTAATTTGTTTACCCACCGTATGCTATTTTTCTCGAGAGAAGCCACTAGTGAAATCTACAGCCCCCGGGTCTATTCTTCATCATATTTGCTTTCCGATCTATTATTTGCCACTTTTATTTTCAGATCTATATTTCCAAAAACCCAAAAATACCTTGCTGCACTTTTTTGTTACTTCTTTTCTTTTGTGTTTATTCGAGATCTATTTATCCAATCTATCATAATTTTTATCCCGTCAACTTGACAATTTCTAGCACCGTTACCCAAAAGGGATTGACAACCCCTTTAACACGTCGGGTTGCAAGTATTTGTTATTTGTATGCAGGTACCGTTTACATAGTGTTGCTTGGTTCTCCTACTGGTTCGATAACCTTGGTCTCATCACAGAGGGAAATACCTACCGTAGCTGTGCTGCATCATCCCTTCCTCTTTGGGGAAATACCGACGTAGTTCAAGCGACATCAAAAGGAATTTCTGGCGCTGTTGCCGGGGAGACATCATCAATATCTATCAGGTTCCTAATCACAAATCTTATCTCCTTGCAATTTATATTATTTGCCATTTGCCTCTCGTTTTCATCTCCCCCACTTCACAAAAATTTGCCGTTTTATTCGCCCTCTTTTTCGTTCATCATTTTCTCGTCAGATCTATCTTTTTGTTTATGATCTTGCTTGCCTACTTTGTCACTATGGCTAGCATGTCTACCCCTCCTTTGTCACCGGATTTTGAAGTTTTATACTTCAAGCAGAAACAAGAAGAAAATTTAAAAGATGCCTGGTATAGGCTAATGGAATCTTATCACATTTGCAATCTAAAAGGGGATGCAAAGATTTTGCTTCGAAATTTTTATATAGGCTTGACATTGCATCATAGACAACTTTTGGATTTTGCCGCTAAAGGGAACTTTATTGAGCTTGATGCTAATATCGCTTATGAGATCCTAGAGGGAATTTTGGGAATTCCACCAATCAAAAAGGGGATTTCTTTCACCCAATAAGGGGCCCAAATTTTGGACAAGTTGAGTGATTTGCATAAACATTTGGTCGAGTTACAAAAATATAATGAACCTCTCAAACATATTAGTGGAAACCTAAATCGAATGAACACCTTGATTACTGTTTGCAATAAATGTTTGGATATTTTAGATCTCAAGATGGTTTCTTTTCCTCAGAATTTAGGGAAGCGTAAAGAGCCTCCCGGGTTTGAGAAAGTTCTTGCAAAATTTGCCAAAAATAAAGATGACAATACTTGAATCTATGCTTTATGCCTAGCTAGGGGCGTAAAATGATAGCGCTTGTTGGGAGGCAACCCAGTGAATAAAATTTGTTTTTGCCTTTTTATTTCTGTTCTTGAGTGTTTGCACAATTATGCCTCTGTTATGATTGTGTTTTTAATGTTTTAATTAGTGTTTGTGCCAAGTAAAGCCTTTGGGATAGCTTTGGTGATAGTTGATTTGATCTTGTTGGAAAACAGAAACTTTTGCGTCCAGTAAAATAATTTTGAAAAATCACAGAAGTGACGAACAATTCTGAATGTTTTTAAACAAGATTTATATATAAATTTCCTCTCTTGTACTAATTTTTCAAAAAAATTGGAGTTACAGAAGTATGAGAACAATTTGCATCTTTACAGACTGTTCTGTTTTTGACAGATTCTGTTTTCTTTGCATTGTGTGCTTATTTTGATGAATCTATGGTTTGTATCGGGGGGTATAAGCCATGGTAAAGTTAGAATACAGTAGATATAATACAATAAAAATATTGAATGGGTTTTCTACAGTACTTAAAGTAAAGATTAGTTTTCTTATACTAACGGATCTCACGAAGGTTTTGTTGAGTTTTGTGTGATTGAAGTTTTCAAGTTTTGGGTAAGATCACGATGGATGAAGGAATAAGGAGTAAGAAGAGCCTAAGCTTGGGGATGCCCCATGGCATCCCAAGCCATTATCCAAAGAGAAACAAGCAACTAAGCTTGGGGATGCCCCCGAGTGGCATCCCCTCTTTCTTCTAACGACCATCAGTATTTTACTTGGAGCTATATTTTTATTCGTCACATATCATGAGTTTTGCTTGGAGCATCTTGTGTTAAATGAGTATTTGCTTGTTTTGATTTTTAATTTGTGTCATCTATCCTTGCTGAACACACCTATTTGAGAGAGCCAAAATTATGCTATGATTTGTTAGAATTGCTCTATGTGCTTAACTTAAATTCTTTAAGCTATGGAATTGCTCTAGTGCTTCACTTATATCTTTTTGAGCACGGTGTGCTTTTAATATTTTTGAAGAAATGCTCTCATGCTTCACTTAGATTTATTTGAGAGTTAGTAATTTTGAAGAAATTCTCTCATGCTTCACTTATATTATTTTGATAGAAGAAAATGTTATGCTCATGTTCTTCACTTAGATTTGTTTGAGCTATCAAAAGCAACATATGAAATTAGTCCCAAAGTAATAGATATTCAAGAGGGATATAATAGAAAATTTCATGAAGATCATTGGACAAAATAAACTTGATTCTTTGTAATAGTTTTGCGATATGATGATATAATATGTGAGTCATGTTGATGAGTAATTGTGCTTTAGTAAGAATATTGGTGTTAAGGTTTGTGATTCCCTATGCAAGCACGAAAGTCAATAGTTGTGCAATGAAATTACATCCTACTTGTGGTGCATTATTCGGTGTTAGTTATGCTTAATGCTCGCTTATGAGATTTTTCATTTCTTGGTTGGATGCTTATCAATCTTTTTGCTAGCCTTCACTTGTACTAAGTAGGAATACTACTTGTGCATACAAAATCCTTAAACCCAGTTTTGCCATATGAGTCCACTATACCTACCTATTTGCGGTATTTCCGTGCCGTTCTAAGCAAATTTGTATGTGCCATCTCTAACTTTCAAAATAAATTTCCTTTTTGTGTGCTCGTACAGGTCATGAAATGGTAGGGGGTGGCTGATATTTTTCCATGCTAGATGTGTTATTCTCAAGATGAGTGTTTATTCACTTGTCATTGCACGAGAGTACGGCAAAGGTATTAGGGATGCCCAGTCCTGAAATGAAAAATGAATTTACTTTATGTTGTCAAATAATAAATTCCTTAGAAAGTGCTGGTATGGAAGGTACCCGTGGATAAGGCTAGCCGTGGAATGTGAAAGTATGGTGGAAAAAGGAATAAACTTTATTTTCTATTTGGGAACCACCTATGATATATCTAGCATGGAAAGTATTGGGAACTACTCGATCGTTTTCGTTGACAGGAAAAGCATGCCACCCAAAATGTTTTATCTCTATCTTTTTTCGCTTTGAGCTCTGGCACCTCTACAAATCCCTACTTCCCTCTACGAAGGGCCTTTCTATTTACTTTATGCAATTTTTATTTTATTTGAGTCTCCATCTTCTCTTATAAAGCACCAACTAAGGGGCACTATGATCGTACTTGAGCATTGGGTATAGCTAATATACGAGTGTGTTTCATGAATGGATCAATGATTGAGCATAAATGGGCTAGGGATAACTTGCTTTAGTGTTGATATTTTGAAAGACATGGTTGCTTGTTGATATGCTTGACTATTGAAATCTTCATGTCAAAATTAGACTATTGCTTTGAATCATATAAAAGTCCAAATGTCCCTGCTACAAGAAAAGAAAATGTGATGAACATGTTAGGCAGCATTCCACATCAAAAATTCTGTTTTTATCGTTTACCTACTCGAGGACGAGTAGGAATTAAGCTTGGGGATGCTGATACGTCTCCAACGTATCTATAATTTCTGCTTGTTCCATGCTGTTATGTTATCATTCTTGGATGTTTTACAATCATTTTATAGCAACTTTATATCATTTTTTGCGACTAACCTATTGACATAGTGCCTAGTGCCAGTTGCTATTTTTTTGCTTGTTTTTTACTTCGCAGAAAATCAATACCAAACGGAGTCCAAATGCAGCGAAACTTTTTGGAGATTTTTTTGGACCAGAAGACATCCTGTGGGCCAAAGAACAACCAGAGGGGGCTCCGAGGGGAGCACAACCCACCTGGGCGCGCCTGGGGGCCCAGGCGCGTCCTGGTGGGTTGTGCCCACCTCGGCCGCCTCCCGCACCGCCTCTTTACTCTATAAATACCCCAATATTCCAAAAACCCTAGGGGAGTCGACGAAACACAATTCCAGCCGCCGCAAGTTCCAGAAACACCAGATCCAATCTAAACACCATCACGGAGGGGTTCATCGTCCTCATTGGTGCCTCTCCGATGATGCGTGAGTAGTTCATTATAGACCTTCGGGTCCGTAGTTAGTAGCTAGATGGCTTCCTCTCTCTCTCTTGTGATTATCAATACAATGGTCTCTTGGAGATCTATTTGATGTAACTCTTTTTGCGGTATGTTTGTTGGGATCCGATGAACTTTGAGTTTATGATCAGATCTATATTTTTATCCATGAAAGTTATTTGAGTTTCTTTGATCTCTTATATGCATGATTACTTATAGCCTCGTATTTCTTCTTCGAATCTTTGGTTTAGTTAGGCCGACTAGATCGATTTTTCTTGCCATGGGAAGAGGTGCTTTGTGATGGGTTCGATCTTACGGTGCTCAATCCCAGTGACAGAAGGGGACATGACACGTATGTATCTTTGCTATTAAGGATAACAATATGGGGTCTATTACTACATGAATAGATCTTGTCTACATCATGTCATCGTTCTTATTGCATTACTCCGTTTCTCCATGAACTTAATGCACTAGATGCATGCTGGATAGTGGTCGATGTGTGGAGTAATAGTAGCAGATGCAGGCAGGAGTCGGTCTACTAATCTTGGACGTGATGCCTATATAATGATCATTGCCTGGATATCATCATGATTATTTGAAGTTCTATCAATTGCCCAACAGTAATTTGTTTACCCACCGTATGCTATTTTTCTTGAGAGAAGCCACTAGTGAAATCTACGGCCCCCGGATCTATTCTTCATCATATTTGCTTTCCGATCTATTATTTGCCACTTTTATTTTCAGATCTATATTTCCAAAAACCCAAAAAATACCTTGCTGCACTTTTTTGTTACTTCTTTTCTTTTGTGTTTATTCGAGATCTATTTATCCAATCTATCATAATTTTTATCCCGTCAACTTTACAATTTCTGGCACCGTTACCCGAAAGGGATTGACAACCCCTTTAACACGTCGGGTTGCAAGTATTTGTTCTTTGTATGCAGGTACCATTTACATAGTGTTGCTTGGTTCTCCTACTGGTTTGATAACCTTGGTCTCATCACAGAGGGAAATACCTACCGTAGCTGTGTTGCATCATCCCTTCCTCTATGGGGAAATACCGACGTAGTTCAAGCGACATCAGTGTCCTATAATACATTCAAACACAGGAGTAGTGTGTAGAATTACGCATGGTTTTATGCTTGCTATGAAACTTCCATGTCAATAATTTCCAAATCCTATCTGTAATTTATTGAGAATAAAACAATGCATAATCTATTCCTACCAATCTTTATTTGAACTTTGAACATTCTTTGGGTTGAATGCTGACTTACTTGAGAAATCTTTATGGATTTCATGTACTTAGCCACCTAGCGCATGGATATGATGACTTGGAGTGTCATGGAACATTTGGTTGTTTGCAGTATTTTGGACCAGCCAACTTCAACCATGTCATGAATATTCTGTGTGTTATTTGGTGCTTCAAGTATTTTGCAGTAGAACTTTGTGCTCATGGATGTGACTTGTGTTCTGGACTAGTGTTTGAACTCTTTTAGACTAGCAAGTGAAGAAAATGTGCCCTAGAGGCACTAATAAAGTTGTTATTTTATATTTCCTTATTCATGATAAAGGTTTATTAATCATGCTAGAATTGTATTGATCGGAAACTTAAATACATGTGTGAATATATAAACAAATACCGTGTCCCTAGTAAGCCTCTACTAGACTAGCTCGTTGATCAAAGATGGTTAAGGTTTCCTAACCATAGACATGTGTTGTCATTTGATAACGGGATCACATCATTAGGAGAATGATGTGATGGACAAGACCCATCCGTTAGCTTAGCATATTGATCGTTAAGTTTATTGCTATTGCTTTCTTGATGACAAATACATATTCCTTCGACAATGAGATTATGCAACTCCCGGATACCAGAGGAATACCTTGTGTGCTATCAAACGTCACAACATAACTGGGTGATCATAAAGATGCTCTACAGGTATCTCCGAAGGTGTTTGTTGAGTTGGCATAGATCGAGATTAGGATTTGTCACTCCGAGTATCGGAGAGGTATCTCTGGGCCCTCTCGGTAATACACATCATAAGAAGCTTTGCAAGCAAAGCGACTAAGGTGTTAGTTACAAGATGATGTATTACGGAATGAGTAAAGAGACTTGCCGGTAACGAGATTGAACTAGGTATGAAGATACCGACGATCGAATCTCGGGCAAGTAACATACCGATGGACAAAGGGAATTACGTATGTTGTCATAAGGTTCAAAAAATAAAGATCTTCGTAGAATATGTTGGAGCCAATATGGGCCTCCAGGTTCCGCTATTGGTTATTGACCGAAGAGGTGTCTCGGTCATGTCTACATAGTTCTCGAACCCGTAGGGTCCGCATGCTTAACGTTCGTTGACGATATAGTGTTATATGAGTTATATGATTTGGTGACCGAATGTTGTTCGGAGTCCCGAATGAGATCACGGACATGACGAGGAGTCTAGAAATGGTCGATAGGTAAAGATTTATATATAGGACGATGGTATTCGGACACCGGAAGAGTTTCGGAATGCACCGGGTAGTCATCGGGTCACCGGAAGGGGTTCCGGACAACCCCGGTAAGTGTATGGGCCTAATGGGTCAAAGGGGGGGGACAGACCAGCCCACTAGGGGGCTGGTGCACCCCTCCACATGACTGGCCAGCCCTAGGGGGAGGAAAGGGGAGGGTGGCCCCTCCTGCCTTTCCCTTCTCAGGAGAGAAAGGAAAGGGGGGGGCGCCACCTCCTCCTTCCTTCCTCCCGCACTCCAATGAGGAAAGGGGGGCGGCACTTGGGAGAGACCCCAAGTAGGATTCGGCCTACTTGGGGGCGCCTCCTGGCTGCTCCCTCCTCCCCCCACCTATATATATGTGGGAGGGGGCGCCTAGCACAACCAGAACAATTGCTTAGCCGTGTGCGGCGCCCCCTCCACCGTTTACACCCTCGATCATATTTTTGTAGTGCTTAGGCGAAGCCCTGCGGAGATCACTTCACCATCACCGTCACCACGCCGTCGTGCTGCCGGAACTCATCCACTACCTCGCCGTCTTTTGGATCAAGAAGGCAGAGGACGTCACCGAGCTGAACGTGTGCTGAACGTGGAGGTGTCGTACGTTCGGTACTCAATCGTTTGGAGCGCGAAGAAGTTCGACTACATCAACCGCGTTAACAAATGCTTCCGCTTACGGTCTACGAGGGTACGTAGACACACTCTCCCCTCTCATTGCTATGCATCTCCATGGATAGATCTTGCGTGTGCGTAGAATTTTTTTTTTGTTTTCCATGCAACGTTTCCCTACAGCAAGTATTGCTCCTATTAATGTGACTTGTTTTGTTATGAACCTGGGTCAATATATATGTATGTTGTTATGAACCTGGGTCAAACCTATGCAGTGCTCATGGATGGGCAAACTATGTTGGTTGTTGTGAACCTGGGTCGATATATATATGTATGTTGTCATCTTGATGTTGTTTATGGATGACATTTGAGCATTGTATATGTATATCCAATATTTTCATTTTGATGTTGTTTGTGGATGACATTTGAGCACTGCATATGTGCCAAATTATTATTTTGTCTGTACACTTTATATGGACGTTGCATGTTACCTGTTGGCCAAGGTACATACCTATCTTCACAGAGTAAGTGTCGGGAAACGTACCTAACTAGCTAGATGATAATCCCCAAGTGCAAGGAATCATCGTAGCAATTTCCAAAGATGGAAGTGATAAGTATGGAGTGTCGAACCCACAAGGAGCTAAAGGTAAGATCAATATTCTCTCAAGTCCTATCTGCCACTAATACGACTCTACGTACACCGAACGTTTGCTTCCATCTAGAAATGAGAAATAAAACTACGTTGTGGGTATAAAGAGGATAGCTTTGCATGATATGGGAGAGCTAAAATGCAAAACTAGGTGATGTTAACATGAAGTTATAATATATTACAAATAGCGAGTGTGGAATAATGATGGAACGGTGTGCGGAATTGTCCTAAGCAATTGTTAACAAGATCGATAATCATTATTGCAATTTTATATGAGGGAGAGGCATAAGCTAACATACTTTCTCTACTTGGATCATATGCACTTATGATTGGAACCCTAGCAAGCATCCGCAACTACTAAAGATTATTAAGGTAAAACCCAACCATAGCCTTAAAGTATCAAGTCCTCTTTACTCCCATACACAAACAACCCCCTTACTCGGGTTTAAGCTTCTGTCACTCTAGCAACCCACTATAAGCAAATCACGAACATATTGCAAACCCTACAGCAGGAATCCCTCACGTGTGCGCGGCACGGAGGGCACCATAGGACAGCACCAAAATAAAGCATACAACTCAAACCAATCTAGATCATCAATCAACCCAAAAGACAAAAGAAATCTACTCAAAACATCATAGGATGGCAACACATCATTGGATCATAATATGTGGCATAAAGCACCATGTTCAAGTAGGGGACTACAGTGGGGTGCGGGAGAGTGGACCGCTTAAAAGAGATGAGGAAGGTGATGAAGAAGGTGATGTTGATGAAGATGATCACCGCGGTGATGGTTTCCCTGGCGGCACTCTGGTGCCACCGAGAGAGAGGGGGAGAGAGAGTCTCCCCCTTGTGCTTCCTCCTCCATGGCCTCCCCCCTAGATGGGGAGAGGTTCTCCCTCTAGTCCTTGGCCTCCATGGTGATGATGGCCCTCTCCGGCTTCCTCCTCCATAGCCTCTGGTGATGATGGCCCCCTCCGGCAGGGTGCCAGAGAGGGCCTAGATTGATTCACAAAGGCTTGAGGCGGCGGAACTTCCGATCTAGGGTTCTTTTCGGAGGTTTGGGTATTTATAAGAATTTTTGGCGTCGGTCTCACGTCAAGGGGGTGCCCGAGGGGCCCACAAGCCCAGAGTACCCTCCCTGGGGGTACGGCGTGCCTAGAGGGCTTGTGGCCTTCTCGTCCATTTCCTGGCCCAGCTCTTGTGCTTCGGGAGTCTCTTTTGGTCCATAAAAAATCACCGTAATTTTTTAGCCCATTCCGAGAACTTTTATTTCTGCACAAAAAACGACACCACGGTAGTTCTGCTGAAAACAGCGTCAGTCCGGGTTAGTGTGGCGCCCCGCCTGATTACCACTGTAGCCAGACGGTCGCCACGCATACCAGCCCAGGAAATCACTCTGGCATGCGCGTTTACAACAAGTATCATGAACACAGGCATTTCTATTAATGGATATATAAGTCTTACATGATATATTACATGAGTGATGGCAGCGAAAAAGCTCTATCTAAGGCAGCATGGTCCTGATGCGGCTCCAAGCCACAGGGATCTGGCTGGGTTACGCTCCTAGCTCGCGAACGCTCCGGCTCCTCGTCGACAGACGACAGATCCTTATGTGAACCTGGCCACATTGAAGGTTGCTGAGTACTTTTGAATGTACTCGCAAGCAAACCAAACTAACATATACAC
The DNA here is from genome assembly GCA_011799875.1 of Thinopyrum elongatum. Taxonomy (NCBI): domain Eukaryota; kingdom Viridiplantae; phylum Streptophyta; class Magnoliopsida; order Poales; family Poaceae; genus Thinopyrum; species Thinopyrum elongatum. The sequence goes on from CM022297.1 coordinate 425,380,990, forward strand.
CAAGCAATGCAATCCATGGCATTCAAGCATGCACATGTTATTAGAGCAAGATTAAATTATCATGGCATGGCATGACTAGCTAGCAATATTAATTACTCAAGTAGAATACAGTAAAGAAAAGCATATCAAGTAAATAAGCCATACTCCGAACATTCTCATGATCCAAATCCAATCCAAGTCTTTTGGTCATCTGACCGCTCATCTCATAGCCATCCCATGGCTAACATATCATATTCCTGACATCATCTGATGTCTATGCATCTACACTACCAGTTTGACAAACTTACTCTCTTCCATTATTATCACTGTTCCTGTTGACCACCTAGAGAGGTCTGGACGGACTATCCAATACCGTGGACGCGGCTATTCGAATAGATTTTACACTCTGCAGAGGTTACGCACTTTACCCACACCATGGAGCACCTAACCTCGTGATCCCATTCGGGTGGACCAGTGTTGCTCCAACGAAACCTGCCTAACCCGTGACTCCTGCACCGTACCACCGGCAATCATCCTCCCCCGGAGTCCTGCCCTGGGTGGCCCCTGTGTCACCTCGTGACACCTGCCACCGTCGTGGCCAAACTAAACTGTCCCAAACGGGGACTCCCGGGTTAAACAATCAACTGGGCTCTCAAGGTTATCGCCGCCTACCGGGCCAGGGTAGCATGCACGCATAACCTTCCCTAGTTGGTGGTACCGATAAAAGAGCACACGATCAGACCAAGTCAAGGCCGTCCCATTCCGGCAAATGTGGTTGCACGGATAAGTCCGGACAGGTGACTCTGGATCAACCGACTAGGTTTAGCTTTAGCCAGTATTTAGCAAGCATGGATATTCATCATGAATAACTTAACATGGTGGTAACTATGTATGAGGTAATAACTGTGGAAACATAACAGCCTATCTCCATGCAGCATCACAATGAGTCCTTAGTGAAACAAGATTTAAATGGCACGTCATCATCTTACAAGCTCTAGCTGTAAGTTACGACCATCGGAACCCTTGCACAAAACCGGCAAAGAAACCAGTAGCCACCAGAACGGTCTTTACAACTCAGATCTGGGACATTACCGGAATAACTCAACCCCGGCTCAAGACGGCTGGAAAGCAGCTCAGAGCATGAGACGATGTTGATAAGAAGAATGTAGCAGCTCCCTAAGACGGCCGAGAAACAGCTCAGAGCATAGGGTCACTGCTACGGAAAGAAATTCAACAGCTGCCCGAGACGGCCGAAAAGCAGCTCACCTGAATCATACCCCACCTGTGGCGGGGACAAGTGGCAGCACGAATCAAGTATGGGGGTTACCGGAACAAGACTCGATCTACGGTCGACTCAAGAGGCTTAAGTATTTCCTGCAGTGGTTAGCACAACAAAGTATTCTTTCAACAGCAATTCCAAACAGGGCCACAACCCTTGCACGCTCCAACATGCATAACAAACAAGGCATGATCACGCTTCAACGTGGTCACCCTTCTGCCGGTACTGTACCTTACTTATATCTGCACCTGCAAGTTAGTCATGACAACACACAATGCATGGTATGAGGAAACATGCCATCACTACATGCATGCAAATTTTTATTCAAACTCAACCGATGTATGACTTCATTTATTCTTGCAAACAATATAACCATGCAATTCACCATATCAAGTGTTCAAGATGCTTGCCTTGAGCATGCAGAGATATTGGGTGCACTCCAAAAGTTTTGAAAAGTTTCTTCCCCCCATCTCCTATTTTCAAAAATATTCAATTACTACATAAAGTCGTAACAGTGCTAAAAAGTTGTCAGGAAAATTTTGAAATAAAATAGATGAAAAATGAGAAATAACAGAAAAATAATCAATTTATTTGGAGTTCATATGATTTACTTAGGGAATTTCTAAGCTGAAATAAATGACTAAATGGACTATTTAATAGACCCAACAAAAACTAAGCTTAGGAAAAAATGTTCACCCTAGCTAGGTTACGAGAACATGATTTTATAAGTCTACATAAATTTGAATCATTAAATTTGGATTTGAAATGGCCACTGTGGAATTATTTGAAAATTGCTGGATAAAGAAAAAAGAAGAAGGCTGAGGAGCGCCCTGTGCGTGTTTTAGTTGCACGGCATCACTAGGCCTAGCCCAGTCGCTTCGGCCGCGCGGGACGAACCGGTGACTCACTGACGAGCAGGGCCCTAGCGTCGGGTTTGACCCTGGCCATGGTCAACCACGCGAAAACAAGGAGCTCCTGCCGGCGGCGATTGCCGGCGATTGGTGGTGCCATTCCGGGCGCCGAGCACATGCTCGAGCTCGGGATAGACTCGCGCATCTCTGGGTGAGCTCTTTGGACGAGGGGATAGGCTGTAGCGCCGGTAGCTTCAACTCCGACGGACGGCGGCGGTGACCGAAACAGGGCTTTCTTCTATGGTGGGTCTCCGGTGAAATTGACGACGGGCTGGATCTGCGGGTCTCTTGGGAAGCTAGTGGTGAAGGTATTGGGGAGAGGGAGGCTCGGGAGAGGCGGGAATCCTCGGCGAAGTGGTGGTGGCAGAAGCTACTGGAGGCGAGGAGGACGGCCATTACCGGCTGTGATGTTGCTCTGGGAGGCTTACGGAGGGAGGAGAAGGAGTGCTGGTGTCGAAGGCGTGCACTCAGGGCTTTAAATAGCAGGGGAAGGTCGATTCGCGAGCTCCCAAAGATAAGCACGACGGCGGTGGCCATTATTGCGGTGGGTGCGGCCGTTGAGGCCGGTGGCCGTGGTCGGCGGGGTTGTTGAGGACGGTGGCAATCCGTAGTAATGGTGGAGCGGGCTGGCTGGCTCGAACGCGCGCTAAGTGGCTGGGGCGGTGCCGTCCCCGAGCTGACTGCGGTGGCGGTCATTGATGGCTTCCCGTGGTCGATGGTGAGGCCGGTGTGGTTGGTGGGGGCGGCGTAATGTGTGCAAGCTTTCGGAGGAAGCCACCATCCAGGAGAGTTGCTGGCAGCTCGAGGACGCGCCACGCATCTGGGCAGAGCCGTGGCAGAGACGGCGGCGGTGGGCGGTTGTGGACGGCACTAGCGGATGATAGGAGGTGTCGGCGGGGTCGGTGGGTGTGTGGCGGTGCTTCCTGGGCTGTTATGAGGACCGAAGAGGAAGCAGAGCGGAGACGGTAGCTCGATGCCAGTGGCTGTAATACACACGCCCTGGTCGCGCTCTGTGCACGCGCGCAATGTGCTCGATGCAATGCCAAGGGCACCTACAGGGATCTGTACAAGACACCAGTTGGCAGGGTAATGCTCCTGGGCATGGGAGAGGTTATGGACATGCTGGTTTGACCAGAAGTGCAAGTGCCCAGTGCAGTTTAGAGAGATGCCAATTTTCTGTCATGCCCATAAGCTGTTTGACAGAATGTTTTGGTGGTCTAGGTGGCTCTGTTGGTTTTGAATTTTGGCAGGATGGTGCCTCATTAGATGGTAGATATGGTGGTGGAGTTGGTTTGGCAAGAAGGGAAACTTGCTAATGCAAGTTTTACCAGAATTCATTTCTGCACAGAAACTACAGAGGGATATTTGGTGGACTTCCATGATGTAAATGGATCTGATCTTCTGGACTTAAGGTTTTGGTTGAAAGGACAATGAGTGGGAAAATTTTGGGAATTTTTTAAGCAAGGAAAATAGAGGTTGTAGTTGTAACCTAGAAAATGGACAGAATGGAAAAAAAAGTTACACTAAAAATTTTCAAAACACCAAGTTGGGTTTTTGCATAAAAGTGATGTATAGGCATCACATGACCTCCCATAATTTTTGTGGAATTTTAAAATAATTATTTAAAGTAGTTGTAGTGCAACAGAGGCATTTAAAGTATTGAAAAAGCTATTAAAAGAATTATATTGAGTCAAATTTTATTATGAAAATAATTCCTACTGTTATTTAAGTAATAATGAAATGGTCTTGAGAAAACTACCACAGCCACAATATTATTTCCAAAAATTTCTATATGGAGTGAAGAATTTTGAAAGTCAGAAACAGAAAATAGTTCTGAAAATAATAAAGGGCTTAATTTAATTCAAAATTTTATTTTTGGCCATATTTTACTTAATAAAAATATGATTAAATTTTTGGGGTATTACAGTAGGTCGAGATGACACAAATAATGGTATGCAAAATGTGTAGACATAATTTGACAATTTTGCTGGAACATACTACTTCCTTCAGTAAAAGAAGAAGATGTGCTGAATAAGCTCTAATATGTCACCATGATTGTTCTCATTTGTTAAAAAATAGGAGAATGTTCTTTCAAATGATTGGCTTATTTTTTTAGATCTTTCTCCTCATGCATTTTTACTAGTTGACAATGTTGAGTGATCCTTTTCCATACGCTTGTGCATAGTATGTAATTTGTTTTCAGAAATATTCTTCCGAGGGATATGTTTTTATTATGAATTAGGTGGGACTACATTATTAATAATAATTATATGTTTTATATTCTCAATGGCTCGATTTGAAGGTTGTAATTTTGTTACTCTGAAGCAATTGCACGGGCCTTTTTGCTCACTGGAAGAGCAGAGAAAGGTGAGTGGATCTGACACATACGTTGATTAATATTTTACCAATGACGCTTAGTGTTTCTCTTGTCGAGTACAAGGGGAGATCCCATTCCGCCAGCTTTAGTTTGCTAATTTATCACTGTTTTGTACCTGTTCTTTGCAAAGGTACATTCTCTAAGGGGTACCAACGCATGGTTGGCCAACAAATGCTAACAATCTTGCGCCACTTCAAGTAAGAAACGCTAAAGTTTGTATGTCTGGTAAGCACTATTTTTGTGGTTGATTTAAGGGTCCAAAACCAAAATTATTTGAATTGATAGAAAATGTTAGCTATTTAAGAATCATGAAATTTCTATTGCTGTGAATAATTTCCTATGAATGAGATATTGGGCTACCATTTTACTAGGATAGTGTTATTTTGTCAACTCTATTATTAATAGCCATTTAATGTGCTTTTGTTTAATAATATATTAGTTGCAAGCATGCGTGGTGTGAAGGAGGCATGATGAGACATGTGCAGAGCGAGAGAGTATGAGGGATGAAACACATGCGGGGAGGGACCCACGGAGGGGGCCCTCATCTCCCGCTCGAGAGATTAGTTTAAACATTCCCTTCCGCTACACGAGGTTCAGCGACAAATATGACATGGGGTGGTCCAGCTCATCCCCTGCACTGACAATGTCTAGACGTGATGTAACTAGATGGACAACCCGTCCACAATCGGCGAAGGCAAGAACAAGGATAGGTGGTGACACGGGTAGGACCCTTTGTTCAAATAGAGGTCATGGAATGAGAGTGGGAGATGTGTCCTAGAGTCATGCCTATTAGACTAGGGTGCATACATTTTTGTATTTCTCCCGTTGCCACGCACGGGCATTTTTACTAGTTTTTATAATAAAACTTGCCCAAAATAATTCTTTTAATGGTATTTTCAACTTTGAAATGTCTCTGTTGCACTAGAACTATTTTAAATAAATTTTTATTTAATGCCACAAAATGGGAGAGCCTCTTAGTCCTATAGATTAATTTTAGGCAAAAAAAAACAACTAGGTCTTTTGAAAAATTTGAGCAAGACATCCTCTTTTCATTTCTGTCCCATCCTTAAGTTATAAATACAACCCTGTTATTTCTTGCTCAAATAATTCTGAACTTTTTCCATCATGTATTTCTTCCAACCAAACACTTAAGTCCAGAAGCTCATCTCAATTTGCATCTTTTAAGCCCACTAAATGTTTCGACCAAGTTTGGGTCTAGAACTGAATTTTTCCAACACTTGCACTTGCAAGTTTTTCATTTTGTCAAACCAACCTTACCATCATCTCTATCATCCAAAAAGACCCCATCCTGCCAAGTTTCACTTCCAGAAGAATTTTCTAAATGTCCCTTGCATTCTGTCGAACACCTTGAGCCCATGACATATTTTGACAACATTTCTGAACTCCATGGGACAGTAGATCTTCCTGTGAAACTAACTTGTCTACCATCCTTTTCATCACAAGTAACACTACCCTGCAAAATATCATCTTGATTGGATCACTGTAGCCCACCCTGGCATTTGATCAAGCACGCTACATGCAAGTCCAGAGCGCGGCCAGAGCGCCTGTACTGCAGTCGGTGGCACCGAGCTACTGCCGCCCTTTTGTTGCTTCCCTCGCTCACCATAGCCCACCTATGGCTCACCTGATCAACCTACAACCCTACCGACACCTTCCCTTGGCATCTAGCGTCGTCCACCACCGACCAGCACCAGCCACGGCCGCAGTGGCAGACACGCCACCTTCCAAGCTCTCTGCGCCAGCCAGCGTGCCCGTGGAGTAACTCTGGACGACCACCGCCCCCACCGGCCCTCAGCGACCACGCACCGTCCTCGCCTACCTCGCCATCGTCCTCATTTGCCATTAATGGTCGCCACCGCGATGCACTCGGGGACGGCACCGTCCAAGCCACCTGACACGCATTTGAGCCAACCAGCACGCCCAACCGTTACTGTGGGCTGCCACTGTCCTCACCGACACCGACGACCACCGCCTCAAACCACCCTCCCTACCCCACTAATGGCGATCGCCGCCATGTCTATCTTCGGGAACCCGCGGAACCGACATCTCCTGCCTATAAAAGGCCACCCCGAGCTCTCTTTGCTCCTCAACACATCCCCTCCTCCCTCTGCAAGCCTCCCGTAGAAGCAGAACGACCGGAGAGGTCGTCTTCTCCACCTCCGGCCGAGGCATCCGCCTCCACCATTCGATCGATTCTGGCGCAACCACAGACCCCTCCTCCCCGTTCTCTCCATCACTAGCCTACCCTCGATCCCACAAATCCACCCCCTATCAATTTAGCTCGGGAGCCACCGTAGGCGAAAGCCCCCTCTTGCCCGACGCCGCCGTCCGCCGGAGAGCTCGCCGCCGGCGACTCCGTCCACCTCGGCCACCATGAAGGGTACTCACATGTCCGCCTCGACCCCCTGAACATGCCCATGTGCTCAGCACTCCGAGGGGGCCTAATTTCGTGTTTTTACCCTTTTGCAAAAGTTTAGCCAGATCTGACCCCCATCCGAAAGTATTTCGGGATTTGACCCTTTTCCTACCGCCATAGTCTCCGGCGGTAGGGTATAACAGCCTACCGCCGAAGACCTCTGGCGGTAGGCCACTATTTCTCACATGGCTAGCTAGCAACAAAAGGTAGAAAAGCACATCAGCCATGCAACAGCAAAAAAGCCTACCGCCAAAGACCTCGGCGGTAGGGTATAATGGACTACCGCCAAGGACTTTGGCGGTAGGGTTTTTTTCACGTCAAATGACCGTGACAATGCAGTTAAGTGCTACCGCCATCGACCTCGGCGGTAGGCTGTTATACCCTACCGTCAGAGACTATGGCGGTAGGAAAAAGGGTCAAATCCCGAAATACTTTTGGATGGGGGTTAGATCCGGCTAAACTTTCACAAAAGGGTCAAAACACCAAATATGGCCCTCCGAGGGACACCGCCGTTCACCGGCAAGGATCGCCGGAGCCCTCGCTCTGTTCTGCCGAGGAGAATACACGGGCGGCTGACTAGTCAAACCTGACTGGTGGGGCCGCGTGACCCACTGTCAGCGACTCCCACGTCACCGCTCGCTGACTTAAGTGGAAGCGTATTCTGCACAGTACGTCTTCTCTGCTAAAAATCGTATTTCCAAACGAACCGTTTTCTTTTAAGTTTTTCAATTAAAAATAGAATTTTGACCCCAACTTTGACTGCCTCTAGTTTTTAAATTATAACTCCAAATTAATTAATTCTTTTTCTATCATTTCTCAAATTTCATCTAGTTTATTTTGGTATTTATTTCAAAATTTTCCAAATAACTTTTTTGTACTATTTTCAAATTAGGTGGTGATTGCATATTTTGAAAATAGGAAATGGAGGGAAAATGATTGTTTTCAAAGCTTGTGGAGAATACCTAACATTTCTACATACCTAGGCAAGCATTTTGAACACTTGATATGATGATTGCTTGGTTGATTGTTTGCTAGAATATTTGAAACATGTTATGTTACCTTATATGAAATTGCATATAGATGATCATGCATATGTGGTTCCTTGTCAGTATTTCACTTCACCTAAACATGAAACATTTGTGCCACATATGCCTATGCCTGTTCTGACTAACCTGCAGGAAAGAATTTGTCACTAGTGGAAGTGATCATGAGACAGGAATCTCGTTGTGATGAGAAAGATCAGTGAGGGCATGTTGGGACATGCCAAGTGGCGACCCTGTTGGGTACTACCAAGGAAATATATTGTGCTAACCACTTCAGGAAAACTTAAACCTCCTGAGTCGACCGTAGATCGAGTCTTGTTCTGGTAACCCCCATACTTGTTTCGTGCTGCCACTTGTCCCCGCGTAAAGTAGGGTACGGTTCAGTACGTTGTTAACCCCTTTCCTGCACACACCGTACAAAGGGGCCACGATGAGGGTTCCATGGCTATGGATTAATGTCAGTCATCTGGTCAGGGGGCATGGGTGTTTTCGGCTGGGCCGAGAGGGGGGCACCCCTTAGTTAGCGCGCGATATAAATTTGTGATCCCATGCTATTTGAGGTGTTGGCCTCCCCGTCTTAGAGTTTTTCATGAACGATGCTTTGGGTGATTCCTGGCATCAGGAAAGTTCATCTGGTGTGTGCTGATTATGTGTGTTTCCAACCCAAAGGCCGTAATTGGAATTAGTCAATGTCTCAGGGTTGACTAAAGAAATCATTTAATTGTGGGTAAAGAGTACAACCTCTGCAGAGTATAAAAACCTATTCGAATAGCCGTGTCCGCGGTTAAGGACTACAGTCTGGGATGGGTCAAGTGTTGGTCTTAGTGTCGGTCTTCGGAGGAAAAGAACTAAATCAGGAATTGATTATGATTTATGATGGAAGATTATTATCCCTAATGTTATTATGGACTAACCATTTCTCTTATATGAAATGTTGGGTATCTTTGGGAAGGTTCTACCACCTGGATACTCGTGTTTTTATTTTCTTATAAGCCTTTTATGAGGTGTCGCTTCAGACACCCGATTGTGGCATTTATTATCAAGACCTTTCGAGGCGTCACTTCAGACACCCGACTGGCTCATATATTTTATTCTTTTGGAATTCACCAGGCGGTCCTACCGCCTAGAATTCCCTTTGCCTTTGATTTCATTTGGAGTTAAGCCCTTTGCGTGGCGTCACGAAGACGCCCAACTGTGGCATTCTTTACATCCTTGTCTTGGGTTCCTTCGGGACGGTTCTACCTCCTGAAACCCGAATTTAAATTTGTGCGCAACATTATGATTTACTTATACCTTATTGATATTAGTTGGCAAACCTTTATTAATTGTGCAGATATAATACTCCACATGATTGCATTAAATTCCTGTCATGGCATGGTAGAATATACTTAAATTTAATTGCGTGCATTCTGCCTGTTTTTATTATATTTTTGTTCATAATGTTTGCAAGTACATTCAAACATACTCACTGGCTTGTCCCTGGCTATTGTCTTGGCCAGACTACAATTTGGAGAGGAGCATTACGAAGGAATTCCTGCAACCTAGGAGTCGGAGATAGCAGCCACGCGAGATAGAAGTTAGCGAGGCCAGTTGTTCCTGTGGGAATGGAGTCCCATCAATGTTGGAGACCCACGAGTCGCTTCCGTCATCCACCACTAGAGATCCTTGTTATACTCAATGGACATTTATGGTCTTGTACTCAAATTCTTGTAACTGCTTGGAATTCTGTATCAAGAAAGTGTCCACCAGCAACATTAATCCTGAGGCTGGTGATGACACAAGGGTTATTTGCTGGGATTTTATGTCCCGAAAAACTGGCCCTGACAGTCTGCCGAGTTGAAACTCGACAAATGTTTGTGTCATGTGGCTTTGTCGTTAACTGATTGTCTCATCTAGCACCCCTTCTATGGCCGCATACATCACCCAGATGCAGAGACCGGGGGCACATCCTCCTTTAAAAAAAAATCTAGCGCCCTTTGTTTGCCGAGTTCTCCAAATACTCGGCAATCGCCATTTAACCGTTTGCCGAGTTTCTGATCTTAGATACTCTGCATTCGCCATTTAATAAGAACTTGGCAATATTAATGACGGCCAACCTGTCCCAGCCGATTCCTTTTTACCAAGAACGGAACTCGATACCCTTCAAAAAAAAACGGAACTCGATAAACACAATTCCGAGTTTTTTTTTAGGTTTTGCCGCTCGGCAAACTTTTCAATTCCAGTAGTGCATATGATTGGCCTTGACGATGTTCCACTGCCACGGGGAGGATTATCGTAACATCGACGAACCCGGCCGGCCCAGGTGTCCATGTCCAACCACACCGAAAACATAAAGCAAAAGCAAAAAGTACACCAAAAACATCTGTCAAATCAAGACCACGTCTTTAGTTTTACATGACCAAACAATGAGCATCTCTTGTGACTTGATGCGGCGTATCCTCTGTTCCGAACTTCCGATGTGGCCAACGCAACATTTGGCGCCACACTGACGCATTCAACTTCATACCATTGCCGCCATCGCCCAGCTGCTAGCCGATAGCTCCAGTCAGAGACAAGACGCGTGCCAACGGTGATTACTATATTACGTATAGTCATCACTGAGCTCTGTCTCTCCCTCCCTATATAGAATTTTTGTCGAAACAGACAACCTGCTCACTGGAATTATCAAAAAAGACCCCCTCTGAAACAAATTGACAAAAAGGACCCCCTCGGCCATGGCGGCAGGCGCGTCAGGCGACACGTGGCACCTGCCGCCACGGCGCCAGGCGGCAGAGCCTGCCGCCACCACTGCAGGCGGCAGGTGGGGAAAAACCGAATCAGCGACGTGCAACGGAATGGGCTAGGCAGGCGGGCCCTGCCGCCTGCGCGCGAGGCGGCAGCGGTGGGACCTGCCGCCACCACGGGAGGTGGCCGCCCTGTGCGCCTGTGTCGTTTCGTCGTTTTTTTATCCTGCGCGGGAGCTGTCGCTTTCGGTTTCACCATAGCGCAGGTTTCACCATATGCATATATACATACACTCGTTCTTCTTTGTGGACTGCTGCTGCATGTGATATGTTATTTCATGTGGTATGTTTATTAATAAGTTTTATAGTTAGGAAACCGTAGGTCTACTTTGTTATATCACAATAATTTAAGTTTTGTATATTAAGATTAGATGCTAATATCCTTAATGATGTATGTCATTAGGTAAAAAAAATATCATCTGAGTAGCAAAGGAGGAGATGACGTGATTGAAGAAATTGTCCCTTTTAAGGTGATGACGACGGTCCTTCTGGGGTGGATGTGTCCTTGTGCGGGTCGACTACAGTTGTAGTGAGAGACATGGTGAACGTAGGTTATGCAGCAGCCAGAAGGTGCATCCGAGCGGTGTTTGGCCCAACGATGCAGGGGGGAAATGACAATGGAGGCCTTCGTCGTTGACGGAGGAAATGATGGGACAGTGGCCCGTTGGGGATTGCGGCCTGTCACAGGTGAAAAGTCGTGGGGGTCGTACATGAGGTTTGCAAGCAATCCCGAGAACTCTATGTTTGGACAACCAATGGTATATGTGGAGTTCATTTCTGTCACTGATGTTGCCGGATGCAGTAGCGGCGGTGGTGAGGTCGAGTTGGCCATCATTGCAACCCCTAGCGCCGGCCCATCGGAACCGACAGGCGGCCAGCAAGTGTACGACACAGGATATTGGTCTGCGACCGTTGACCTGAGCGAACACGTGGAGGGATTGCCGGAGGCGCTAGATGATGACGATGACTGTCATTCTTCTGCGTCTTCGGACTCGGGCGAAGAAGAAGATGTTCCTCCTCAGAGGGCAGTCGCGACACCACTAGGACCAGAGTTTTTACAGCAGATGATCATCACCAATGAATTTCACTCTGTTTCTGGCATAGAAGCGGGAAGTTTACTATCGTGACTCTGTGGTAATCATAATTAAATTTTTTAGGTCCATCATTTCATAATAAGTTCAACCAAATAACAACCAAATTTTGTTCAGGTTGATCCCTCCGGAATCAGAACCAAACACCTACAATTTCGCATCAGGATCTCAATATGGATTGCAGACTCCACCACCTATGCAGGAGTTACAGACACAGGGAGACGACGAGGAGTACGGCCGTGGTCTTCGTCCACACCGAGCACCTAATCGCTTGTCGCCTTCCGGTCGTCGAGAAAGGCCAGCTGGCCGTCGTCGAGTAGGGTGATTTGTTTATCTATGTGTGTGGCTATTCTATCTATCTATGTATGGCAGTTTGAGACTTTCAGATGTATGTCACATTTTATTAGAAAACTACATTTATGGCCGGAAAAATAGACGCAAGAAAATTTCATATTTTATTCCAAAGCTACATTATGGCGGCAAAGAAAATGACGGGAATAATTAAGATACAAGAACGAGTGTGTATATATGCATCTATGGTGCAACCGGTGAAAACGAAAGCGACAGCTCTGCACACTGCTGCCGACAGAGACGAGGGGAATCATGCAGTGATTAAAAAGTTTAAAAACAAAGAAAACGACGCAGGCGCACAAGGCGGCCGCCTCCCGCGGTGGCGGCAGGTCCCACCGCTGCCGCCTCGCGCGCAGGCGGCAGGGCCTGCCTGCCCAGCCCGTTCCGTTGCACGTCGCTGATTCGGTTTTTCCCCACCTGCCACCTGCAGTGGTGGCGGCAGGCTCTGCCGCCTGGCTCCGTGGCGGCAGGTGCCACGTGTCGGCTGGCGCGCCTGCCGCCACGGCCGAGGGGGTCCTTTTTGTCAATTTGTTTCAGAGGGGTTTTTTTTTTGGCAATTCCAGTGAGCAGGTGGTCTGTTTCGACAAAAATTCCCCAATATATAGAGTACATGCAAAGCCAGAGCTAGAAGCACAACACACGAGCTGCATCCACCCCATCATAGGATCCTTCCTCTTTACCCACAAGCCAGTCATCTCGGTAGCTTTGCTGCGTACGGATACTCAGTCAGTGATGGCGTCCAAGCAGATGCTTGTCTTCGTGTTCGCCGCGGCCGCCCTCGCCGTGGCCTTCCTCCCGGGGCTCGCCGTCGCCACGGAGCACACGGTCGGCGACGACAAGGGCTGGACCCTCAACTTCAACTACACGGCCTGGGCCGAGACCAAGCAGTTCGTCGTCGGCGACACGCTAGGTAGTTACATACCCCCGTTAATCTATTCCGGCCACGCGTACGCCATTTTCTCTGCGACGCGAAACTAATTTCGTGCTAACTACTGTATAACGCAGTGTTCAAGTACGGGAGCCCCGCCCACAATCTGGTGGAGGTGGGCGGTCCAGACTTCGTCGCGTGCACCCAGACGGCCGGCGCCGTCGTCCGGACCTCCGGCCAGGACCGTCTCGCGCTCGACACGGCTGGACGCCGGTGGTTCTTCTGCGGTGTCGGCCAGCAGGGGCGGATCTGGGCCCCAGGCCCCCAGGGCCCAGGCCTGGGGCGTGGCCTTTTTTTTAGGCTATTACCTAGCCATATTTTTGAATGGGCCCGGGGCTTAGTCAACACACAGCCAGGGTCCAGGCCCAGGCCAGCCTCTCCAATCCTCCATCTTCCCAGCTCGCAGGCCGTCCTCGTCCTGAGCCAGACTGAGCACGAGACCTAACCAGTCCCTGGACCTAACCACGCACGAGCCGCAGCGCCTCCTCGCAGTGCGCCGAGCCGCCGCCGCCCGCCGGTGACTCCCCTCCAGTCCGGCGCTCCCCGGCTGTCTCCTCTCCCAGGCCCCCCCGCGCCCAGCGGCCCCGCCGCTCGCCTAGCTCGCCTGCTCGCCTGCTCCAGCCGGGTGCCGCCGCGCCGCTCTGCTCCGGCCTCCGGCCTCTCCCGGTCTCCCTCGCCGCCACGCCGCCCGTCTACTTCGACTCCCCGACCGCCTGCCAGTGCGGAGGTAATTTCAAGTTTTGAGTGCTGCTGGCTGTTGCCAAGTGCTAATGAATGGGATATTGGATAGATTTTTGATATGCTAATGTCTGGATGTGCTACTGGTAATGGCTGCTGCAGTGCTGCTGTTGTTAAAATTTTATGTCTGCATATGCTAATGAATCATGAATGGAATAGATGTGTATGCTGTGTGGATGTGTATGCTGTCAAAAAATCATTTGCTACTGCAGTACTGCTAATGGTTGCTGCTGCTGTCAAAAAATCGCTTTCAATCCTATAGATCTCGCAAAGGGATTTTACCTCGTCATAGTAGTAAGTTTTCAGCTTTGTATCAATGTTAATTGTTTCACTTGATGTTTATGTCTTCTCATGAAATTTTGCTTTTGATTTCTTTAAGGTGTTGGCTCTTCTTCCACCGTTGATCAGGTTATGGAAGACACTGATGAAGCAAACCATTAATTTGGTACTCTCTTTTTTAACACGTATTGTTCGTAGTTTTTGTCATGTGTTTATCTATTTTGTTGTATCTTTATAAGCATTGAGTTTAAATTCTAAATTTTAGCTATAGCATGATGGACGTTAATTTCTTCTCTCGCGACGCAAAAAAAAAATTTGGGCCCGGGGCTTGCTCCAATCCTGGCTCCGCCACTGTCGGCCAGCACTGCAAGAGCGGCATGAAGCTCAAGATCACTGTCCTCGAAACCGCCGCGCCGACTCCCCAGCCTGCCCCGACTAACCCTGCTGGCAAGCCCCAGCCGCGCTTTGGTGAGACGGCGGCCGCGGTCACCGCGCTCGCCGCGGCCATGCTCGTGCTCTAGGCTCCCACAAGACGACCTTCTACATATTGTTGTTATACGAAGCGTTGCTAATTTGAGCCCTTGGATTTTTCATCGGTTAAAGATTAATTTCATTGGGACTGGCTAGGTGTCAATCGAATTCTTATTTGGGGTCAGTCACTTTTCTCCACTACTATTAAACAATCAAACAAGAACTTTCTTACGTGCATCCAACAATTAGTCCCACAAAACGTATGAACCAATCATCACCACACAATTAGTCCCACGTGTCTCAATCTAACAGCCATCGCTTATCTGATAGATCTACGGTGTGGACTTAGCAAATTCCAATGACTGACCGTACTCCACCTCCGCCATCCACCCACGAGAAGAGAAATATGTAACTACCGGCCCCGCGTCTGTCCCCTACAATCACGCAGTTCTCATCGCAAACTAGAACGAAATCAGCTCCCCTTTAACCTCGACGCCGCTCACCAACAGCACGACCTCGCACGATTCGCCATCGCCATCGCGAGCAGTGTGGCATCCGTCCGCAAGATCGCCACAGCAGGGAGGCGACGCGACAGAACGCCCAGGACCCTGCCATCACAGCGTGTCATCCGTCCGCGGGATCGCCAGTGCCAGAAGCCTGTTGACTCCCGATCTAGTCTCTTCCAAAAAATCGCCATTGCCAGCCCGCCGCCTGCCGCTGCTCCTCTGCTGGCTCAAGTGAACGGAGCCAATCGGTGGAAGGAAGAGATGGGCGGCGGCGGGGGAGGCGACGGTGCGGGCGTCACACAAGGGGTCCCCGGGTCATCTCCGCCACCCCGCGCGCCGATGCCGCCGTGCGCTGCGACCAGATCCTCGCTGGCCGCGCATCCTTCGCCGACCTCGCCGTGCTCCACGACCAGATCCTCGTCGGCCGTGCTTCCTTCGTCGACCTCGCCGTGCAGCAATCTGACTGCTCCTCCACCCACCGCGGCAGCGACCTACGCTGCTACTTCTTTCCACGAGTCCGAGAGTTGCTCACGTACGTCCGGATACGGATGAGCGTATACTCAAATATTGACCGTGGATGGTCATGCCGATAGGCGACGACGACTGACGAGTAATTGCTCCCTGATCCCCTACATTTCAGAGTTGTCAACAGCCTCTGTGTCACCACTCATAGGCGACGACGACTGATGAGTAATTGCTCCATGATCCCCTCCATCTCAGAGTTGCCAACAGCCTCTGTGTCACCACTCACCAAATGCCACTGCATCATCCCGGTTTGGTCTATGTATATGCTGAACCAGCATGAGAGTATGATTACTAATCTGTAACTGCTTTTGTTATGGGCAGTGCTACTCTTGAATTTACTGATTTTTGCCTGGTGCATGGTGATTTGGCAGGCGCCTTCATATTTTTTAGAGCAAGAGTTCATGAAAGTTTGCAAGCGTATGATGTCTGATGATTTCCTGCATACACGGATGATGTGAAGTAATATTTCCCCCATTCACCTTTTTGTATGGCAATAGTAGGACAGTATCCTTCTATACAAGTCACTTTTTTGGCCTAAATATAGTAACCACAACCCATGATCTCAGTGTTTTTCATATTACAATGTGATAATTACAGTAATTCTCAGATTACAAGAAGCATGATGTTGCATTATATAATACATTCTCTGAAATAACAACACATGAACTATTTAATGTAGTGGCTCTGTGCTTCACCAAAGAGCAGGCGTAGTATTTGGATACTACTAAATATTACATGATGGACAATGCAAATCCATCCCAAATTGTATAGCTTACTAATATACATAAATAATTAACTTTTTATGTTTTTTATTGTCTAGGCGACTGGTGGCAGGTTCTGAGGGCTGAGAAGAGGAATGCAAGGAACATCTACGTGTACAGCATCATGGGCGTATTTGAAGTTGACCACCAAGGAGAACAAATATGTCCAACGTCGAGATGGAGCGCATAGTGCTGGATCAGTTGGATCAGTCAGTTAGAATCATGGTCTTCATGTTCCAGTACACCTGCTTCTTCTGTTAGCGTTTCTGTTTGCTCTAATTTTTCAAGGTTAATCGTTGTTATTTCAGCAATCAAACTTCCAAATGTCATCTCCTTACTTTAGCAATAAAAACATATTTTTCATTCCTTCGGGCCTACTTGTCAATTTTTTCATGGCGCGATTTATCTTGATGTTGACCAGATGTAATGTATTACCTGCCAAATCATCAATTCTTTGTGTTTTGAGATCACATGCATGTGATTCCATCAACCATGTAATTTTGAACTTGATGGATCCTTAGTTCCTGAGCTTTGAAGTTGATGGATCCTTCGTTGGATAGTAAATGAATGGACTGACAAGTCAACAAAGCTGATGCATACTTGGTATATGAAGTCTAATGCTATTACCAATATATGGGCTGATTAATATATGTATAAATCCATGACTGAAACTTCAATTAGTCCGGCACTCCTGCTTGCAACAATACGGTTATAATCCCCATAAAAAGCAATACTATTATAATTAACTATTTTTTGTTACCTCATCACTGAAACTTGCAGGTGTTCGATCTTAAGATGCCCGACTCTACTACAAGGAAGAAAGTACTTATGCAAACCTAACTATATGAAGAAAGTAATTATGCCCGACTCTACTTGCAGAAGGTTGGACTCTACTACATCGAAAGAAGAAATATTATATGAAGTTCCAAAGTTACTTTGTTATTTGTGAAAGTTACTTTGCTGCAGGATGATGAAGAGGAAAAGGGAAAGGGGGAGGAGCTCAAGGAAACAAAGAGGGGTGGAATAAGGAATAAACAAAGATGGGATTGGAGGCCTCCAAGCCAATGGCAAAGTAAGGCGTCACGCTGAATTTGTAACTCCAGTAAATAATTGGCCTTCCTTTTTAGGTATAGCTTGACTGAAACCAGTAAATCTATTTTACTCCATATTGTTGCTGCTTCATTAACGGTCCATATCACATCTTGAAACCAGCATTAGTTGAGACTACAAGATTTAAAAACATCTTACTATTGATTAAAAAATTGAAACTCAGGTAAAAGGTAATCAGAGTTTTTTAGGAGTCATCTCTTGTCTGCTTCAGAAAATAAGTTCTTGAGGGCATAGAACAAATCTTTACATCACCATTATTATTTTTATTTACTTCCAGTTATAACACTTCAGCCCATGCTTGTCGAATTTGTGATGCTTGTAATGCTCTTTGTGGAAAATAACAGACACACACTTGGTTTGTATAACTAATGGTGAAAGTTTAAAATGATAGTAATATCAGTGTTCGACTTTGTACATCTGAAATTTTTGTCAACAGAAACGTGATGCAAGTGGTTGCCTCATTGTTAGATGCATGCTGATGTATCTTTTTTACGTGTCTCTTCTCTATAGAAACATAAGGTCAGCTTCAATATTTAGTTTTCTGCTCACGGTGCACATAATTCCGGTTTATATGAGAAACATTTGCATGTATATTTTAGCCTAAAGTTTATAGTTCACTTTTCTCTTTGGGGTGAGTTGAGCTTAAACCTTGTGTTGGTAAGAGAAAAGGAGCATATTGAAGTTAGTTTATGGCACTCCAGGAGTGCCTCTCCCCAAGTATCAGTCTGAGACTGATTGCTCTCTTGTTGTGGTCTGACAAAACTTGAAATATATGGAAAGTTATGTTGTGCTACCTATAAGTTATAGCTCGATTTTTTCATAGAAAAATATTTTGCTTAAGAGACAACAATGTGTAGTTTCAGGTCGTGTCTTCCTTTGTTTCACGGTTGTTTAAACTTAGTGGCGTCGTTGCTCTTGTTGGCCTTCATTATGTTGATGTACTATTCTCTTCTTAATATATTTATATACACGCAGTTCTCCTGTATGTTCTCGGAAAAGAAGGAAACGAGTTTTTGCTACATTCAAGCATTGCATTTTAAAGTAAAGTTTCAGCCATTATTTGTTAGCAGAAATCCAGTGATCTATATGCAAACAATCCCTCTGTTATAAGTAATCTTGTGGGACATCTTGATATTTCTTAGCTATTTGTATGTTTCACTTGGCAGCAAGTATCATTATACTGCTTGAGAAGACCAAAGCATGGGAGATTGTGGTTTCAAATAAGAGAATTGTGGTTTTGAAGTTGTTAGTAAAAGGTAATTCATATAGGCCAAGACGTTCTCAATATGCCGCATCGGGAACGTCTACGAAGAGATTAACCATCCGAAGACTTGGTTACCTGGTTTTATTTTAAATGAAGTTGTGTGTGAGGGAAAGAGAGCAATAAATTTGTGCATGAACTAACAGTGTTGGTAAGAATTTAGGTGAATAACCTGATCTTGTTAGTTAGCTGTTTGTAACTAACATCATACACTCTTTTAATGATGATCAATAGATTGTTGTTTCCATCGAAAGATAAAATATTCCAGGAATGGCATGTTGCTTATAACTTTTCGGTTCACTGAAGCATGAGCGAGGTCGGAGGAGACGAGGGCATATTATTCCGGGGTGGTGTCGGAGGATGCGGGGAGCAAACCGCCGCACTTAGAGCATCCAGGGCCCATCCCCTCTCCCACTTTGTGCCCCTTGCCTGGACCCAAGAGAGTAGAAAAAGGCTGGCTGGCCCTCAAACTCATTCCATATATGGAAAAGAAAATGAGGCTATTCGGGCAGTCTGCTACATCGGACGCGGCCCACCTCAGACCAAGTTTTTCCTTTCTTTATTCTCTCTCTCCATCCCAACCAATAATATGCATGTGACCGATAATTTGGGGGACCTGGCCGCATGGATAGACAAATGAGGTTCAAATTGGACACGTCCAGACATTGTTCGGATGTGTCAGCTGACATACAGGGAGTGGGTCATATTTTTCCAGTCCAATTGTAGATGCTTTTATCCGTTTAGTAGGAGAGGTTAGGATAGATCAAACCATAACTTCTTAACGATACGTGCATTGCACGTGCACACCTACTAGTTCCTAGCAAAGTGATATACGTCACACCGGTTGTGCTAGTTACTTCAGTTAGCTAGCTAGGTTGGAGTAAACTAGTAGTAGAACAAACTAATGCATTGAGCGGTAGATACAGAACAACCTGCACATTCAGCACATGCATGCATCTGCCATGACGACCCATGCATTGCATTTCGCATGCATGCACTGTCCGTGTCACTGTGCATCGGGGCATGCACGTATGTATGTAGCTAGGAGTACATTATTTAACAATGAATTAGTTTAACATTTTAAGAAGAAAGAAAAAGAAAAAGAAAAAACTTTCAAAACTTGCACTGAAATTGCACTTTTTGAAATATGCAAAGAATAAGCATATAATAGTGCATTTTTCGCATTCTACTATAATTTACACAGAGTGTAACTGAAATGATGTATTTCCTTTAAGAAGAATGAGAATTAAAAAAAAACTTGCACACAACTTTGCACCAAAATTGCACTTATTGTAATATGCAAAAATAATCATATAATCATGAAATTTTGGCACATATTATATAGGATTTTTTGTATATAATTATACTTAGTCAAAAAACCACCAAAAAAATATAAGACGATTTGAATATTTCAATAGGGACTACGTATAGACTAGAATGAATGAAGAAACACAGTAAAACACTTGTGGCATTGGTATTACCCTTTCAGAAGAAAAAAACTAAAAAAAAATCCAAATAATAAGTTTTCTAAGAAATTGAAACCCTTTAAGAAGAAAGAAAAAGAAAAAGAAAAAACTTTCAAAACTTGCACTGAAATGGCACTTTTTGAAATATGCAAAGAATAAGCATATAATAGTGCATTTTTCGCATTCTACTATAATTTACACAAAGTGTAACTGAAATGATATATTTCCTTTAAGAAGAATGAGAATTAAAAAAAACGTGCACACAACTTTGCACCAAAATTGCACTTTATCGTAATATGCAAAAATAATCATATAATCATGAAATTTTGGCACATATTATATAGTATTTGTTTGCATATAATTAAGACTCAGTCAGAAACCCACCAAAATCATATAAGATGATTTGAATATTCAATAGGGACTACGTACAGACTAGAATGAATGAACAAACACAGTAAAACACTTGTCGCATTGGTATTACCCTTTCAGAAAAAACTAAAAAGAAATCCAAATAATAAAGTTTTCTAAGAAAGAATGAAACCCTTTCAGAAGAAAGAAAATCAAAATCAAAATCAAAACTTACACAAAATTTGCACTGAAATTGCACTTTTTGAAATATGCAAAGAATAAGCATATAATAGTGCATTTTTCGCATTCTACTATAATTTACACAGTGTAACTGAAATGATGTATTTCCTTTAAGAAGAATGAGAATTAAAAAAAAACTTGCACACAACTTTGCACCAAAATTGCACTTTATCGTAATATGCAAAATAATCATATTATCATGAAAATTTGGCACATATTATATAGTATTTGTTTGTATATAATTACACTCAGTCAAAACTCCACAAAAACCAAAAAAACAAGGAAATAAAAAACGAAAAAGAAAAACACATAGAAACAAAATGCATAAATAAAAAAATGAAGCAAAAATACCCTTAAATACGAAAGAAAATGATATACAAAACTGAAACAAAATAATGACAAAATTTGCACATAAATTGCGCTTTGTTACAATATGCAAGAATAAACACATAATAGTGATTATGTTTTTGCAAGAAGGATATTTTCTAAAGAAAGAATGAATTAGTGGCATTGGTATTTGATCCATGGTGTCTCTACTTCTCCGAATCAAAATAATGAATTAGTGGTATCGGTATTACCGTTTAAGAAGAATGAAAAGTAAAAAAAAACAATAATGACAAACTTTGCACGCGGTTTGCGTGGTAATTGCGTTTTTTATACTATGCAAGAATAAGCACAAATAGTGAAATTTCACAAAAAAGAGAGTTTCCTAAGTAGGAATGAATTAGAGGTATTGTTATTACCCTTAAACAATAAATAAAATAAAATAAAAACTTAAACAAAATTAAAATATTGAATTTTTCTAAGAAACAATGAATTAGTGTCATTGGTTTCCTGTTAAGAAGAAAGGAACTGAAAATAATACAACAAATAATGAAATATTTTGCAAAGAATTTGCACAAAAGTTGCGCATTTTTATAATATGCAGGAATAGGAATATAATAGTGTAATTTACACACAAAAAAGGAAGTTTCCTACGAAGAAATGAATTTGCGGCATTGGTATTACCATTAAAGAAGAAAGGAAATAAAAATAAAACTAAAAGTCAAAATACCAAAGTTTTCAAGAAAGAATGAATTAGTGGCTTAGGTATTAGTCTTTAAGAAAAAAATGAAATAAAAACTATAAACAAATCCAAATAATGAGGTTTTCTAATGAAGAATGAATTATTAAGCATTGGTATTACCCTTTAAGAAGAAAAAATAAAATAAAAACTAAAACAAAATCAAAATAATAAGTTTTTTCATGGAAGAATAAATTAGTGTCATTAGTATTACCCTTTAAGAAGAAACAAAAGAAAACAAAAATAAATTAATTAATTAAAATAAGGAAAAATAAATTAGTAGCATTATTATTATCCATTAAAATATAAAATAAGTTTACAAAACTTGACCGCAACTTCGCTCTTGAATTACACTTTTTAGTACGCAAACAATAATCATATAGTAGTGTAATTTTCGCACATATTTCAAAGTTTTTATGTGTATACATTACACTCACCCAACATCCCAAAAATATTCACAAAATAAAAATAAAACCAACTAACAAAGAGAAACAGAAAAGCAAAAGCAAAAACACATAAAAACAGAAAAACAATTAAAAAAGAAGGGAGAGAGAGGAGGGCTGGATTTCATTGTTAATGGGCTTCGGCCTAGAAGGAAATCGACTGACCCAAATAAGGGGCCAGTCAAAAGCACAAACAAGCCCACATAACAAACAACACTGGTCAGGAAAAAAAAGTGCAGCACGAATCTCAGAGAAATATCAACGGACAGAAAATTGACTGACCCAAAAGTGAAATTTCAGCTGACTGAAATGTAGCTAAAGTGAAATTTGTTTCCTTGCAGTGTATTGGTGAAGTTATCAGTGAAATTATAGAAACATAATTGCTATTTTTCAGTCGACTGAAATTATTTGGGCTTCATTCAAGTTGGATACTACACTGAAATTCGTGTTATTTTTATTTATTCGCTAATGCCTTTTCTTAGGGTAACTCTAACCGATCCCTAAAAATAAATGAGGATCCGGCGGAGTAATCCCTTAGTGGAGTATTTTTACTCCATTAAGATTTGGCCGGACCTAACTGATCCCTTGTATATAATGAAGTATTTTTTTGTTTTTTCTAAAATTATGCAATTCTAGTATACATTCCAACTACATATTAGCACACGTATAGAAACTAAACATAAATATGAATGTTCAAGCAAATCACAAATATAGTTTACAAACTGAATTCAAAATTTACAAACCGAATTATTCAAATTTAAACTGACGAAATGATCCAAATATAGCAAATAACTTGTAATAGAACAACTAGGAAGCGCTATGACGTTGCCAGTGATGCTCAATAAGATCATCTTGGAGCTGAGCATGAACTTAGCAGTTCTCGGTCCTGCGATGCTCTTCAAGGAATGCCAGGATCTATCTGTATCATACTCTGGCTCAACCGAAGTCCCGTTGGTGATGTAACGATAGTTCTCAGGCATATCCCTCTATGCAATATGATGCAACAAGTCATGATTTGCGATAGAACCTTGGGGCTCCAGTACTCGGCAGGGCCACGAACAATTGCAAAGTGCATCTGAAGCACACAGAAGGCTCTCTCCACATCTTTCCTAGCAGCTTCTTGACATTGGGCAAAGTGAATATTTTTTCCGAAGCATTACCTGATTTTTCGGCCACTAAATGGGGAAAACGCTCTTCGGTAAGAAATAGCGTGCAAACGAGTTCCGAAAGGGATGAAACTTTGCATGGTGTCTTCATCTCATTCATGTAGGGTGTGGTAAAACTTTGAGAGCATTACAACAAAAACATGTTGCACCTCGTGTAAAAACTGAAAACTCCCCGATGAAGTATGAGAGTTTCAAACGGAAACCGCTGACTGCCACCCACAACTCCATTTTTCTAACTCATTTCAATTCAAACTGTTTATATGACTAACACACACCATTGGAATTCCCATGCCCAAATTTAGAACTATTTGAGTCCATTTGCTATTTTCGAAGCATTACCTAATTTTCTGGCCACTTAAATGGCCAAAACACTCTTCGGTAAGAAATAACATGCAAACGAGTTTCAGAAGGGATGCAACTTTGCATGGTGTCTTCATCTCCCCAGCTAGGTTGTGTTAAAAATTTAAGAGCGTTGCGGCAAAAACTTGATGCACCTCGTGACTGAACACTCTCCGATGAAGTATCAGACTGTCGAACGAAAAGCGCCGCACACAACTCCATTTTTCGAACTCATTTCAAATTCAAACTTTTTATATGACTTACACACACCATTGGAAGTCCCATGCTCAAATTTGAGAACTATTTGAGTTCGTTTGCTATTTCCGAAGCATTACCTGATTTTCTAACCACTAAAAGGGGAAAACACTCTTCGGTAAGAAATTGTGTGCAAACGAGTTCCGAAAGGGATGAAACTTTGCATGGTGTCTCCATCTCACCCATGTAGGGTGAGGTAAAATTAGAGAGTGTTACGGCAAAAACATGATGCCCCTCATGTACAAATTGAAAACTCCCGGACGAAGTATAAGACTTTTGAACGGAAACCGGCGCCTGCCACACAAAACTTCATTTTTCTAACTAATTTCAAATTCAAACTTTTTATATGACTAACACACACTATTAGAAGTCCCATGTCAAATTTTAGAACATTCTTGGATTAGGAAATATGATTTTTCAAGGATTTTTTGGACATACGACATGTTTGGCGGG
The DNA here is from genome assembly GCA_011799875.1 of Thinopyrum elongatum. Classification (NCBI taxonomy): domain Eukaryota; kingdom Viridiplantae; phylum Streptophyta; class Magnoliopsida; order Poales; family Poaceae; genus Thinopyrum; species Thinopyrum elongatum. Next base: position 425,405,593 of record CM022297.1, read on the forward strand.
CGGCTTGTAACACCCACCACTGCAAACATTTGTCAACTTTGAAAAAAAATCCACGGGTTGCCGAAATACTGTGGTGGCAGGCAAATACTATGTCTACCACTGGTTTGTGATGTTCCAGTGGCGGTCCCAACCGGCGCGCCCACCACTGCTATTTTTAGCCTGCGAGCAAATTTGGAAGAGTTTATAAGTGGTGAGTTTTATATTTTGTCAGCCACTGCTACAGGACGTGTAGTGGGGGGCGCTAATTTCTACCCGTCACTGGAACTTTTCCAAAATAATTGTGGCGGGTTTTTATTGGAGCCTGGCAGTAATTTGAGGCCACCTATAAGCCTTTTCCCAGTAGTTTATTGTGAAGAGACAATGTCTTCTCCTAGGCCTCTATTCTACTCCATCTAACCAAGTCTCGAACTCTATTGTTTGATGCTTCCAGCAACGTGAAAACAAGTTTTGTGCGGTAACATATAAAACAATGCTTTTACAGTAGGATGTGAATCACATAAGTCCCCATATTAAAGATTAAAAGGAGTTGGTAAAGCTAATTTCAATATTATACTCTAATGATGCAAAACCAACAGGAAGGAATATGTATGACAATTATTGTCTTCGTTGCATAGAACATGGAGTTTTAGGTATGGATAAAATATTCAAGGTGCTATTTTGACTTCTTATATATAAATGATAGTAAAAAATCATCACTTATAACTACTATTGCTCAAGTGGTTGGAAAGATGCCGGGAAAAGGTAGATAAATTATGCATGAGGAACGGTAGAGCAGGCCCACATGTCGGCACGGGTTTAACAAGAGAGGGATAGCAGCACATGAGGTTTGTGACGACCGCTAGCTCCCCTCGAGTAGTAAAGATGAATCGAGAAAGCTAAATTACGTACGTCTGGAACGCTTTCAATGTCGTTAGATTCGGATTGCACGATCGCCAGCGAACCCACGTCTCCGATCAAACAGCGAGCTGCCCGCTTCACCCTCGCGGTCTACTTCTCCCGCGCCATCGAAAAAATGATGCGTCAAGTGGGAGTCGAGCACACGACCTCCAACTTCACATGCAGTGGCGGGTGCTAATTTCTACCCGTCACTGGAACTTTTCCAAAATAATTGTGGCGGGTTTTTATTGGAGCCTGGCAGTAATTTGAGGCCACCTATAAGAGACAATGTCTTCTCCTACGCCTCTATTCTACTCCATCTAACCAAGTCTCAAACTCTGTTGTTTGATGCTTCCAGCAACGTGAAAACAAGTTTTGTTCGGTAACATATAAAACAATGATTTTACAGTAGGATGTGAATCACATAAGTCCCCATATTAAAGATTAAAAGGAGTTGGTAAAGCTAATTTCAATATTATACTCTAATGATGCAAAACCAACAAGAGGGAATATGTATGACAATTATTGTCTTCGTTGCATAGAACATGGAGTTTTAGGTATGGATAAAATATTCAAGGTGCTATTTTGACTTCTTATATGTAAATGATAGTAAAAAATTATAACTTATAACTACTATTGCTCAAGTGGTTGGAAAGATGCCGGGAAAAGGTAGATAAATTATGCATGAGGAACTTTGAAATAATCGTTTAGATAGCATTAGCCGCTTTTCTTCCTTTTCTCTGCCAGTCTTTCAAGTTCTCACCCTCCCAGAAAAGAAGGGAAAGTCTTCTTACTAGCTAGCTTTTATATCTCGTGAATAGGGAGTTAAGGAGTGTAACTAGAACCTATTTGTCACAAAGTTCAATACTCGATTCTTCCGATTGACTTCTCTTCTCTGCTCCTAGCTCCGAATGCCAGTATGTAGAGAAGTGATGGAAAGGGTTGTGCTCTTTCATTTGAGAAACTTCCAACCAAAATAGGAATGTTAGAACAGAATATTTAGATACACATGTCGGCACAGGTTTAACAAGAGAGGGATAGCAGCACATGAGGTTTGTGACGACCGCTAGCTCCCCTTTAGTAAAGATGAATCGAGAAAGCTAAATTAGCTACGTCTGGAACGCTTTCAATGTCGTTAGATTCGGATTGCACGATCGCTAGAGAACCCACGTCTCCGATCAAACAGCGAGCTGCCCGCTTCACCCTCGCGGTTGTGCTCTTTCATTTGAGAAACTTCCAACCAAAATAGGTATGTTAGAACAGAATATTTAGATACACAAGTCGGCACAGGTTTAACAAGAAAGGATAGCAGCACATGAGGTTTGTGACGACCGCTAGCTCCCCTTTAGTAAAGATGAAGGTTTAACAAGAAAGGATAGCAGCACATGAGGTTTGTGACGACCGCTAGCTCCCCTTTAGTAAAGATGAAGGTTTAACAAGAAAGGATAGCAGCACATGAGGTTTGTGACGACCGCTAGCTCCCCTTTAGTAAAGATGAATCGAGAAAGCTAAATTAGCTACGTCTGAAACGCTTTCAATGTCATTAGATTCGGATTGCACGATCGCCAGAGAACCCACGTCTCGGATCAAACAGCGAGCTGCCCGCTTCAAGTGGAGTCGAGCACACGACCTCCAACTTCACATGCAGGCTGCCCACCAGCTGAGCTAGCTCTTTTGTCTGTCCTGAAGCAGGCTAAGTCCTTTTTCTACTCTAGTTTAAAAAGTCTTCTGAACAAAACGCACGTACTAAAGACACTAGTAACTGCTTCCACTAATTTAGGCATGCATGCTGGAGCACACTCATATCTCACGTGCATGGCGCATATTTCGCCAATTTTTAATCTTACTTTATTTTGTCTTCCAATTAATTCTGGCAATAAAAGTTGTGCATTAATAACCGTTAATTAAAGAACATAGTAAATTTTGATCCGATAAAAATAAAAGTGTTGAAACATACCCCGATAACTGTTGCGCAAACATTACGATAACTTTTGACCCGAGGAAAAAAGTTGTTGAAAACATAGCCGTAACTTGTGTGTAAATAACGTGGTATTTTACACACCGCAAACCCGATAAGGGGATAATTGATTTTATACCCTTAGTTGTGTACTCCTCGTCAGGATTGCCCCTAATTTATGAAAACACATGGTCTTGCCCAACCCACTTTGGTGTCTTGTGTTTTTACCCTTTGACTGTTTGACCGTCACTTTGAAAACTTCATAACTAATTCATACTAAATCAGAAAAATGCAAATAAGATACCAAAATGTTCAGAAAAACATCACATGTATGTCAATGTCACTTGTATTCATGACAAAAGTGTTGGTAAGTGTCCATCCGAGTTTTAACTCTTACCATACCACCATGAACAGCAAAATCTAAAAAAAATTAAGAAAATTCAAAAAAAAAGTTGGTGGCAAAGAATGACAAATGTTTTAAGTGATTTCCAAGTGTCATCAGGGAATGACATGTTGATTGTTTTTTTTTTGCCACGACTTCCACAAATGTCATTCCCTCATGAAACTTCGCAAGCACTTAAAACATTTGTCATTCTTTGCCACCAACTTTATTTTCAATTTTTTTTAATTTTTTTAGATTTTGTTGTTCATGGTGGTATGATAAGAGCTAAAACTCGGATGGGCACTTACCAACACTTTTGTCATGAATGCAAGTGACATTGACATACATGTGATATTTTTCCGAACATTGTGGTATCTTATTTGCATTTTTCTGATTTAGTATGAATTAGTTATGAAGTTTTCAAAGTGACGGTCAAACGGTCAAAGGGCAAAAGCACAAGATACCAAAGTGGGTTGGGCAAGACCACGTGTTTTCAGAAACTAGGGGCAATCCTGACGAGGGGGACACAACTAAGGGTATAAAACCAATTATCCCGATAAGTTACGTGCAAACAATGTGATAACTTTGAATCGGAGGAAAAGACTTGTTCAAACTTAACCCAATAACTTATGTGTAAATATCATGGTAATTTACGCACCACACGCATAATAACTTCCATACAAACATGCATCTTTTATCCCGAGGAAAAGTTGTTGAATCATACTCTGGTAACTTCTATGTAAATACCATGATAATATACTCACTGCAGACCTGATAAGTTCATACAAAACTCCGTGGTAACTTTTGACTCAGGGAAAAAAGTTGTTGAAACATACCCCGGTAATTTTTGTGTAAATAGCATAATAATATACGTTTTATCAGACCTGATAACTTAGGTACAAGCACTCGCAGTAATTTTGATCTGGAGCAAAAAGTTGTTCAAAACATACCCCGATAACTTCTATATAAATAACATGGTAATAACTTTGACCCGGTGAACAAAGATAGTTAACACATACTCCGGTAACTTCTATGTTAGTAACATGGTAATATAAGAATCACAGACATGATACCTTACATACGAACACCGCGATAACTTTGACCCGAAGAAAGAAGTTGTAGAAAATATAACCCTGATAACGTCTGTGTAAATAGCATGGTAATATACGCACCAAGGACCTGCTATTTAGTAACTTTGACCTGGGGAAATTTTGTTATTGAAAACATACCCCTCCCATCGATAACTTCTGGTCAAGAGCATGATAATATACGCACCGTGGACCTGATAACTTAGGTACAAACACAGATGTAACTTTGACCCGGGATTTTTGTTGTTGTTGAAAACATACCCTGGTAATTTCTGTGTAAATAACATGGTAATATACGCACCACATACCTGATAACTTACGTATAAGTGTGAAAGAAGTTGTATGTCTAGCTGCATCGATGGGTTTGTCCTCTCTGACTCACGTGGACCAAAGACCTGTGACTCTAGTATTACATTTCAACTAAGTGCTTCTATATATCAAGAAGTGATACCTATGACATTGGTCACTTGTGTGAAAATAGCATGGTAACATACGCATCGAAGACATGGTAACTTATGTACAAACACCGCGGTAACTTTTGACTCGGGGAGAAAAGTTGTCGAAAAACACACCTATGGTAACTTCTGTGTATTTAGCGTGGTAATATGCGTACCATAGACATGATAACTTATGTATAAACACTGCGGTAACTTTGACCGGAAAAAAGTGTTGTCAAAAATATACCCCTCCCCTCAATAACTTATGTGCCAATAGCATGATAACTTACGAAGAACAGAGCCGATAACTTTCATACAAACACCATGGTAACTTCTGATCGAGGGAAAAAGGTTGTTTAAAACAAACCACCGATAACTTCTATTAGACAGCTCATGTTAAAGTTACCAGGCTACTCATATTATGGTTATCAGACTACGCATATTGTGTCCGTCCAGGTTTATTAGGCTCCATTTGATTTGGGTCCAACTTTGATCATGTATTTTACTAAAAAATATAAATTATATGCTACAAAAAGTATATTGTTGGATTTGTATTTGAAAGAGGTTTTTATGGCATAATTTTTATGACAGGTAATTTACATTTTATTAGTTAAATTCATGGTTAAACTTTAGCTCAAATAAAAGAGGGCCTAATAAACGAGGATGGAGCGAGTACATGTGTTTAAGTTACCCCAGTAAGTTTTGTGTGAATAGTACAATAATTTACACACCTCAGACCTGATAACTTGTGTTTAGACACCATGACAACTTTCCACGCTAATAAAATAGTTGTTGAAACACGCCCCGTGGTTACTCATGTGTAAATAACATGATAATATACACTCAACAGAGAAGATAACTTAGCATATATGTGGTAATTTTTTACCCAAAAGAAGTCAACGGAATGTATTGAAATGGGATCTGGTTTTGAGGATTTCATAGTGACGGATTTTTTATGTGACATCCGTTTTAAAATAGAAGAATCTAGGATGACGTTGATTTTTGTCCTCTAGTGCATGCATGTATGTGCATATGGTGATAAGGTTGGAGGAACTTTTTTCTATGCCCGGTAGTTTCCGTGTGAACATCACGATAACTTATGTATCAATGGTATGATAACTTATGTAGAACAAACGTGGTAACTTTTTATCCGAAAAAAGTCGTCGGAACATAACAACATGGGATCTAGTTTCGAAGATCTCGTCGCGATGATTTTTTATGTGAAAACGGTTTTCGAATCGGAGCAGCGATTTGGGCTACAAAACATTTTGAATGTTTGAATTTGATGAAATCTCTGCTGACATCAGCATTTTTGTCCTATATGCATGCATGCAACAATTAGTGAAAAAATCCTTTGATTAATGCGTTGAGTGTATGAGACTTTTGTTTTTTATTCTATCGCATACAGGCAAATCACACGGTCATCCATTCCTTCGCTCCTCAAAGAAAACTACTCGTACAATACCTGTTACTAAATTCAGTACGTGTGAAAGTTAGCGCCGTCCAAGATGAATATAAGAAAATCCATGTGCGCTAGCCTCGTACTTAGTGTATCCTTCTTTCTTTTGTTGCACTATCCAATCACATCTCTTCTTTACTTTCACTTAAGGGGATTTTTTTTAGAAAAGAGGCTGGCGTCCGGCTTTAAATTAATGAAGCCCTTACGACCAACGATACAATACAACATAGAAGGACAAAGCAAAGAAAGAGCTCCAGCAAGATACATGGGTACCCAGAGGCAGCAACAAAGTTCAAAAAGTAAGAAAGCGAGGCACTGGAGCCCTCATACATGCTTGAAAGACCAATGCTGCGAATGGAGCCGGCTCGAGAAGGAGATAAGCTGACAAAGGGGTTATGTCAATGCCATCGCCTGGGCGCCCAGCAGACTAGCGCCATTGAAGGAGATTTACTCGAAAGGATTTGTGTTTAGCATTTATGTGAGAAAATCTTAAAAAAAAACTAGCAGTATGTAATGTTGGCCCAATAGAAATAAAGAAAAGCCTAACTAGCCCATTTTGCTCAAAAGAGGCAATTGGGCCACGATACCCCTTCTTGACAATCCCTATTTTGGCGCTTAAGGTTAAGGCACCAGTTACAGGGAGCTCCTATTTGGTGCTTCACGTGCCAGGGAAACTCCCGAGAGCAACTAATTGGGGAGTGCTCGTTCGGGAGCCTCCCCAAGGGTCACTTGGGGTGGACTGAGAGCGCGCCGTCGCCACATGTCGTGCTTCGGACGTTCCATCCGAATTTTGTTTTTTTTTCGTACGCGTTTTCAGCTTTTTAGATACTTTTTTTCAGCTTTTTGGTTTTCAGCCGGTCTTTCTTAGCTTTTGGTAAAAAAAAATCTTCAAATTTTCATTTTTGCGTGAAAAAAACGTGTTTTATTTTTCCCCCTTCCGTGAGAGGCACAGCCGTGCCTCACGGAAATGGAAAAAACGTGTTTTCTTTTTTCTTTTTTACTTCTGTGAGAGGCACGGTTTTGCTTCCGCGAAAGGCACTACCGCGCCTCTCAGAAATGAAAAAAAATGTGTTTTCTTTTTATTTATTTCGCAAGAGCTGAGAGGCACGACCATGCTTTTCGGAAACAAAAAAATGGGTTTTTTTTCTTCCGCGAGAGGCATGGTTTTTTCGTCCGATTTTTTCATGAAAAAAAAGTTCCTCACAACCTATCAACATGAGATCTAGTTTTGAAGATCTCGTGCGAGGAATTCAACAGTGAAAAAGGTTCGAGATTTGGGCGCATGGTTTAAAAGATAAAATGTTTTGAATAAACGGATCTATAAAAAAAAGAGAAAACTCCCAGGTTACGACAACGTGCCACTTGTCGCAACTTGGGGAGATGGAAGTGATCTTTAGAAGGAGTACTCCTCAATCAGTGATTTCGGAAACTCCCTGACGACCACGCGCTGACGCAGGTTGGTCGGAAAATGCAAAAAACAAAAAAAATTCGTGAATTCCAAAAAGTTTGCGGATTTTGAAAATAATTTGTGAACTTGAAATTTTTCATCAACTTTGAAAAGGTTCATCAACTTTTTAAAAAAAATCATCACATTTGAAGATCAAAATGTCATCAATTTTGAAAAATGTTCAACAATGTTGAAAAAAAATTATCGATATGGAAAAAAAATCATCGAAATTAAAGAAAGTGCACCGATTTTCAAAAAAAAGTTCATCATTTTTGAAAAAAAATCATCCAAATTGAAAAAGTTCATCATATTTGGAAAAAAAATCTTCTATTTTGCATACTTTCTGTAAAAAACATCGATTTTGACAAAAGTTCATCAATTCTGTGAAAACTTTACGAAGTTGAAAAAGTTCATCGTTTTTTTTATAAAATCTTCACCAATTTTGAAAAAAAATCACAAAATATTAGTAAAAAAAGAAAATTAAAATTAAAATATAAATAAACAAGCCGACCCAGCTTGAAGCGTTTCAGACCCCCGTTTGCAAAATGCACATTAGCGGGTGCCTGAAGCGCCAAATAGGATCTGCCCCAGTTACATGCTTAGGGCCTCTTTGCTTCGCAGGATTATGAAAACGTAGGAATATGAAAAGTAGAGTATTGAAGTGGCAATGCCCACTTGAATCCTATAGGATTAGCAAGGAGTGTTTGATGTCACAGGAATAACAAAGAAATTGTAAAAAGAGGTTGGAGTGGATGTTAGATTTCCTTTGAAATGTAGTACAAAAGATTTCATAGGAAAAATTCCTATGGGAACCAATCCTATGAATCAAAGGACTAACATAGGAAAAAATCCTAAGGATTTCAATCATTCAAAATTCCTATAGAGTTCTTTTGAATCAAAGGAGCCCTTATTTGGTAACTAGCGCCCACGCCCGTATCCCTCGCTAGCATAATGTGCCGGCCCTTCTAAATGCGTCCCAGTTATAGAAAGCTTCTGGGAGCTTATAAACCGATGTTGGGATGCGTTATTTTCTTTTTATTTCTGGTATTTCTGGACCGGGACTTTGTCCTGTTTTTACAGTTTTTTTATTTTTCCTATTCTTTTGGGTTTTCTTTTTCCTTTTCTTTTTTTGATTCTTTTTCCAAATTCGTGATTGTTTCAGATGTTGTGGATATTTTCTAAAAACATTACCAAATTATTTTCGAATTTTTGGATTTTTTTTATAAATCACGAGCTATTTTTTATTGTATGAACTTTTTTCCATAATTTTGAACTCTTTTAAAAATTTAACTTTTTTCAAATTTATGAACTTTTTGTTTTCAACAGTCAACCACGCTACAAGCAAGGTAGCAGATAGGTGGATCGAGTGATGGTTTCTTAATGGGCCGGCCAAGGAGCGCACACATGAGCGCTTGTTTTGCATCTTGGCGCATGAAGTGCTGAGTAGGACAATCTCAAAATGTCGACAGAACGCACAGGCAATACCCCACATCCAGTGGCGGAGCTTGAAAGAAAAAGTTGGACGGGCCGGACTAAAGGAGAGCACATTTTTTTTTTCCAAATTATGAATCATAAGGACATGTCACAAGATTGAGCTAGAAGATATGTCACCTCCTTTTCTTTTAAAGACCAAATCAATGCTTCTTTCAGTCTGATTTTCCTTGCCCATGACTACCTATATTGCAATTTGCATATGATCAAATCATCAGGCTATTATTTATCACTACTTCACTAGCAGGACTGATCACTGGATGTATGAAACCGAACAAAATCTCCAAATAAAAGAATCGGGCTATTGCTTATAGTATTAAATTGCCCATGTACTGTACGTCTGTACCTGTGTGTGTGTGTGATGCGGCAGGGGCAGGGGGCTAAGTCATGGGAGCTCGCTCAGGTCATGCGCTGCCCTTACAGATTTGGAGTTGGAGGAGATCAGGAGAACAACGGCAGGAATTGATGGCCGACAGCACGCACGACGCACTGGTGGTCGGTGGATGATGGGCGGCGCCGCTGCGATAGGGAGCAGGGCAGGGGCGAGGGCGCGAGGCGAGATCCCAGAGCCGGCGGGCGTCGTCGCGGTGGTTTCTCCGCGAGTAGGGGGCCGGCGTGCGTCGCCGCGGCGGTTTCACCGCGGGAAGGGGGCCGGCGCGCTCCCGTTGCTCCACGGCGGTCGGCGGCGGAGCGTGAGACAGAGAGGATGGGGAATTGGGGAGGCCTGTGCGTGAGACAGGGAAATTCCTATTTGACACATTTTGCGTCAGAGGCATCACACACCCTTCGCTCATATATATATGGGCCGGCCATTTTTCCTGTTTCGACCAACTCCACTAGTGCACATCTGTTTCCTCGTTCTTTCCCTCAATAAAAAAAATATATATGTTTCCTCGTTCCCCTTTCTTCCTCGTGCGACTGCTTTGTCTCGATTCCTTCTTTGCATCGTGTTTTCGATTCCTCTGCTTCTTCCTCTCGATTCCTCTTCCTTCCTCTCGATTCTTCGCCGTGCTTCTCGGGGCGCTAGGTGCTCTGGTTCTTCTTCATCTTCTCTTCCGTTCATGCAAGTCTCTCGGATGGAAATTAGGGTTAGCTGATTTGATATTTGTTGTTGGCAGACGGTGTTTTGGCAACCAAATTCTGAGGAATATCACTTCAATTTTGTGATAATTGGTCGAGGTTCGACAGATCCGACGTTCCCCGTTGGTTTTTATTCCAATTATTATTATTTTTAAATGGTCACCGGGGGGGGGGCTCCCCACCTGAATATATTTCAAAGTGGCCTTAATGCCATAATATTGATCCAGTTTATAAGGGAAACCGGGCCAAAAACCGTACAAGAGAGGGAAACGAGAAGAGAAACAACAAAATGGACGCCCCAGAGAAGGCACGCCAAGCTAGCAGACCAAACACAACACCACGAGAGGCACAAGTAGATGACGGGATTCATCGAAGGATCACAATACCAAGAGTGAGCAAGCGGCCTAACGCACCACACCGGCGTGCGTACCGAACACCATGGCGCAACAGAGGAGCATCCACAATCAACGAGTGAAAAGCACGAACTGTTGGGGAACGTTGCATGGGAAACAAAAAATTTCCTACGCTCACCAAGATCCAATCTAGGAGATGACCATCTACGAGAGGAGAGATTGGATCTACATACCCTTATAGATCGCTAAGCGGAGCGTTAAGAAACGCGGTTGATGTAGTCGAACGTCTTCGCGATCCAATCACGATCCGTCCCATGAACTTCCGATCTAGTGCCGAATGGACGACACCTCCGCGTTCAACACACGTACGGCTTGATGACGCCTTCACCTTCTCGATCCAGCGAGCGATGGTGAAGTAGTAGCTCGAGTCCTCCGGCAGCACGACGGCGTGGTGGCGGTGGTGGTGGCGGAATCTCAGCAGAGCTTCGCTAAGCACTACGGAGAGGAAGACGATTACGAGGGAGAGGAGAGGCAGCACCTTGGCGTGGAGATGTGCTCAAGGGGTGCGGCTGCCCTCTCTCTACCTCTCTATATATAGGAGAAGGGAGGAGGGGGTGGCGCCCCTAGGGTTTCCCCTAGGGGGGCGGCGGCCAGGGCAGATGGGATCTCCCCTAGGGTGACTTGCCCCCCAAGCCGGGTGGAGGGAAACCCTAGAGGGGGGCGCCCCACCTCTCCTGGTCACGTGGGAAAGGGTGAGGGGGGCGCACAACCCCTTAGTGGGCTGGTTTGCCCCCTCCCCTTGGCCCATGGGGCCCCCAACACTTGTCGGTCCACCCGAAACCCCTTTCGGTCATGCTGGTCATCACCCGGTACCCCCGGAACAATTCCGGACTCCAATACCCTTCGTCCAATATATCAATCTTCACCTCCGGACCATTTCGGAGTTCCTCGTCACGTTCGGGATCTCATCCAGGACTCCAAACAACCTTCGGTAACCACCATAATGACTCAACTATACTTATATCGTCACCAAACGTTAAGTGTGTAGACCCTGCGGGTTCGAGAACTATGCAGACATGACCGAGACACCTCTACGGTCAATAACCAATAGCGGGACCTGGATGCCCATATTGGTTCCCACATATTCTACGAAGATCTTATCAGTCGAACCTCGATGTCAAGGATTCAGCTAATCCCGTATGCCCATATTGTCTATCGGTATGTTACTTGTCCGAGATTCGATCGTCGGTATCTCCATACCTAGTTCAATCTCGTTACTGGCAAGTCTCTTTACTCGTTCCGTAATACAAGATCCCGTGGCTAACTCATTAGTCACATTGCTTGCAAGCTTCTTGTGATGTTGTATTACCGAGTGGGCCCTGAGATACCTCTCCGTCATACGGAGTGACAAATCCCAGTCTTGATCCATGCCAACTCAACAGACACCCTCGGAGATACCTGTAGAGCACCTTTATAGCCACCCAGTTACATTGCAACGTTTGATACACACAAGGTACTCCTCCGGTGTCAGTGAGTTGCATGATCTCATGGTCATAGGAACATATACTTGACATGCAGAAAATGATAGCAACAAACTTGATACGATCACATGCTACGTTTATAGTTTGGGTCTTGTCCATCACATCATTCTCCTAATGATGTGATCCCGTTATCAAATGACAACTCATGTCCATGGCTAGGAAACCATAGCCATCTTTGATCAAAGAGCTAGTCCGGTAGAGGCTTACTAGGGACATGTTGTTGTCTATGTATCCACACATGTATTTGAGTTTCTGATCAATACAATTCTAGCATGGATAATAAACGATTATCATGAACAGGGAAATATAATAATAACTAATTTATTATTGCCTCTAGGGCATATTTCCAACAGTCTCTCACTTGCACTAGAGTCAATAATCTAGTTCACATCACCATGTGATTAACACCCAATTAGTTCTGGGGTTTGATCATGTTTTGCTTGTGAGAGAGGTTTTAGTCAACGGGTCTGCAACATTCAGATCTGCGTGTACTTCGCAAATTTTATGTCATACTGTAGATGCTGCTACCATGCTCCACTTGGAGCTATTCCAAACGGCTGCTCCACTATACGTATCCGGTTTGCTACTCAGAGTCATTCGGATTGGTGTTAAAGCTTGCATCGACGTAACCCTTTTCGCCGAACTCTTTATCACCTCCATAACCGAGAAACTCTACTCAGAGTCATCCGGATAGGTGTTAAAGCTTGCGTCGACGTAACCCTTTACGCCGAACTCTTTATCACCTTTATAACCGAGAGACATTTCCTTATTCCTCTAAGGATAACTTTGACCGCTGTCCAGTAATTCACTCCTGGATCACTCTTGTACCCCCTTGCTAGACGCGTGGCAAGGCACACACCAGGTGCGGTACACAGCATGGCATATCGTATAGAGCCTATGGCTAAGGCATAGGGGACGACCTTCGTCCTGTCTCTTTCTTCTGCCGTGGTCGAGCTTTGAGTCTTACTCAACTTCACACCTTACAACTCAGGCAAGAACTCCTTCTTTGACTGATCCATTTTAAACTCCTTCAAAATCATGTCAAGGTATGTGCTTTGTGAAAGTCTTATCAGGCGTCTTGATCTATCTCCATAGATCTTGATGCCCAATATGTAAGCAGCTTTACCCAGGTCTTCCTTTGAAAAACTCCATTCAAACAACCCTTTATGCTTTCCAGAAATTCTACATCATTTCCGATCAACAATATGTCAACCACATATACTTATCAGAAATGTTGTTGAGCTCCCACTCACTTTCTTGTAAATACAAGTTTCTTGCAAACTTTGTATAAACCCAAAAACTTTGATCACCTCATCAAAGCATATGTTCCAACTCCGAGATGCTTGCTCCAGTCCATAGAAGGATCGCTGGAGCTTGCATCCCTTTTAGCATCCTTAGGATCGACAAAACCTTCTGGTTGTATCACATACAACCTTTCCGCACGGAAACCGTCAAGGAAACTTTGTTTTGACATCCATCTGCCAGATTTCGTAAATGAAAATGCAGCAACTGCTAACATAATTCCAACAGACTTTAGCATCGCTATGAGTGAGAAAGTCTCATCATAGTCAACTCCTTGAACTTGTCGGAAACTTCTTTGCGACAAGTCGAGCTTCATAAATGGTGACATTACCATCAACGTCTATCTTCTTCTTAAAGATCCATTTATTATCAATGGCTTGCCGATCATCGGGCAAGTCCACCAAAGTCCATACTTTGTTCTCATACATGGATCCTATCTCGGATTTCATGGCTCCTAGCCATTTGTTGGAATCCGGGCCCACCATCGCTTCTCCATAGCTCGTAGGTTCACCGTTGTCCAACAACATGACCTTTAAGACAGGGTTACCGTACAACTCAGAAGTTGTACGCACCCTTGTCGACTTACGAGGTTCGACAGTAACTTGATCCGAAGCTTCATGATCATCATCATCAGCTTCCTCTTCAACTGACGTAGGTGCCACAGAAACATCTTTCTGTGATGCGCTACTCTCTGGTTGAAGTAAAGGTTCAACAACCTCATCAAGTTCTATATTCCTCCCACTCAATTCTTTCGAGAGAAACTCTTTCTCGAGAAAGGGCCCGTTCTTAGCGATAAACACTTTGCCTTCGGATCTGAGATAGAAGGTATACCCAATCATCTCCTTTGGGTATCCTATGAAGACGCATTTGTCCGCTTTGGGTTTGAGCTTTTCCGGCTGAAGCCTTTTGACATAAGCATCGCAGCCCCAAACCTTAAGAAATGACAACTTAGGTTTCTTGCCAAACCACAGTTCATACGGTGTCGTCACCACGGATTTAGATGGTGCCCTATTTAAAGTGAATGTAGTTGTCTCTAATGCATAACCCCAAAACGATAGCGGTAGATCGGCAAGAGACATCATAGAACGCACCATATCCAATAAGGTACGATTACGACGTTCGGACACACAATTACGCTGAGGTGTTCCAGGCGGCGTCAGTTGTGAAACAATTCCACATTATCTTAAGTGATTGCCAAACTCATAACTCAGATACTCTCCCCCTCGATCAGATCTTAGGAATTTGATCTTCTTGTTACGATGATTTTCAACTTCACTCTGAAATTGCTTGAACTTTTCAAACATTTCAGACTTATGCTTCATCAAGTAAATATACCCATATATACTTAAATCATCGGTGAAAGTGAGAAAGTAACGATATCCCCCGCGCGCGTCAACACTCATCGGACCACACACATCAGTATGTATGATTTCCAACAAGTCAATTGCCCGTTCCATTGTTCCGGAAAACGGGGTTTTAGTCATCTTGCCCATGAGGCATGGTTCGCATGTGTCAAGTGATTCAAAATCAAGTGACTCCAAAAAGTCCATCAGCATGGAGTTTCTTCATGCGCTTTGCACCAATATGACCTAAGCGGCAGCGCCACAAGAAAGTGGTATTATCATTATCAACTCTACATCTTTTGGCCTCAATGTTATGAACATGTGTATCACTACGATCGAGATTCAATAAACCATTCACATTGGGTGCATGACCATAGAAGGTATTATTCATGTAAACAGAATAACCATTATTCTTCGACTTAAATGAACAACCGTTTTGCAATAAACACGATCTAATCATGTTCATGCTCAACACAGACACCAAATAACATTTATCTAGCTTCAACACTAATCTCGAAGGTAGAGGGAGCGTGCGATGGTGATCACATCAACCTTGAAAACACTTCCAACACACATCGTCACCTCGTCCTTAGCTAGTCTCCGTTTATTCTGTAGCTTTTGTTTCGAGTTACCAATATTAGCAACTGAACCGGTATCTAATACCCAGGTGCTACTAGGAGTACTAGTAAGGTACACATCAATAACACGTATATCAAATATACTTTTGTTGAAGTTGACAGCCTTCTTATCTACCAAGTATTTGGGGCAGTTCCGCTATTAGTGACCGTTCCCCTTACAATAGAAGCAATTAGTCTCGGGTTTGGGTTTAACCTTGGGTTTCCTCACTAGAGCGACAACTGTCTTGCCATTCATGAAGTTTCCCTTCTTGCCCTTGCCCTTCTTGAAACTAGTGATTTTGTTAACCATCAACACTTGATGCTCCTTCTTGATTTCTACCTTCGCGGCCTTAAGCACCACAAACATCTCCGGGATCATCCCCATCCCTTGCATGTCATAGTTCATCACGAGGCTCTAGTAGCTTGGTGATAGTGACTGGAGAACTCTCTCAATCACTATCTTATCTAGAAGATTAACTCCCACTTGATTCAAGTGATTGTAGCACTCAGACATTCTGAGCACATGCTCACTGGCTGAGCTATTCTCCTCCATCTTGTAGGCAAAGAACTTGTCAGAGGTCTCATACCTCTCAACACGGGCATGAGCCTGGAATACCAATTTCAGCTTTTGGACCATCTCATATGTTTCATGGCGTTCAAAACGCCTTTGGAGCCCCGATTCTAAGCCGTAAAGCATGACGCACTAAACTATCAAGTAGTCATCAAAATGTATCTGCCAGATGTTCACAACATCCACAGACGACGCTAAAGGGGTTGGCACACCGAGCGGTGCATCAAGGACATAAGCCTTCTGTGCAGCAGTGAGGACAATCCTCAGACTACGTCCCTAGTCCGCATAATTGCTTACAAAATCTTTCAACTTAGTCTTTCTCTAGGAACGTATTAGAACAGGGAGCTATAGCGCGAGCTATTGATCTACAACATAATTTGCAAAGACAACTTTAGACTATTGTTTATGATAAATGAGTTCAATTAATCATATTACCTAAGAACTCCCACTCAAATCAACATCCCTCCGGTTGTCCGAGTATAACACGATCCAAATTCACCAACCCAAGTCCGATCATCACGTGAGATGAGGTGGTTTCAATGGTGAACATCTCCATGTTGATCATATCTACTATATGACTCGTGTTCGACCTTTCGGTCTCTTGTGTTCCGAGGCCATGTCTGTACATGCTAGGCTCGTCAAGTTTAACCCAAGTGTTCCTCATGTGCAACACTGGCTTGCACCCGTTGTATGTGAACGTAGAGTCTATCACACCCGATCATCACATGGTGCTTCGAAACGACGAACTTTCACAACAGTGCACACTTGGGGAGAACACAATTTTATCTTGAAATTTTAGTTAGGGATCACCTTATAATGCTACCATTGTCCTAAGCAAAATAAGATGCATAAAAGGATTAACATCACATGCAAATCATAAGTGACATGATATGGCCATCAACTTGTGCTTTTGATCTCCATCTCCAAAGCACCGGCATGATCTCCATCGTCACCGGCATGACACCATGATCTCCATCATCGTGTCGCCATCGGGGTTGTCACGCCAACCATGCTTCTACTACTATTGCTACCGCTTAGCGATAAAGTAAAGCATTACATAGCGCTTAATGATTGACACACAGGTCATACAATAATTAAAGACAACCCTATGTGATGTAGGGTGGAAACCCTAGGGCCGATCTTTCACGATTGGAGCGGATCCTACGAAGAACACGAGGAGAAACACGAGGGAAAACACGGGAGAAATCACTCAAACCAACGAGATTCGATTACACATGTGCTAGATCCTCGAAACACAAAGAGACACACGGTCCAAATCCAACAAAGGACGATACAAATGGTAACTAGTTCATCTCCGTGAGGAGGTCTTGAGGGGTCTTCCCATGAAGGGGTCTTGAATCCAAGGTGGATCTTCTCCGAAGAGGCACAGTCTCTCTCGGAGGAGTAGATCCGGATGGATGAGCAAAGCTCTATCTCTCAAATGAGCTATCACTTTGCTAACCCTAACTAGGAGGAGGTAGGGGAGTATATATAGTCTAAGGGGCGAAGGGGTACATGGGCTTCGGCCCAGATGCACTGCACGCAGGCAGGAGGGGCCGGATGTCCGGGCCTTCCCGAGACGCCGGATGTCCGGGCTATCGGGCCGGATGTCCGGGCTGGCTTGGCGTCGTTCGGTTGCTCTCTGGATAAGGGGGGCCGGATGTCCGGGCAGGGAAGCCGGATGTCCGGGGCTTCAGCGGGAGCCGGATGTCCGGGTAGGTCGCCGGATGTCCGGGCTGGCAAGGTCCGTTTCTTCAGGTTCGGTGATGGGGCGCCGGATATCCGGGAAGGCGCTGGATTTTCGGGCTTCTCGGGCCGGATGTCCGGGGCCTGTAGCAGCTGGCTCTTCTCCCTTCTCCTTCCTTCTCTCCCGCGCACACTTGGCCTTGGTCCTTGGGCTCTCCATAGTCCCCTCGGGTGTACCTGAGTATGCACAAGGTCTGCGCTTGAGGTAGCATCCATGTCTTACGTGCGGAAAGGGAGGATTCGGAAAGGAGCGAGTTCACCTTAGGTCCAATGGCGTATACTCGAGGTCTCAACATGTGGGCACTTGGGGCTTGGGGAGTAGTCGTAGTGTACATGGGGATGATCGTAGGATGCTCTGCATCATCTCCCCTCCCTTGGGAAAGATCCGACCTCGAATCGAAAACCTCATCACCATGGAAACGGTTGTCGTGGACGAACTTGTAGTTGGACGGAGTTGAAGACATGGCACAATCCAAGTACTCGAAGGTGTCGCCGGAGAGGTACACATGCAAAAAGAGCAAACACAAACGACACATGGAAATACAATGGTTAGCGCACACAAGGTGTCCATCAAGTAAGCATGAGGTCGTCCGATATGATTGTTCGTGACAAAGCTTATGAAGCTTATGAAGATGATATAGAAAGGTATGCAAAGCATTCATGAAAGCAAGAGCATTCATTGTGCACACAAATGTATTGTGAATGTGATCAATGCAACCATTGTGCAAAATGATGTCATAATGGGACGGTGCATCAAAAGCATGAACATGGTAATTGGTGCTCAATGTGACTATGTGATCATGCAATTGATGGTGGGCAATATGATCATGATGTATGAATATGCCATCAAGAAAGATCACAACAAATTTGCTTAGGAAGTGAATAAGCTCATATATCATGGATGACATAGAAATGGAAGATGCAACAAGGCAATCATAATGTGAGTCAATCCATGCATAAGATGCAAATTTGTTATGGGTGGTGTTGTACCATAGCGCAATGTCGTGGTAGAAGTGGTGGTCCGGTGGTGAATCCACTAAGTCCGAGCACTCCTCAACTTGAAGGTCCATAGGGTCCATCTCCAATGTTGCTCCTCCGTTCGTGATATGTATCATGTAGAAAACAAGAAGGAAACAACAATGAAAGAATGAGCCATCCAATATGCATATTTGAGGATGGCTCAAATGGAAGGAGTTCACCTTTATGAGGATGTCAAAAATATTGGCGTTGCACATCATGTATGCCTTTACATAACCAATATGTCTCATGACGGTGTCGCCTTGTGAATCCTTCAAAATGAAAGAACATGACAAACACATGGAAAAACAAATGAGGTTAGTGCAAATGCAACACCTATCATTTGAGTGGTGAGATACCCAACACGTGTTCTCATCATTCTTATCATAAGAAAGGACAGGGTGTGGTATGGTATGAAAGCATATGATGCAACTACAACCAAAGACAATAGGCTCAATCAAGCAAGCATGCATCACAAGTAATATGTCCAAGTCTCCACGATCAATAAGCATAGAAAGTTGGCACTCAATACAAGGTGATATGAGAGATGCAACTAATGGAGACAAGAGACAATGATCAAGACAAATCAAGTGAGAGGCATGAACATATATGTCATCAACCCAAGAAAGCGAGTAAGAAAGGAACATGGGTGATGCAACAAAGCAAGCAATCATAGTGATCAAGTCAAGCAAGCTAGTAGTGCGAAGATGCAACGTACTAGAAGGAATCATGGCAAGCATGTCATGTGTGCAAATAGTGGTCATGAATAATGCACATGACATATCACAAGCATGAAAGCAAGATATGAGTAATATGTCATATTGTATTGGCAAGAGGTTCTATGCAAATAGCAATAGAACATCATGACTCTCCCAACACAAGAATCAACAATAGCATGTGGCACATGGTAAACATGGCAATAACAACAAGGATCTCCGCCGAGCATGCAAATACACATAGGAGTAGCATAATGGTGTATCATGGTAAATGCAAGCAAGGGTCACAATTGCATGGCAAAGGCATAGAAGCAAGCCTAACATGCAAAGTGAACACGGCAAAATGAGCATAAGGTGATAAATGGTATATGGCCCATAGCCGCGTGAGAGCCAAGTAGAAGAGATGCGCGTATTTCTTGCGCGAAGGGAACGGTGGTAAGGATAGTCCACGGGATCCCACGTCATCGTTGCTCTCAAGAGCTCGTTTCGTCAACTCATGGGATTGTGAGGTTGACGAGTTGTCATAAGTACCTACACAAAACAAAGGCAAAGGAAAAATTGTGTGTGCGTGGTATATGTACACATCATCCATCATGATGCATACGTGCATGTGTTGGTTAGCACAAAATATCCAATGCTCAAATAAATGAGATGCGTGATATAGAAACATGTCATCCATCATGAGAGGTTTGTTATTATGTATAGCATAATGGAGACTCAAATTGTGCAATGCATCATGAGAAATATGTAGAGCATTGTTATTCATGGAATGCATATGGTGCACACAATCATGAGAATCATGCAAAGTATGGAATGCATCAAAATCTCCTAATATGCATGAGGAAACTATGGGGGTCTCCTCATGAGCATTTGTAGAAACATCACATGGAGAATATTGACAACATCCAAAACAATGCATAACCGAAGCAATGTGTTCATGGCATGTTATAGTAGATGAATTGCGTAAATCATGTAAAGGAAGCATAGCAATATCATCGCATGAAAAACAAAAGCCAATGACCATCATCTCGTCATCTATGCCATAAGTGCAAATAGGATTTATTTTAATAGGGCATGCATAGTTACTATGTTGAGATTGAAATGATGCAATATGGGAGATCTTACTCATAGCGTATGACAAGTTCAATGGATTGTCAAACATAATGTGACCAAAAGAATTTTCACAAGATATCTTATGGAGCATAGCATCACAACTAGGCAAATCAACATGCTCATCATCATATTCATCATAAATAGGTGGCATATATAAGCATGTAGAAGACGTAGTATGTGGTGAATCCAAAAGGTGATCATCATCATGCAAGCAATCGATGTGAAGATAGTCCACTAGCGGGACAAGAGAAGCACCATCACCTATGTTACCTTTGGAGCATCGCTCATGTGTTGTAGGTGAGGTTGCAACATGATGGTACCATGTGGGGGGTGCATCTTCTTCCATCATGGCCATCGGTTTGCCCATTGGAGGTATGGACTTGTCGAGGATTGGCGCTTCGTCTTGTTGGAGATCTAGCACCAAAAAGAAAAACACACTCGGAGTAGAGGGTAAGTCGTTAGAAATCATAGTGGCCTCACATGCCCTCTCAACTATCTCACTCACTAAGTGTTGTGGCTCACTCACTCCCGGTAAGATGCTCTCACTTATATGGTTGGTGGAGTCACTCAAATGGCTCTCAACCTCACATAGGATGTGTGGCGTGCTCTCGTGTGTGGGGCTAGTGGTGGTCACACTCATCCTCTCATAGGAAATGCTCTCAATGTCATATATGGTGGAGTCACTCATCTCACTCATGGGGTGGTGGCTCTCCTCACATGGCAATTGGGGCATCTCATCATATTTGGGTGTCGGAGAGATGTAGGTGCAAATGTCTCCATGCTTAACTCCTATCGCCGCCTTGGTTGAAGGGATAGTCCCATGCTCAACCTCCTCATCCATAACGCCTCCAAAGATGAATGCCGTAGGATGTGGCAAAACATCACTCTCCTCCGAGACCAATGATAAAGTCTCATGAGCGGTCTCGTAGCTTGACTCGGAGTATGAGTCCCGTTGGGATGCCGTCTTCATGTTGTTGAAGAGGTTCGCGCTCGTCGCCGTGGTCGAAGGGGATGGCCCTAGCTCGACCTTCTTGTCGCCGTCTTGTTGTTGGAGGCCCATATGATGTGGCACCTCGTAGCTCGTCTTCATGACCGAAGGGAATTTCCCATGCTTGGCCATTTTCCTTGAGGGGCCTCCGAAGATGGAAGTGTCGCCCTCGCTTGTAGGTGGTCGCCTCGTTGTTGAAGATGTCGATGTAGGCGAACTCATGGGAAGTAGGCGAAGATGCCGTACGTCCAAAGGCGAAGATGCCTTGATAGCACTTGGCGAAGATGCCGAAGTGGTGGTGGTAGTAGCCGTAGCGTCCTCTTGGTGGTGCTTGTCTCGCGGTCTTCTCTTGTGCTCATGAAGGTTGGCCGTAGCTTGATGTAGAGCTTGTTGGGACTTGTAGGTAGGCGCATCTCGAGCATCTTCATGTTGATGGTGTCGTTGTCGTACTTGAGCTCGTAGTAGATGTCGTTCGTCGTCGTCGTGCACATGTTGCTTGGAGGTGACTTGCCCTTCATGACGATGTGGATCACGAATGTGATGATGGTCGCCATGGAGATGTGGACGTGGACGACTTGCGCTTGTATCACATGGGCGCTCTGAAGATGATCGACTTGCTCGCCGCCGCCTTGACGAAGATGAAGGGGAAGAACGGTTGGCCAACAAGGCCCGAATCTCCTCCATCCTTGCATCTTGCTCCTCCTTTTGTGCGGAAAGCTTGTTGTCGATGTAGTCCCTTTTCCTTGCTTCGGAGTGTCGTATGTCGATGGCGAGGTTGTCAATGTGCTCTCTCAATCTTGATTGTGCGCCTTGCATTTGTCGTTGTAGATCGAAGATTGATGATTTGGTGATGTAGTTGTTCGCGCCGTCGTTGTTGTCGAAGACCGGAGATGAAATGCCTTGCCTATCCATCACAAGACTCGAGCAAATATGAGTGGAAGAAAGGAGAGAACTATACCAAATGTACCTTGACCGATGTTGAAGATGAATCAATGATCACTCAATGATGTAACAAGGAAATAGCACAATTGGTACCGATCTCGTCAATTTCTCACACCTACACAAGTAAGGCTTATGGTGGAGCTCGGTGAGGATAGTGGCACAAAAATTTGATGCAAATGTTAGCAAGAGTCAATAATGTTGAAAGAGATTCACAAATTCGCAAGTGAAACAAGTAGACCAATAGCAATGGGTGGCACACGGAAACACACACACGGATAGATAAATGGGGTCGTGCAACCAAGGAATGAGCACAAAATGTGGAATCCATGGAAAACGCTCGTGTTGCAGAACTCAAGAGAGACGCTAGCACGATTGCTCAATAGGCGGATACGACACTTGTGCACAACCTATAAGATGCAAAATGGATAAACTTTCTATCCCAAGTATACTATGTATGTATGGTTCCCGGTGTTCCTCTCAAGATGATCTTATATGTAATGTGGTATGATGCTATGGCTATTGCTTACAAGCTTCTATGCTCTTTCTCTTTTGCTTAAAAGCTTTATTCTCTTTTTTTTGGATGGCCACTATGCGAAATGCACAAACCAAGATAGCAATTGTGTATATGCGGGAACAATCTTGTGGCACACGAGATGATATGGTGATACCAAGATGATACCAATATGATATGGTATGTATGCAATGGAAGGGCGGATCGATGTTCACTAATGTGCACAAGTAGCGTGGCCCGGCAATACTCAAATGGCTAGTCTCGATAGGCAAGTGACGCAAAATGGGCTAGGGGTTAACAATGCAATTGCAAAGGGAATATACAATGGTGTCGTCGAGGTTACCGTCCATGTCGATGATGAGTGGCGGTGTTCTTGATGTCAAACCGTTCCTAATTAGCCGAAACACCTTAGGAAACAGAAAAACCGCGAACTCAAAATCTCCAAAGGCAAATGTCAAAATGGTGGTAGCGGGAATGTGGTGGTGGTTTTGCGGAAGTATTGGTGGAAACCTGGTCAAAATGGGTTATGGTGGTGGACGGGTATGGTGGGCTATACACGTTATCGGAGTTGAAGTCACGGTCCCTAAGTAGCCGAAACACCTTAGGAGACACAAGCCACAACTCAAACAAAATTGGGTTAAGTTGGGGTGGCGGAAGTGTATGGTGGTCAAGCCTATGCGGTAGTTATGGTGGTGGTTGATGAAGAAGCAACCGTCCCTAAGTAGCCGAAACACCTTAGGAGACTCGAATCATAACTCAAACAACCTCAAATGTGATGGTGGACAAAATGGGTTAGGTTGCGGAAGTCGGTGATGGTTATGCGGATGATATGGTGGAAGCCCTAGGCAAAGATGCCAAAATTCAAAAAAATTGATGGAGTCAAATGAAGGTGGTAGTATTTTTTTGGAATGGGGGATGTCAATAGCTTCAAAACGAGCTAAAGAACGTCAAAATCGGACTCCGAATGAATTAGTTATGGTCAAAACGGTGAAACGGGAAAGGCTGAAGTTACAGGGGCCGGACATCCGGGGTCGGGGCCGGAAATCCGGGACCTGATGTCCAGAACCGCGCGTGAATTGCGCTCCAGGAGCCGGATGTCCGGCTTGGGGCCCGGATGTCCTGCCAGATGGCCCGGATGTCTGGCCGGTAGCCCGGATGTCCGGCCCGACGATTCCAGATCGGGATTTGGACTTCGAAACTCGATTTGGGGCGGAAATAGATGATTTCGGGGGCAAATTTTGATGGATTTCGTGGATGGAAATGGGGAGAAAGATGGGGGAAAGCTAGATCCACTTGAAACCAAGCAAATCCATGGATCAAAATCAACAAAACATCTTCACACCAACAAATCACAAAAAAAAAATTGGGGCTATTTTTGGTGGGGAATTTTCGAAATTTGGACAAAATCAAACAAAAGAAGGCTAGAAAAAAGAGGGGTAGGGGCTCCAAATTCGTGATCAACCTTGCTCTGATCCAAGATGATGTAGGGTGGAAACCCTAGGGCCGATCTTTCATGATTGGAACAGATCCTACGAAGAACACGAGGAGAAACACGAGGAAAAACACGGGAGAAATCACTCAAACCAACGAGATTCGATTACACATGTGCTAGATCCTCGAAACACAAAGAGATACACGGTCCAAATCCAACAAAGGACGATACAAACGGTAACTAGTTCATCTCCGTGAGGAGGTCTTGAGGGGTCTTCCCATGAAGGGGTATTGAATCCAAGGTGGATCTTCTCCGAAGAGGCACGGTCTCTCTCGGAGGAGTAGATCCGGATGGATGAGCAAAGCTCTATCTCTCAAAT
This sequence comes from Thinopyrum elongatum, assembly GCA_011799875.1. Lineage (NCBI taxonomy): Eukaryota > Viridiplantae > Streptophyta > Magnoliopsida > Poales > Poaceae > Thinopyrum > Thinopyrum elongatum. The sequence goes on from CM022297.1 coordinate 425,430,381, forward strand.
GAGCTATCACTTCGCTAACCCTAACTAGGAGGAGGTAGGGGAGTATATATAGTCTAAGGGGCGAAGGGGTACATGGGCTTCAGCCCAGGTGCACTGCACACAGGCAGGAGGGGCCGGATGTCCGGGCGTCGGGCCGGATGTCCGGGCCTTCCCGAGACGCCGGATGTCCGGGCTGTCGGGCCGGATGTCCGGGCTGGCTTGGCGCCGTTCGGTTGCTCTCTGGATAAGGGGGGCCGGATGTCCGGGCAGGGAGGCCGGATGTCTGGGGCTTCAGCGGGAGCCGGATGTCCGGGTAGGTCGCCGGATGTCCGGGCTGGCAAGGTCCGTTTCTTCAGGTTCGGTGATGGGGCGCCGGATATCCGGGAAGGCGCCGGATTTCCGGGCTTCTCGGGCCGGATGTCCGGGGCCTGGCCGGATGTCCGGGGCCTGTAGCAGCTGGCTCTTCTCCCTTCTCCTTCCTTCGCTCCCGCGCACACTTGGCCTTGGTCCTTGGGCTCTCCATAATCTCCTCGGGTGTACCTGAGTATGCACAAGGTCCGCGCTTGAGGTAGCATCCATGTCTTACATGCGGAAAGGGAGGATTCGGAAAGAAGCGAGTTCACCTTAGGTCCAATGGCGTATACTCGAGGTCTCAACATGTGGGCACTTGGGGCTTGGGGAGTAGTCGTAGTGTACATGGGGATGATCGTAGGATGCTCCGCATCACTATGGCTCCTGCCGGTTGCCGTATGCATCAACATGCAAGTCGATATAAACTATTACAAACATGATCATCTCATACATCAAATATATTTCATCATGCCTTTGGCCATATCATATCACAACATACCCTGCAAAAACAAGTTAGACGTCCTCTAATTGTTGGTGCATGTTTTACGTGGCTGCTATGGGTATCTAGTAAGAACGATTCTTACCTACGCAAAGCCACAACGGTGATATGCAAGTTACTATTTAACCTTCTACAAGGACCTCCTTTGTCGAATCCGATTCAACTAAGGTGGGAGAGACAGTCACCCGCCAACCATCTTTATGCAACAAAGTCACATGTCAGTCGATGGAACCGGTCTCATGTACATGGACATGTAAAGTTGATTCGGGCCGCTTCATCCCACAATACCGCCGAATCAAGAAAAGACCAAGGAAGAAAGCAATCTGAATATCAACGCCCACAAACTCCTTTGTGTTCTACTCGTGATGTCATCTACGCATAGACCTAGCTCTGATACCACTGTTGGGGAACATTGCATGGGAAACAAAAAATTTCCTACGCTCATCAAGATCCAATCTAGGAGATGACCATCTACGAGAGGAGAGATTGGATCTACATACCCTTGTAGATCGCTAACCGGAAGTGTTAAGAAACGCGGTTGATGTAGTCGAACGTCTTCGCGATCCAATCACGATCCGCCCCGCGAACTCCCGATTTAGTGCCGAACGGACGGCACCTCCGCGTTCAACACACGTACGGCTTGATGACGCCTTCACCTCCTCGATCCAGCGAGCGATGGTGAAGTAGTAGCTCGAGTCCTCCGGCAGCACGATGACGTGGTGGCGGTGGTGGTGGCGGAATCTCAGGAGAGCTTCGCTAAGCACTACGAAGAGGAAGAGGATTACGAGGGAGAGGAGAAGCAGCACCATGGCGAGGAGATGTGCTCAAGGGGTGCGGCTGCCCTCTCTCTACCTCTCTCTATATATAGGAAGGAGGAGGGGGTGGCGTCCCTAGGGTTTCCCGGGGGGGGGGGGGGGGGGGCCAGAGCAGATGGGATCTCCCCTAGGGTGATTTGCCCCCCAAGCTGGGTGGAGGGAAACCCTAGAGGGGGGCGCCCCACCTCTCCTGGTCACGTGGGAAAGGGTGAGGGGGGCGCACAACCCCTTAGTGGGCTGGTTTGCCCTCTCCCCTTGGCCCATGGGGCCCCCCAACACTTGCCGGGGCCCCCCAAAACCCCTTTCGGTCATGCTGGTCATCATCCGGTACCCCCGGAACAATTCCGGACTCCAATACCCTTCGTCCAATATATCAATCTTCACCTCCGGACCATTCGGGAGTTCTTCGTCATGTCCGGGATCTCATCCGGGACTCCGAACAACCTTCGGTAACCACCATAATGACTCAACTATACTTATATCGTCACCAAACGTTAAGTGTGTAGACCCTGCGGGTTCGAGAACTATGCAGACATGACCGAGACACCTCTATGGTCAATAACCAATAGCAGGACCTGGATGCCCATATTGGTTCCCACATATTCTACGAAGATCTTATCGGTTGAACCTCGATGTCAAGGATTCAACTAATCCTGTATGCAGTTCCCTTTGTCTATCGGTATGTTAGTTGCCCGAGATTCGATCGTTAGTATCTTCATACCTAGTTCAATCTCATTACCGGCAAGTCTCTTTACTCGTTCCGTAATAAAAGATCCTGTGGCTAACTCATTAGTAACATTGCTTGCAAGCTTCTTGTGATGTTGTATTATCGAGTGGGCCCTGAGATACCTCTCCGTCATACGGAGTGACAAATCCGAGTCTTGATTCATGCCAACTCAACAGACACCCTCGAAGATACCTGTAGAGCACATTTATAGTCACCCAGTTACGTTGCGACGTTTGGTACACACAAGGTATTCCTCCGGTGTCAGTGAGTTGCATGATCTCATGGTCATAGGAACATATACTTGACACGCAGAAAACGATAGCAACAAACTTGATACGATCACATGCTACATTTATAGTTTGGGTCTTGTCCATCACATCATTTTCCTAATGATGTGATCCCGTTATCAAATGACAACTCATGTCCATAGCTAGGAAACCATAGCCATCTTTGATCAACGAGCTAGTCTGGTAGAGGCTTACTAGGGACATGTTGTTATCTATGTATCCACACATGTATTTGAGTTTCCGATCAATACAATTCTAGCATGGATAATAAACGATTATCATGAACAGGGAAATATGATAATAACTAATTTATTATTGCCTCTAGGGCATATTTCCAACACGAACCTTGACCGGGAACTCCGCCATGAAAATTCGAAAACGATTAGCAGGTTGGGGAGGCAACTTGCAGCTTCATTGAGCAAAGATGAACCAGGACAACACCAAAAGCACGAAGCTCGCAGCACCACAATGGCAGCCATGGGAGGTCTTGAGCAAGCACAGCAACACGAGCGACAGCAGACAAAGACCATCACCACCAGAGACACAAGTAGTTGTGGGGTGTCGTCGAAAGATCACAATACTAAGACTTTGCAAATAGCCAAACGCACCGGCATGCATGCCGACCCCCACGGCACAACTCAGGAGCATCCAAAATCAGCGAGTGTCATAACAAACACGAACCTTGACAGGGAACTCCGCCATCAAAATCGGAACGACAACCAAATTTGTGAGGCATATCTTGCGTCATCATTGAGCAAAGATGAACCGAGAGAACACCGAGAGCACGAAGCTCACCGCAACACAGCGGCAGCCATGAGAGGGTCTTGAGCAAGCATCACGAGAAGCGACGGAAACTGGAGGCAACGAAGGGGTGGTTGGTGGAGCGGTCGTCGTCGAAGAAGCAGAGGCAAAACAAGATAGGTGCACTCCAGACCACGCCTCAGGGAGGTTTACGACGCACGAGAGCGACGCCGTGGTCGATCAAATACAAGATCCGATCATGGATTTCTCCCGGAGTTCACCTAGTCACCACCAGGCCGAGGATCAAACAGCGCCATCAAGATGGAAACGACGTGAAGCGTCGCCGCTGTCTCGGCCAGCAGCATCTAGCCGATTATGGATTTCTCCCAATCCCCGGCCACATCCTCCACACAACGAACACAAAGCAGCCGCCAAAAGTGCTGGGCAGCACTGGAATGGACGGCCCCAGATCCAGGTGATTCCTGCCAGCAAAGCGAAGCCAGCAGGCACCACCAAGACGCCGTGGACACCAGAGAGGACCACCGACGAGGCGTCCCCGGCGGGCAGGCAGGGCCATGAGCGGTGGCAGCCCATCGGGAGATCTGAGAGGTGGAGGGTTCCAGCAGCGCTGGATCCACGACGCCACCTTCGTTGGCGATCGCACGACAATGACCAGAAATTGGGGAGGAGGAAGTGGAGTGCAGCAGGAGCCGGACAAGACTTTTTGATCAGCGGGAAGGGTGGCAGGGACGGAGGGGGCCGCCCCGGAGGATCCAGATGCGCCAGTATCGAGGATGCAGAGCAGCACCGCGACCAGCAGGCCGACGCTGCACAGGGAGTGTGGCTGGCGACGACAAGGAGAGGCCTGGGCGGGAGGTTGGAGGAGCCCGCGAGCAAGGGCGCATGGGATAAGCACGAAGCAGAGTGGCGGCGGATGGACAGGGCACGGCGGATCTGGCCACGAGTAACGGACTTGAGAGGAGGAGGGCTGGATCCAGCGAAGGAGGACCGAGGCACAGCCCACCCCTGCATAACGGAGGCAACAAGCGGCAGAGGGTGAGGCACCGCGCACCTGCACGGCTGCACGACGACGGAGACCACCACGGCGGTGGCCAAAGCACGGGTCGCAGGCAGCCGGACGAGCTTGACCTCGCCCCTGCAGATCTGGCGGCAGGTGCGGCGAGGAGTAAAGTGGGGAGGGGATGAGGTGGCGCCCAGGAGCTTGGATTGAGGGAGGACGCGTGCTCCGGTTCCCGGTGCAGGCCTTCGCCGCCGCCGGCGACGGCCGCCGGCGGCGGCGGCGGGGGTTGAGGCTGGAGCGGACCTGGCGGCTAGAAATGAAGGTTTGGATTGTGGCTGTTTTTATTCCAATTTCCTAGGTTCCTCAACTGCATTTGGCTTTGTTTTCTAAAAATTTGCAGGTTCGGCTGAGATCTAACAGATTGTCGTCGTTCTACATGGTTGTAGGTAAATCATTACAGCAAGTACTAGTCAACTATTTTATTCGTTCTAGTGCTTGACAGTTTTGTTCATAACCCTTTGCGCGGATAAGTTTTGGATACAGCTATAGAAGTGAACAAGCATGTACCTTCAATTGTGTAGATGCTTTGAATTTTCCATGTATATATGTATGCACTTGCGATAGTTTTGTTGATACTGTCGTAGTTCTCTTCTAGGTTAGAACCAGAACTTCTACTAGAACTGTTGTAGGATTGAACTTGTGTGGAACTGTTCTGCTGTTTAGCTCCATTGTTCTACATTTTAGTTTTGGTGCTCACAAGATTTCTTTTCTACTATTTCTTTTTATACTATGCTACTGTTAGCAATGCTCTTGAGACGGCCACTATATATCTCCGGTGACCAACGCCACTCAAGAGTCTTGTTTCTCTGCTATACATGAACTAGCTGCTACTCTAAACAAATCTGTTGAATCTTGCTTAGTTTCTCTGCTAAGTGCTCATTGATACAGGAGGCGTTCTTCTCTTGAAAATGTTGAGTAACCTAGTATTCATAGATACAGGAGGCGTTCTTCTCTTGAAAATGTTGAGTAATCTAGTATTCATAGATACAGGAGGTGTTCTTCTCTAGCAAATCATATACTAATTTCTAGTTCATAAATAGTCATTACCACATTTAGTATGGTTATCTTCACGATACATTCTACTCAGGTTTTGAATGTTCAGTTAATTAATTTGAAGCACCTCCTGGTTTGTTGGCAGCATAATTAGCATCCACCTGTCTAATCTGCAAGTTTGTGATGTCAGTTTAACTACGTGTTTACATTGTTTAGCTAACAGTAGCTACTTGCTTCCCTGCAAAAAAAAAAAAAAACTAGCTATTTACTTGTTGATCTGATTTTCCTCCACTATTTATTTACCTGTTTACGAATTCTTGATAGACTTTTTTACATTTTTTGATAGAAACTATTTCTGTACTTACTCCAGTATATTTTCTGTTCAACTATTTTGGGAAATCATTCCTCAATCTCGGCGGATTGTTTTCAGAAAGGAAAGGAGTAGTCACAAGTAGATGTTACATTGATGTGTACTTCCATTTCTGTCTCATCAATGTATACGTCAGAAAGCATTCGCTGTCTAGTTCATACGACAGATAGAATTTGTACCATGTGTGCATGTTTTCTAACTGATTGCATTTTTGTTTTTGTTGTTGTTTTCCTGTGTATCTCACTCCACAATATTGCATCAGAAATAGAGAAGTTGTTCTGAACCATATATTCATGAAGTTCCTGCTTTGTTTGCTATCTTTGCGTACAATATTTAAATCACTATCTATTTGAGCATGAATAGATTGTTGATTCAGCTTCTAATAATAATTTCGTCCAAAAGTGAATTAAGCCTGAATAGAACCTTTTTTCAATCCAAGTTTTTCTTAAAAAATTGAACAAAGATTGAATCCCAAAACCTTTTTGGAATGTCTTGGATAATTTTTAAATGCAAGAACATTTTTCTGAATGTCTTGAACATTTTTTCAAAACTTTGAACATAATTTAAATAGAAAGAACATTTTTTTTAAATATGAAGAACATTTTTTCATTTCTAGAATATTTTTTGAATTCCGAAAATAATTTTCTAAATCCAAGAACATTTTAAATCTTAGATGATTTTTAATCCAAGAATAATGTTTGAAACTTAAGACCATAGTTTCAATTCTAAAACATTTTTTGAATTCAACAATATTTTTAAATGTCTTGAGTGTTTATCGAATCTAGAACATAATTTCAAATAAGAGAACAATTTTTGAATACAAGAAAAATTTTAAATTCCAAGAAATTTTTGTAACCCTTAGAAAATATGTTGAATTCCAAGAGCAACTTTTGAACCTTAGAACATTTTTTTAATCTTAAACAAAATTTGAACCTAGAACATTTCTTGAATCTTAGAACAAAAGTGTGATCCTTGAATCTTTTTTTATTGCGTTAAGTAAATTTTAAATTCCAGAAAATTGTAATGCTTGTCCATCTATCGAATATTTTTATGGGAATATTTATCGGATTTTAAACATAATTTCATTTCCAAGAACATTTTTAGAAAACCACAAACAGTTTTGAATTCCTAGAACATTTTTTCAAAATAAAACATTTTTTCAATTCTAAGAACATTTTTTTTGATCATAGAACAAAATTTGAAACCTATAATTTTTTTAATGTCTTGAATAATTTTTAAATCCAGAACATTTTTTGAGTCATAGAACAAAATTTGAATCCTAGAACATTTCTTGAACAATTTTTGAATTCCAAGAACATTTTTTTGAATTTGGAACAAAATTTGAAACTTAGAATCTTTTTTGAATGCCTTGGGTATTTATTGAATCTTAGAATTAATTTCAATTCCAAGAACCATTTTGAATCCATGATCATTTTTAATTTTAGAACATTTTGGAATAAAAGGAAAAAATTTGAATCCAAAAATATTTGGATGAACAAATTTTGATTCCTAGAAAAAATTTAAGGCTATTTTTGTTTTTTTAGCACACCTACAAAAGAAATTGTGCATCTTACTCTAATACAAATGTTTTTGCAGGTATAGACATGAATGGGAAGGAAATTGTATAATGCAGAGGACCACTGGAAATATTTTTTACACATGAATACTAGTTCTGATAAAATCAACATTTGCTTTAGCCTATTTTTTCTACAGACGAAATCCTGTTTTACAGCTTCAGTATAGTTCCTTGAGCTAGAGAATATTTTTTTTTTATTCTGTTGTACATAATTGGAAAACAGGAACGTGAACAATTCTCTATAGACATTAATCTTTCAACTCTTTCTTCATACTTTTTAAAACTGTTTTGTTGCTTTTGTGCGTCGATCTCAAAATTTCTTTTTGAGATTGTCACTTGTAAGGAAAATGAAATACAGAGACATGCAAGTACTCTATTTCTTTTCATTTGTTTTTTGCTAGTATTCATTCATCCACATGCAAGTACTCTAGTTCTTTTCATTTGTTTTTTGCTAGTATTCATTCATCCACAGACATGAGATAAGTACTACTTTCTTAGACTTTGTTCTTTGTTTAAACAGTGCAAATATTTTCCTGTAGGGTTTCTGAATATTCAAGTGATCCTTTCAAGGCTAATCAATTTTGTTGTGCATACCAAACCCTTGAGTTTAGGTAATTTCAAAAACTGGAGTTTCTTTTTACTAAATGACAGCAGATACTGCAACTGTTTTTTTTTTCACCTAAATGGATAATGTTTTCTTCCAAAGGAACATGTATTTCCACATATTTTTCTTAACAGTTTATCCAAATCTTTTCTTAGCATGTATTTCCACATATCCAAATCTTTTTTCTGTAAGCAACTAATCATCCTTTTCTTTTATTATGCAGGTCTTCATCGCTATTATTATTTTCAACTTCAAGCAAAACTCCACTGCGAACAACAATTTTCAACTGAAAGAAATAGTTCCATGGAAAATGTTTCCTCAAGTTTAATCCGTGTCAATGATAATTTATTTTCATGGCTGGCCCCTGTACTTATTCAATGGAATTTTTGTGCTCCAGTGATACATTCATGAATTTTGAAACAGATGGTTGTTTTGCACTGTACAGTTCAATTGTCTAAGTTTTTCATTGAAACCCAAGAAAAGATGAATCAAGTTCACAGACCAAGTCCAAGATTTTGAACTGCACAACAGTTTTACTCATAAAGAAGCAGTTTTACATTCAAGCAGGCGAAAGGAAACAGTCGAAACACAGAGTTAACGCGCGCTAGCGAAACAGTCGAAACAGAAATTGGCCCAGAAAGCCCGCCAACTGGACGCTCTATGCGAAACCCGAGCAACTTGACGCAAAGAGCGTCATATAGGACCTCCCCTTTCTTTCGCTGAACACGTGGTAATCCAACCCACGAGAGCACTAGAAAAAGGAGAAAGAGGTTAACTGACAAAGCGAATGGGGGATTGGATTGCCTCAGAAAAATTAAAGATTTTCTGTGTGGAAAGAGCTCTCGAATCCGCGTCTCATTTTTCCGTCAACTCGTGCGACGACTCTTGGTTGAGGCAACTGGAAGCCGATGAATGATAGAGTGCTTAAGGGTGATAGTTTGTGCCATGGATGGGTGTTATAATCAATTCATGAACTCTGCAGCAGTTTTGCTTGCACTTTCCTGTGTTGCTTATAATCAGGAATATAGATAGGGTGCCCAGGAGGACGGTACTTTATTTGCATCTTGTATACTAAATACCTTTACAAGGGTAAATAATTGGACCATGATAATACCATGCATAGTGTGATGTCTTTGGCAAGGAGGTTAATTTGACTCTACTCCCTCTATCCCACATTGTAAGAAGTTTTTGACACTACGCTAGTGTCAAAAAATGTATTACATTATAGGACGGAGGGAGTAGCAGCGTATCATTGCAGGCATAGATAGGAAAAACTTGGTGTCGGGTTCTACGGCAGGGTGCGTTGACTGCAAATTAAAAAAATACCTACCCGCAGAACATCCAGGAACATGCTACAGGAATGGATCACGGATCGTTACCATTAGAGCGCAGTGCCGTGCAGCGGAAGTAGAGTTGGGGCAGCGCGTCTAGAGTCGTCTCCTCCTCGTCCGATCTTCCTCGAACAACCGGTCGTTGGATCCCACGTACTGGTTCGCCGGAGCGGCGCAAGTGCACAGCCTATAACGGTATCCGCGCGTGCAGGAGAAACACCGTGTGGAGGACTGCTAGATCCGATCACACAGTCGGCGGCGAGTGGAGGTGGCTATTCGCAACACATGCAAAACCTAGTGACGGCACCGAAGCGATCAACAAATAAGCATGCCACACCTCCACTTTATATAGGCATCCGTCGCGGGCTCAACACTTGGGCCTCACACGGATCCTAAAGCCCAAAGTCTGTTCGGCCTGAATCCGAGTCCGAGTAGGATCACATCTGACTCATGGAGTCGGTTCAGCCTCACAGGTTTCTTCCCTTAAGCGCGCGACCCTTAGGTTCAAGTCAGCTTGGTCGCAGGTCAGATCACCTCCGATCTACATGGTTGGTAGTGGCCTCTAGCAAGGCGTGCCGACCACCAAGTAGACAATGAAGCCGGTTGGCGAACCTATACAACATGTCACATTTCTGTTTCCTTTGCCACACGATATATGTTGTCGGGCTCAAGGCGATCACTGTCATCCTTGTGCTAGCCCGACCTCTTTCTCGTTCCAGTGAATCCGACCAACACTTCGGATTATCTCATAATCCTCATCGCATGGCCATGCTTATCTAGGTCGATCACACGAGGGGCCCAGAGTATATCTCTCTTAATCGGATGGGAAAATCCCATGTTTCTCGACCATGTCTCGCAGCATGGGTCTGGACAAGCCCGGAACCCACCTTTGTAACTACCCAGTTACGGAGTAGCGTTTGGTTGGCCCAAAGCAAGTCTGTCACCACCCCGAGTACATGCGCCAACTCAGGTCTTAGGACATAGAACGTATGTTGTACTAGAGACTCACATATGACATATCGCTGCGTCTCATAGTCGGGTCTGTCCGATTCGGACCTTATCTCGACTCGGATCCGACTACATCGAATCCGACCAGATCCTTCCGAGTCCATATTATCCGGTTAGCATCCAATGCTTCATGGTTAGTGAGACCGAGCCATCCACCGTGTCATATGCTAGTCTAGTCGGCTGTGCGTCCACACAGTCCCTTCGACTAGGAACCTTTTAGGACAGCCATCATACAATGCATAGTCCCATAAACAAGTCACGTACTTGCTGATACACATTATTGATAATGTCCAAGGACTATCTTTATTCATAAACACATAGGAAATATTATCATACATGATTGCCTCTAGGGCATATCTCCAACAGTCTCCCACTTGCACTAGAGTCAATCAAATAGACATCGAATGCTCATAGCTCTAACGTGCCCCTCATGCTTGGGTTGTGGAAGCGGCTTAGTCAACGGATCTGCAACATTTGCATCCGTGTGAATTTTGCATAACTCTACATCACCACTCTTTACGATCTTTCGTATCAGGTGATATTTCTGATCTATGTGTCTGGTCTTGTGGTGATTCCTCGGCTCCTTAGCTTGTGCGATGGCACCAGAATTATCACAGTGAAGGTCCAACGGTTTTACCGAGGCTGGGAAAAATACCAAGATCATCCAGAAAGTTCCCGATCCAAACACCCTCCTTTGCAGCTTCACAAGCCGCAATGTATTCGGCTTCTGTGGTAGAATCAACCACCGTATCTTGCTTGTAACTCGTCCAGCTCACTGCTCCTCCGTTCATGACATACACGAATCTAGACTGTGATCAAGAATCATCTCTGTCAGTTTGGAAACTAGCGTCGGTGTAACCCTTTACAACGAGCTCTTCCTCACCTCCATAAACTAGAAACATTTTCTTAGTCCTTTTCAGGTACTTCAAAATATTCTTCACCGCCGCCCAGTGACTCTCACCGGGTTTGGCCTGGTATCTGCTTGTTAGGCTTATTGCAAAAGCAACATCGGGCCTTGTACATATCATGGCATACATGATGGATCCGATTGCCGAGGCATACAGAGTCCTACTCATCCTGCTTCGCTCATCAGATGTCGAAGGACTCTGAGTGTCGCTTAGCCTTATACCATGTGAGAGTGGCAAGAACCCTTTCTTCGTCTCACTCATGTTGAACCGCTTGAATACTTATGTACTTGATCTGGCTTAAACCGAGCAGCCTCCTCGATCTATCTCTATAGATCTTGATACCTAAAATATAAACTGCTTCACTGAGGTCCTTCATTGAAAACTTGCCATTCAATGATTCCTTGACCGAGTTCAGCATCGAAACATCATTTCCAATCAGCAGTATATCATCCACATACAAGATCAAAAACACTATTGAGCTCCCACTTAACTTCTTGTATAAACAAGCGTCCTCTTCACTTTTGATGAAACCGAGACCAGTGACGACCTCATCAAAATGAATATTCCAACTCCGAGATGCTGATACGTCTCCAACGTATCTATAATTTTTGATTTGTTCCATGCTATTATATTATCTATTTTGGATGTTTTATATGCATTATTATGCTATTATATATTATTTTTGGGACTAACCTATTAACCTAGAGCCTAGTGCCAGTTTCTGTTTTTTCCTTGTTTTTTAGCTTCGTGGAAAAGGAATACAAACGGAGTCCAAACGGAATAAAATCTTCGCGATGATTTTTCTTGGACCAGAAGACACCCAGGAGACTTGGAGATGAAGTCGGAGGAGCCACGAGGCGGCCACAAGGGTGGAGGGCGCGCCCAGGGGGGTAGGGCACGCCCCCTGCCTTGTGGGCCCCCCGTGACCCTCCTGACCTAATTCTTTCGCCTATATATTCACATATGTTCCCAAACCACCAGAAGCATCCACGAAAATACTTTTCCACCGCCGCAACCTTCTGTACCCGTGAGATCCCATCTAGGGACCTTTTCCGGCACCCTGCCGGAGGGGGATTCGATCACGGAGGGCTTCTACATCAACCCTATTGCCCTTCCGATGAAGCGTGAGTAGTTTACCTCAGACCTATGGGTCCATAGCTAGTAGCTAGATGGCTTCTTCTCTCTCTTTGATTCTCAATACCATGTTCTCCTCGATGTTCTTGGAGATCTATTCGATGTAATACTTTTTTGCGGTGTGTTTGCCGAGATCCGATGAATTGTGGATTTATGATCAGATTATCTATGAATATTATTTGAATCTTCTCTGAATTCTTTTATGCATGATTTGATATCTTTGTAATTCTCTTCGAACTATCGGTTTGGTTTGGCCAACTAGATTGGTTTTTCTTGCAATGGGAGAAGTGCTTAGCTTTGGGTTCAATCTTGCGGTGTCCTTTCCCAGTGACAGTAGGGGCAGCAAGGCACGTATTGTATTGTTGCCATCGAGGATAAAAAGATGGGGTTTTCGTCATATTGCTTGAGTTTATTCCTCTACATCATGTCAACTTACTTAATGCGTTACTCTGTTCTTCATGAACTTAATACTCTAGATGCAGGCAGGAGTCGGTCGATGTGTGGAGTAATAGTAGTAGATGCAGAATCGTTTCGGTCTACTTGACACGGACGTGATGCCTATATTCATGATCATTGCCTTAGATATCGTCATAACTTTGCGCTTTTCTTTGAATTGCTCGGCAGTAATTTGTTCACCCACCATATTATTTGCTATCTTGAGAGAAGCCTCTAGTGAAACCTATGGCCCCCGGATCTATTTTCCATCATATAAGTTTCCAATCTACTATATTAGTTTCTGATCTACTATTTTGCAATCTTTTACTTTTTGATCTATAAACCAAAAATACCAAAAATATTTACTTTATCTTTTATTTAGTTTCATCTATATCTATTAGATCTCACTTTTGCAAGTAACCGTGAAGGGATTGACAACCCCTTTATCGTGTTGGGTGCAAGTTGTTTGATTGTTTGTGTAGGTATTCGGTGATTTGTGCGTTGTCTCCTATTGGATTGATACCTTGGTTCTCAAACTGAGGGAAATACTTATCTCTACTTTGCTGCATCACCCTTTCCTCTTCAAGGGAAAAAACCAACGCAAGCTCAAGAAGTAGCAGATGCTTGCCTCAACCCATAAATGGATCTCTTGAGCTTGCATACCTTACCAGCGCTAGTCGGATCGACAAAACCCTCGGGTTGTATCATATACATGTCCTCGGTTAAATTTCTGTGAAGGAAAGCCGTTTTGACATCCATCTACCATATCTCGTAATCGAAATATGCAGCTATAGCTAGTACGATCCTCACCGACTTCAGCATCGCTACCGGCGAGTAAGTCTCGTCGTAGTCAATTCCTTGAACTTGTCCATAACCTTTAGCCACAAGCCGAGCTTTGTGGATCTGAACATTTCCATCCACATCGGTTTTCTTCTTAAAGACCCATTTGCAACCAATGGCTTTTACGCCAAGCGGTGGATCAACCAAGTCCCAGACTTGATTCTCATCCATGGACTTTAACTCGAATCTCATGGCCTCTAGCCATGCCTCGGAATCTGGGCTCACCATCGCTTCCGCATACGTGGCCGGCTCATCGCTTTCAAGAAACAATACATCACACACTCTGCGCAATCTTTCCGACCTCCGTGGTTCTGGTGCCGCTTCCACTACGGGTTCCCTGACCAACTCCGGTATGATCTCATCACTTGCCGAGTCGTCCTCGAGTGGTCCTCAAATTTCTTCGAGTCAGACCGTCCTCCCACTGGCCTCCCGACTGAGCAACTCTTTCTCAAGGAAAAACCCGTCCCGAGCAACAAACACTTTGTTCTCTTCGCGGTTGTAGAAGCTATATCCCAAGGTTTCCCTCGGATATCCCACGAATATGCGTTTATCCGACTTGGGTGTAAGCTTTTCTGACATAAGTCGCTTGACAAATACTTCACAACCCCAAATCTTTAGAAAAGACAAACTGGGACTCTTCCCGGTCCACATCTCATGTGGTGTCTTGTCTACGGATTTTGATGGTACCCTGTTAAGTGTGAAAGTTGCAGTTTCTAGAGCGTATCCCCAGAATGACAAGGGTAAACCCAATTTTCTCATCATTGACCAGACCATGTCCAACAAGGTCCTATTCCTCCGTTCTGACACGCCATTTCTCTGTGATGTACCCGGAGGTGTGAGCTGAGGTATTATACCTCGGCTTTTCAGATGATTATCAAACTCTTGGATCATGTACTCACCTCCACGATCTGATTGTAGAAGCTTTATAGTCTTACCGAGCTGATTTCCAACCTCATTCTAAAACTCTTTGAACTTTTCAAAAGTTTCCAACTTGTGCCCCATCAAATAGATATATCCATATCTACTCAAGTCATCGGTAAAAGTCACGAAGTACTGATAGCCACCTCTGGCAGTTGTGCTCATTAGACCACACACTGATGGAAATATGCCCTAGAGGCAATAATAAAGTTGTTATTATTATATTTCCTTATTCATGATAAAGGTTTATTATTCATGCTAGAATTGTATTGACCGAAAACTTAAATACATGTGTGGATACATAAACAAATACCGTGTCCCTAGTGAGCCTCTACTAGACTAGCTCGTTGATCAAAAGATGGTTAAGGTTTCCTAACCATAGACATGAGTTGTCATTTGATAACGGGATCACATCATTAGGAGAATGATGTGATGGACTAGACCCATCCGTTAGCTTAGCATATGATCGTTCAGTTTATTGCTACTGCTTTCTTAATGTCAAATACATATTCCTTCGACCATGAGATCATGCAACTCCCAGATACCGGAGGAATACCTTGTGTGCTATCAAACATCATGACGTAACTGGGTGATCATAAAGATGCTCTACAGGTATCTCCAAAGGTGTCTGTTGAGTTGGCGTGAATCGAGATTGGGATTTGTCACTCCGTGTATCGGAGAGGTATCTCTGGGCCCTCTCAGTAATACACATCACAAGAAGCTTACAAGCAAAGTGACTAAGGAGTTAGTTGCAAGATGATGTATTACGGAACGAGTAAAGAGACTTGCCGGTGAAGAGATTGAACTAGGTATTGAGATACCGACAATCGAATCTCGGGCAAGTAACATACCGACAGACAAAGGGAATTACGTATGTTGTCATAAAGGTCCGACCGATAAAGATCTTCGTAGAATATGTAGGAACCAATATGGGAATCCAGGTCCCGCTATTAGTTATTGACCGGAGAAGCGTCTCGGTCATGTCTACATCATTCTCGAACCCGTAGGGTCCGCACGCTTAACGTTCGTTGACGATATAGTATTATATGAGTTATGTGAATTGGTGACCGAATGTTGTCCAAAGTTCCGGATGAGATCACGGACATGACGAGGAGCTCCGGAATGGTCTGGAGGTAAAGATTGATATATAGGACGATGCTATTTGGTCACTGGAAAGGTTTCAGAATGTATCGGGTATTTATTGGAGTGTCGGAAGGGGTTCCGGGAGGCCACCGGTAAGTGGTGGGCCTTATGGGCCAAAGGGGGGGGGGGGGGAGAAGCACACCAGCCCACAAAGGGGCTGGCGCACCCCTCCACCCCTGCCCACGCGCCAAGGAAGGGAGGGAAGGAAGGGGGAGGCGCCCTAAGGCAGCCAGCCCCCCTTTCCTTCCCCCCATGTCCATATATGGAAGGGGGGGGGGGCTTCGCAGGCCCTAGGGCTGGCTGCCGGCCCTTTTGGGGGTGCCCTAGGGCTGCCTCCTCTCCCCCTCCACCTATATATATGTGAGGAGGGAGAGGGGCAACACACACCACGATCCCCAAGCCATGTGCAGCGCCCCTCTCCCTCTAGTTCGTCCTCGGTCATAATTTTCGTAGTGCTCGGCGAAGCCCTGCGGAGATAGTTGCATCACTACCGTCACCACGCCATCGTCTGATGGCTCGTATCCACGTCAGTATTTCTCCGAAGAGGAAGGGATGATGCAGTACAGCTTCGGTAGGTATTTCCCTCAGTTATGAAACCAAGGTTATCGAACCAGTAGGAGAACCAAGCAACACTATGTAAACGGTACCTGCACACAAAGAACAAATACTTGCAACCCGACGCGTAAGAGGGGTTGTCAATCCCTCTTGGGTAAAAGATAGATTGGTTTGTATGATTTTGGATAAATAGATCTTGCAATAAAACAAAATAAAATAAATAAAGAAAAAGTGCAGCAAGGTATTTTTGGATTTTTAGAATAATAGATCTGAAAACAAAAGTAAATAAAAATAGATCGCAAAGCAAATATGATAAAGAATAGACCCGGGGGCCGTAGATTTCACTAGTGGCTTCTCTCGAGAAAATAGCATACGACGGGTAAACAAATTACTGTTAGGCAATTGATAGAACTTCAAATAATTATGACGATATCCAGGCAATGATCATTATATTGGCGTCACGTCCAAGATTAGTAGACCGACTCCTGCCTGCATCTACTACTATTACTCCACACATCGACCGCTATCCAGCATGCATCTAGTTATTAAGTTCATGGAGAAACAGAGTAATGCAATAAGAACGATAACATGGTGTAGACAAGATCTATTCATGTAGGAATAGACCCCATCTTGTTATCCTTAATAGCAATGATCAATACGTGTCTTGCTGCCCCTTCTGTCACTGGGAAAGAACACCGCACGACCGAACCCATCACAAAGCACCTCTTCCCATGGCAAGAAAAATCGATCTAGTTTGCCTAACTAAACCAAAAGTTCGAAGAAGAAATACGAGGCTATAAGTAATCATGCATATAAGAGATCAAAGAAACTCAAATAACTTTCATGGATAAATAGGTCTGATCATAAACTCAAAGTTCATCGGATCCCAACAAACACACCGCAAAAAGAGTTACATCAAATAGATCTCCAAAAGACTATTGTATTGGGAATCAAAAGACAGAGAGAGAGAGAGAGGAAGCCATCTAGCTAATAACTATGGACCCGTAGGTCTACAATGAACTACTCACGCATCATCGGAGAGGCACCAATGAGGATGATGAACTCCTCCGTGATGGTGTCTAGATTGGATCTGGTGGTTCTGGAACTTGTGGCGGCTGGAATTGTGTTTCATCGACTCCCCTAGGGTTTTTGGATTTTCGGGGGTATTTATAGAGCAAAGAGGTGGTGCGGGAGGCGGCTGAGGTGGGCACAACCCACCAGGGCGCGCCTGGGCCCCCAGGCGCGCCCAGGTGGGTTGTGCTCCCCTCGGAGCCCCCCTCTGGTACTTCTTTAGCCCAACAGGTGTCTTCTGGTCCAGAAAAATTCTCCAAAAAGTTTCGCTGCGTTTGGACTCCGTTTGGTATTGATTTTCTGTGAAGTAAAAAATAAGCAAAAAACAGCAACTGGCACTGGGCACTATGTCAATAGGTTAGTCCCAAAAATGATATAAAGTTGTTATAAAATGATTGTAAAACATCCAAGAATGATAATATAACAGCATGGAACAATCAAAAATTATAGATACGTTGGAGATGTATCAACATCCCCAAGCTTAATTCCTACTCGTCCTCAATTAGGTAAATGATAAAAACAGAATTTTTGATGTGGAATGCTGCCTAACATCTTCATCAGATATTCTTTTCTTTTGTAGCATGGACATTTGGAATTTTATATGATTCAAAGCAATAGTCTAGTTTTGACAAGAAGATTCCAATACTCAAGCATATCAACAAGCAACCATGTCTTTGAAAATATCAACACTAAAGCAAGTTATCCCTAGCCCATTATGCTCAATCATTGATCCATTCATGAAACAGACTCACATATTAGCTACACCCAATGCTGAAGTACGATCATAGTGCCCCTTAGTTGGTGCTTTATAAGAGAAGATGGAGACTCAAATAAAAATAAAAATTGCATAAAGTAAATAGAAGGTCCCTTCGCAGAGGGAAGTAGGGATTTGTAGAGGTGCCAGAGCTCAAAGTGAAAAATATAGAGATAAAACATTTTGGGCGGCATGCCTTTCCTGTCAATGAAAACGATCGAGTAGTTCCCAATACTTTCCATGCTAGATATATCATAGGCGGTTCCCAAATAGAAAATAAAGTTTATTCCTTTTCCACCATACTTTCACATTCCACGGCTAGCCGTATCCATGGTGCCGTCCATACCAACACTTTCCAAGGAATTTATTATTTGACAACATAAAATAAATTCATTTTTCATTTCGGGACTGGGCATCCCTAATACCTTTGCCGTACTCTCATGCAATGACAAGTGAATAAACACTCATCTTGAGAATAACACATCTAGCATGGAAAAATATCAGTCACCCCCTACCGTTTCATGAGCGGTATGAGCACACAAAAAGCAAATTTATTTTGAAAATTAGAGATGACAGATACAAATTTCCTTAGAACGGCACGAAAATACCGCATATAGGTAGGTATGGTGGACTCATATGGCAAAAATGGGTTTAAGGATTTTGGATGCACAAGTAGTATTCCTACTTAGTACAAGTGAAGCCTAGCAAAAAGATTGAGAAGCATCCAACCAATAAACAAAAAATCACATAAGCGAGCATTAAGCATAACTAACACCGAATAATGCACCACAAGTAGGAAGTAATTTCATTGCATAACTATTTACTTTCGTGCTTGCATAGGGAATCACAAACCTTAACGCCAATATTCTTACTAAAGCACAATTACTCATCAACATGACTCACATATCACCATCATCATATCTCAAAACTATTACAAAGAATCAAGTTTATTTTGTCCAATGATCTTCGTGAAACTTTTTATTATATCCCTCTTGAATATCTATCACTTTGGGACTAGTTTCATATGTTGCTTTTGATAGCTCAAACAAATCTAAGTGAAGAACATGAGCATATAATTTTTTTGTCTCTCAAAATAATATAAGTGAAGCATGAGAGAATTTCTTCAAAAAATTACTAACTCTCAAATAAATCTAAGTAAAGCATGAGAGCATTTCTTCAAAAATATTAAAGCACACAGTGCTCAAAAAGATATAAGTGAAGCACTAGAGCAATTCCATAGCTCAAATTTTTTTAAGTGAAGCACATAGAGCAATTGTAACAAATCATAGTATAATTTTGGCTCTCTCAAATAGGTGTGTTCAGCAAGGATACTTGACACAAAACAAAAAGCAAAACAAGCAAATACTCATATAATACAAGACGCTCCAAGCAAAACTCATGATATGTGACGAATAAAAATATAGCTCCAAGTAAAATACCGATGGTCGTTAGAAGAAAGAGGGGATGCTACTCGGGGCATCCCCAAGATTAGTTTGTTGTTCATCCTTAAATATTACCTTGGGGTGCAGTAGCATCCCCAAGCTTAAGATCTTCTTACTCCTTATTCCTTCATCCATCGTGATCTCACCCAAAACTTGAAAACTTCAATCACACAAAACTTAACAAAACCTTCATGAGATCCGTTAGTATAACAAAGCAAATCACCACTCTAAGTACTATTGTAAACCCATTCATAGTTTATTATTGCATTATATCTACTATATTCCAACTTTACTATGGCTTATACCCCCCGATAAAGTCCATAGATTCATCAAAATAAGCACACAATGCAAAAAAAACAGAATCTGTCAAAAACAGAACAGTCTGTAGCAATATGAATACTTTGTATACTTCTGTAACTCCAAAAATTCTAAAAAGTTAGGACAGCGTAGGCAATTTGTATATCAATCTTGTGTAAAACATTCAGAATATTTCGTTGCTTCTGTGATTTTCTAAAATTATTTTACTGGACGCAAAAGTTTCTATTTTCCAACAAGATCAAATCAACTATCACCCAACATGATCCCAAAGGCTTTGCTTGGCCCAAACACGAATTAAAACATAAAAAACACAATCATAACAGAGGAATAATTGTGCAAACACTCAAGAACAGAAATAAAAAGGCAAAAATAAATTTTATTCATTGGGTTGCCTCCCAACAAGCGCTATCGTTTTACGCCCCTAGCTAGGCATAAAGCATAGATTCAAGTATTGTTATCTTTAGTTCTAGATCCATAGGATGCCCTCATGATTGATTCATATGGTGGCTTGATTCTTGTTCTAGGAAAGTGTTCCATTCCCTTTCTTAGTGGAAATTGAAATTTAATATTGCCTTCTTTCATATCAATCACGACACCTATAATACGTAAAAACGGTCTACCAAGTATAATAGGACAAGACGGATTGCAATCAATATCAAGAACAATAAAATATATGGGCACATAATTCCTATTTGCAAGAATAAGAACATCATTAATTCTTCCCATAGGCTTTTTAATAGTAGAATCCACGAAGTGCAAATTTAAAGAACACTCCTCAATATTGGTAAGACCAAGCACATCACATAAAGACTTCGGAATTGTGGAAACACTAGCACCCAAGTCACATAAAGCAAAACAATCATAATTTTTAATCTTGACTTTAATGGTGGGTTCCCATTCATCATGTAATTTTCTAGGAATTGAGATCTCTAATTCCAACTTTTCTTCCAAAGCTTTCATCATGGCATCTACGATATGTTTAGTAAAAGCTTTATTTTGTTCATAAGCATGGGGTGAATTTATCATGGGTTGCAACAAAGAAATACAATCAATCAAAGAGCAATTATCATAATTAAAGTCTTTGTAATCCAAAAGAGTGGGCACATCACTAGTTAAAGTTTTGACCTCTCCAAACCCACTTTTATCAATTTTTTCTTCAAGATTCTCACCCTCTGAATTATCGGGACGCCTTCTAACTAAAGTTGACTCTTCTTCAGTCCCTTTATCATCAATTTTAATCCTACTAAACAAGGAATCAATAGAAGAAACACCAATCACTTTAAGATCTTCATCATTTTTATCTTCTAACGAGATTGGTTTAGCGGCCATTTGATTTACTAAGGTAGCTTGTGCATCAGATATTTTGCCTAGCAAACTTTCAGCAAAAGCATACTTAGATTGGAGATTACAAACTTCTCTACTAATATCATCAAGTTGTTTTGTTATAGCATCCAACACAACAGAGTGTTCTTTAAGTTCTTCGGTAAAATATTTATTGTGATCAAATTGTGTAGTCATATATTCCTTAGTACTTTTCTCAATTTCAAGCAAAATATTGGGGTAAGGAACATCATAATACTCCCTCCATTCCATTATATAAGGTGTATTTGTTTTTTCAAAAGTCAAACAAGTGCATGTTTGACTAAGTTTTTAGAAAAATATATAAATATCCACAATACAAAATTTATATCATTTGATCCATCATGAAAAGTAGTTTTATGTTTTATCTATTAGGTATTGTAGATGTTGTTATTTTATTCTATAATGTTGGTCAAACATTCAAATGGTTGACTTGCACGGAAATCAATACACCATATATTCTGAAACGGAGGGAGTATTTTCTTTGAGGCATCATGACTACGCAAACAAGATTGCACACAAAAATAGATCTGACGAGAAAATGGCGAATGAAAAAGAGGGCGAATAAAACGACAAATTTTTGTGAAGTGGGGGAGATGAAAACGAGAGGCAAATGGAAAATAATGTAAATTGCAAGGAGATGAGATTTGTGATTAGGAACCTGATAGATGTTGATGATGCCTCCCTGGCAACGGCGCCAGAAATCCTTTCTTGATGGCTTGTATCTGCATCAGTATTTCCCTAAAGAGGAAGGGATGATGCAGTATAGCTTCGGTAGGTATTTCCCTCAGTTATGAAACCAAGGTTATCGAACCAGTAGGAGAACCAAGCAACACTATGTAAATGGTACCTGCACACAAAGAACAAATACTTGCAATCCGACGCGTAAGAGGGGTTGTCAATCCCTCTCGGGTAAAAGATAGATTGGATAGTATGATTTTGGATAAATAGATCTCGCAATAAAACAAAATAAAATAAATAAAGAAAAAGTGTAGCAAGGTATTTTTGGATTTTTAGAATAATAGATCTGAAAACAAAAGCAAATAAAAATAGATCTCAAATCAAATATGATAAAGAATAGACCCGGGGGCCGTAGATTTCACTAGTGGCTTCTCTCGAGAAAATAGCATACGGCGGGTAATCAAATTACTATTGGGCAATTGATAGAACTTCAAATAATTATGATGATATCCAGGTAATGATCTTTATATAGGCATCACGTCCAAGATTAGTAGACCGACTCCTACCTGCATCTACTACTATTACTCCACACATCGACCGCTATCCAGCTTGCATCTAGTGTATTAAGTTCATGGAGAAACAGAGTAATGCAATAAGAACGATGACATGATGTAGGCAAGATCTATTCATATAGGAATAGACCCCATCTTGTTATCCTTAATAGTAACGATCAATACGTGTCTTGCTGCCCCTTTTGTCACTGGGAAAGAACACCGCACGACCGAACCCATCACAAAGCACCTCTTCCCATGGCAAGAAAAATTGATCTAGTTGGCCTAACTAAACTAAAGATTCAAAGAAGAAATACGAGGCTATAAGTAATCATGCATATAAGAGAACAAAGAAACTCAAATAACTTTCATGGATAAATAGATCTGATCATAAACTCAAAGTTCATCGGATCCCAACAAACACACCGCAAAAAGAGTTACATCAAATGGATCTCCAAGAGACCATTGTATTGAGAATCAAAAGAGAGAGAGGAAGCCATCTAGCTACTAACTACAGACCCATAGGTCTACAATGAACTACTCACGCATCATCGGAGAGGCACCAATGAGGATGATGAACCCCTCCGTGATGGTGTCTAGATTGGATCTGGTGGTTCTAGAACTTGCTGCGGTTGGAATTGTGTTTCGTCGACTCCCCTAGGGTTTTTGGATTTTCAGGGGATTTATAGAGCAAAGAGGTGGTGCGGGAGGCGGCCGAGGTGGGCACAACACACCAGGGCGTGCCTGGGCCCCCAAGCACGCCCAGGTGGGTTGTGCTCCCCTCAGAGCCCCCCTCTGGTACTTCTTTGGCCCAACAGGTGTCTTCTGGTCCAGAAAAAGTTCTCCAAAAAGTTTCGCAGCGTTTGGACTTCGTTTGCTATTGATTTTCTGCGAAGTAAAAACAAGCAAAAAACAGCAACTGACACTAGGCACTATGTCCATGGGTTACTCCAAAAAAATGATATAAAGTTGCTATAAAATGATTGTAAAACATCCAAGAATGATAATATAACAGCATGGAACAATAAATATTATAGATACGTTGGAGACGTATCATAGTGCTGCCGGAACTCATCTACTACTTCACCCGTCTTACTGGATCAAGAAGGCGAGGATGTCATTGAGCTGAACGTGTGCTGAACACGGAGGTGCCGTGCGTTCGGTACTTGATCGAAAGGATCATGAAGGTGTACGACTACATCAACCGTGTTGATAAACGCTTCCGCTTAACGGTCTACAAGGGAACATAGACACACTCTCCCCTCTCATAGCTATGCATTCCCATTGTTAGATCTTGCGTGTGCGTAGAATTTTTTTTTGTTTTCCATGCAACGTTCCCCAACAGTGGCATCATGAGCCAGGTCTATGTGTAGATGATATGCACAAGTAGAACACAAAGGAGTTGTGGGCAGTGATGTTCATACTGCTTACCACCAACATCTTATTTTGATTCGGCGGCATTGTGGGATGAAGCGGCCCAGACCAACCTTACATGTCCACATACATGAGACCGGTTCCACCGACTGACATGCAGCTTGTTTTGCATAAAGGTGGCTGGCGGGTGTCTGTTTCTCCTACTTTAGTTGAATCGAATTTGACTACGGCCGGTCCTTGAAGAAGGTTAAAATAGCAAACTTGATAATCACCGTTGTGATTTTGCGTAGGTAAGAACGGTTCTTGCTAGTTGCCCATAGCAGCCACTTAAAACTTGCAACAACAAAGTAGAGGATGTCTAACTTGTTTTTGCAGGGTATGTTGTGATGTGATATGGTCAAGACGTGATGTGATATACTTTGTTGTATGAGATGATCATGTTTTGTAATATCGACAACCAGAAGAAGCCTTAGGATTGTCTTTTAATTATTGTATGACCTGCGCGTCAATCATTAAGCGCCATGTAATTGCTTTACTTTATCGCTATGCGTTAGCAATAGTTGGCGAGACGACCCCGACGCAATGATGGAGATCAAGGTGTCGCGCCGGTGACGATGGAGATCATGCCGATGCTTTGGAGATGGAGATCAAAAGCACAAGATGATGATGGCCATATCATGTCACATATTTTGATTGCATGTGATGTTTATCCTTTATGCATCTTATTTTGCTTAGAATGACGGTAGCATTATAAGATGATCCCTTCACTTAATTTCAAGATAATAGTGTTCTCCCCGAGTATGCACCATTGCTAAAGTTCGTCATTTCGAAGCACCTCGTGATGATCGGGTGTGATAGACTCTACGTTCACATACAACGGGTGGAAGCCAGTTTTGCACAAGCAGAATACTTGGGTTAAACTTGATGAGCCTAGCATGTACAAACATGGTCTCGGAACATTGGAGACCGAAAGGTCGAACGTGAGTCATATAGTAGATATGATCAACATAGAGATGTTCACCATTGATGACTACCCCATCTCACGTGATGATCGGACATGGGTTAGTTGATTTGGATCATGTATCACTTAGATAACTTGAGGGATGTTAATTTAAGTGGGAGTTCATTAGTAATTTGATTAATTGAACTTAATTTATCATGAACTTAGTCTTAATAGTTTTAGCATATCTATGTTGTAGATCAATGGCCCGTGCTACTGTTCCCTTGAATTTTAATGAGTTCCCAGAGAAAGCTAAGTTGAAAGATGATGGTAGCAACTACACGGATTGGGTCCGTAACTTGAGGATTGTCCTCATTGCTGCATAGAAGAATTATGTCCTTGATGCACCGCTAGGTAACCCACCCGCTCCCGCTAATCTAGACGTTGTGAACGCCTGGCAAACGCGAAATGATGACTACTCGATAGTTCAATGTGCCATGATTTACGTCTTAGAACCGGGGCTTCAAAGACGTTTTGAACGCCACGGAGCATATGAGATGTTCCAAGAGCTGAAGTTCATATTTCAAGCTAATGCCCGGGTTGAGAGATATGAAGTCTCCAACAAATTCTATAGCTGCAAGATGGAGGAGAACAATTCTGTCAGTGAAAACGTACTCAAAATGCCTGGGTATCATAACCACTTGACTCAGCTGGGAATTGATCTTCCAGTTGAGAGTGTTATTGACAGAGTTCTTTATTCATTGTCACCAAGCTATAAAGGCTTCGTGATGAACTATAATATGCAAGGGATGACGAAAACGATTCCTGAGCTCTTCACAATGCTTAAGGCTGCGGAGGTAGAAATCAAGAAGGAGCATCAAGTGTTGATGGTTAACAAGACCACTAGTTTCAAGACAAAGGGCAAGGGAAAGAAAGGGAAATTCAAGAAGAATGGCAAGCAAGTTGCTACTCCCGTGAAGAAGCCCAAAGCTGGACCCAAGCCTGAAACTGAGTGCTTCTACTGCAAAGGGAATGGTCACTGGAAGCGGAACTGCCCCAAATACTTGGCGGATAAGAAGGATGGCAAAGTGAACAAAGGTATATTTGATATACATGTTATTGATGTGTACCTTACTAATGCTCATAGCAGCGCCTGGGTATTTGATACTGGTTTGGTTGCTCATATTTGTAACTCGAAACAGGAGCTGCGGAATAAACGAAGATTGGCTAAGGACGAGGTGACGATGCGCGTCTGGAATGGTTCCAAGGTCGATGAGATCGCCGTCGGCATGCTACCTCTACATCTACCTTCGGGATTAGTTTTAGACCTTAATAATTGTTATTTGGTGCCAGCATTGAGCATGAACATTATATCTGGATCTTTTTTATTGCGAGATGGTTATTCATTTAAATCAGAGAATAATGGTTGTTCTATTTATATTAGTAATATCTTTTATGGTCATGCACCTTTGATGAATGGTCTGTTCTTGTTGAATCTCGATTGTAGTGATACACATATTCATAATATTGATGCCAAAAGATGCAAAGTTGATAATGATAGTGCAACATACTTGTGGCACTATCGTTTAGGTCATATTTGTATAAAGCGCATGAAGAAACTCCATGTGGATGGACTTTTGGAATCACTTGATTATGAATCATTTGATACTTGCGAACCATGCCTCATGGGTAAGATGACTAAAACTCCGTTCTCCAGAACAATGGAGCGAGCTAATGACTTACTGGAAATAATACATACCGATGTATGCGGTCCGATGAGTATTGAGGCACGTGGCGGGTATTGTTATTTTCTAACCTTTACAGATGATTTGAGTAGGTATGAGTATATCTATGTGATGAAACACAAGTCTAAAACATTTGAAAAGTTCAAAGAATTTCAGAGTGAAGTAGAGAATCATCGTAACAAGAAAATAAAATTTCTGTGATCTGATCGTGGAGGTAAATATTTGAGTTACGAGTTTGGCCTTCATTTAAAACAATGTGGAATTGTTTCACAACTCACGCCACCTGAAACACCACAACGTAATGGTGTGTCCGAATGTCGTAATCATACTTTATTAGATATGGTGCATTCTATGATGTCTCTTACCGATTTGCCTTTATCATTTTGGGGTTATGCATTAGAGACATCCGCATTCAAGTTAAATAGGGCACCGTCTAAATCCGTTGAGACGACACCGTATGAACTATGGTTTGGCAAGAAACCTAAGCTATCGTTTCTTAAAGTTTGGGGATGCAATGCTTATGTCAAACAGCTTCAGCCTGATAAGCTCGAACCCAAAGCGAAGAAGTGCGTCTTCATAGGATACCATAAAGAGACCATTGGGTATACCTTCTACCTCAGATCCAAAGGCAAGATCTTTGTTGCCAAGAATGAGTCCTTTCTAGAGAAGGAGTTTCTCTCAAAAGAAGCGAGTGGGAGGAAAGTACAACTTGATGAGGTAATTGTACCTTCTCTCGAATTGGAAAGTAGCACACCAAGGAAAACCGTTCCCGTGATGCCTACACCAACTAGAGAGGAAACTAATGATGATGATCATGAAACTTCAGATCAAGTCACTACTGAACTTCGTAGGTCGACCAGAACATGTTCTGCACCAGAGTGGTACGGTAATCCTGTCCTGGAAGTCATGTTATTAGACCACGGCAAACCTACGAACTATGAAGGAGCTATGATGAGCCTAGATTCCAACAAATGGCTTGAGGCCATGAAACCTGAGATAGGATCCATGTATGAGAACAAAGTTTGGACTTTGGTGGACTTGCCCGATGATCGGCAAGCCATTGAGAATAAATGGATCTTCAAGAAGAAGACAAATGCTGATGGTAATATCACTGTCTACAAAGCTCGACTTGTCGCAAAAGGTTTTCGACAAGTTCAAGGGGTTGACTACGATGAGACTTTCTCACCCGTAGCGATGCTTAAGTCTGTCTGAATCATGTTAGCAATTGCCGCATTTTATGATTATGAAATCTGGCAAATGGACGTCAAAACTGCTTTCCTTAATGAATTTCTTAAAGAAGAGTTGTATATGATGCAACCAGAAGGTTTTGTCGATCCTAAAGGTGCTAACAAAGTATGCAAGCTCCAGTGATCCATTTATGGACTGGTACAAGCATCTTAGAGTTGGAATATATGCTTTGATGAGGTGATCAAAGCATATGGTTTTATACAGACTTACGGAGAAGCCTGTATTTACAAGAAAGTGAGTGGGAGCTCTGTAATATTTCTGATGTTATATGTGGATGACATATTGTTGATTGGAAATGATATAGAATTTCTGGATAGCATAAAAGGATACTTGAATAAGAATTTTTCAATGAAAGACCTCGGTGAAGCTGCTTATATATTGGGCATCAAGATCTATAGTGATAGATCAAGACGCTTAATAGGACTTTCAGAAAGCACATACCTTGACAAAGTTCTGAAGAAGTGCAAAATGGACCAGTCAAAGAAAGGTTCTTGCCTATGTTGCAAGGTGTGAAATTGAGTCAGACTCAAAGCCCGACCATGACAGAAGATAGAGAGAGAATGAAAGTCATTCCCTATGCCTCAGCCATAAGTTCTATAATGTATGCCATGCTGTGTACCAGACCTGATGTATGCCTTGCCATAAGTTTGGCAGGGAGGTACCAAAGTAATCCAGGAGTGGATCACTGGACATCAGTCAAGAACATCCTAAAGTACCTGAAAAGGACGAAGGATATGTTTCTCATTTATGGAGGTGACGAAGAGCTCATCGTAAAAGGTTACGTCGATGCTAGCTTCGAAACTGACCCGGATGACTCTAAGTCACAAACCGGATATGTATTTATATTGAATAGTGGAGCTGTCAGTTGGTGTAGTTCCAAGCAGAGCGTTGTGGCGGGATCTACGTGTGAAGCGGAGTACATAGCTGCTTTGGAAGCAACGCATGAAGGAGTTCATATCCAATCTAGGTGTAATACCCAGTGCATCGGGTCCAATGAAAAACTTTTGTGACAAGACTGGAGCAATTGCCTTAGCGAAGGAATCCAGGTTTCACAAGAGAACCAAACACATCAAGAGACGCTTCAACTCCATTCGTGAAAAGGTCAAGGATGGAGACATAGAAATTTGCAAAATACATACGGATCTGAATGTAGCAGACCCGTTAACTAAACCTCTTCCGCGGGCAAAACATGATCAACACCAAGACTCCATGGGTGTTAGATTCATTACTATGTAATCTAGATTATTGACTCTAGTGCAAGTGGGAGACTGATGGAACTATGCCGTAGAGGCAACAATAAAGTTGTTATTATTATATTTCCTTATTCATGATAAAGGTTTATTATTCATGCTAGAATTGTATTAACCGGAAACTTAAGTACATGGGTGGATACATAAACAAATACCGTGTCCCTAGTGAGCCTCTACTAGACTAGCTCATTGATCAAAAGATGGTTAAGGTTTCCTAACCATAGACATGAGTTGTCATTTGATAACAGGATCACATCATTAGGAGAATGATGTGATGGACTAGACCCATCCGTTAGCTTAGCCTATGATCGTTCAGTTTATTGCTACTGCTTTCTTAATGTCAAATACATATTCCTTCGACCATGAGATCATCCAACTCCCGGATACCGGAGGAATACCTTGTGTGCTATCAAACATCACGACGTAACTGGGTGATCATAAAGATGCTATACATGTATCTCCAAAGGTGTCTGTTGAGTTGGTGTGAATCGAGATTGGGATTTGTCATTCCGTGTATCGGAGAGGTATCTCTGGGCCCTCTCGGTAATACACATCACAAGAAGCTTGCAAGCAAAGTGACTAAGGAGTTAGTTGCAAGATGATGTATTACGGAACAAGTAAAGAGACTTGTCGGTGACGAGATTGAACTAGGTATTGAGATACCGTTGATCGAATCTCGGGCAAGTAACATACCGACAGACAAAGGGAATTACATATGTTGTCATAAAGGTTCGACCGATAAAGATCTTCATAGAATATGTAGGAACCAATATGGGCATCTAGGTCCTGCTATTGGTTATTGACCGGAGAAGCGTCTCGGTCATGTCTACATCATTCTCGAACCCGTAGGGTCCGCACGCTTAACGTTCGTTGACGATATAGTATTATATGAGTTATGTGAGTTGGTGACCAAATGTTGTTCGGAGTCCCGGATGAGATCATGGACATGACGAGGAGCTCCGGAATGGTCCGGAGGTAAAGATTGATATATAGGGCGATGCTATTTGGTCACCGGAAAGATTTCGGAATGTACCAGGTATTTATTAGAGTGCCGGAAGGGGTTCCGGGAGGCCACCGGTAAGTGGTGGGCCTTATGGGCCAAAGGGGGGGGGGGAAGCACACCAACCCACAAAGGGGCTGGCGCACCCCTCCACCCCTGCCCATGAGCCAAGGAAGGGAGGGAAGGAAGGGGGAGGCGCCCTAAGGCAGCCAGCCCCCTTTCCTTCCCACCATGTCCATATATGGAAGGGGGCGTGGCTTGGCAGGCCCTAGGGCTGGCCGCAGACCCTTTTGGGGGTGCCCTAGGGCCGCCTCCTCTCCCCCTCCACCTATATATATGTGAGGAGGGCTATATATATGTGAGGAGGGAGAGGGGCAACACACACCATGATCCCGAAGCCGTGTGCGGCGTCCCTCTCCCTCTAGTTCGTCTTCGGTCATAATTTTCGTAGTGCTCGGCGAAGCCCTGCGGAGAAAGTTGCATCACCATCGTCACCATGCCGTCATGTAGCCGGAACTCATCTACTACTTCGCCCATCTTGCTGGATCAAGAAGGCGAGGACGCCATCGAGCTGAACATGTGCTGAACGAGGAGGTGCCGTCCATTCGGTACTTGATCGAAAGGATCGTGAAGGTGTACGACTACATCAACCGCGTTGATAAACGCTTCCTCTTAACGGTCTACGAGGGTACGTAGACACACTCTCCCCTCTCGTAGCTATGCATCTCCATGGTTAGATCTTGCGTGTGTGTAGATTTTTTTTTGTTTTCCATGCAACGTTCCCCAATACACACATCACTGTGTATAAGCACCAACAGCTCGGACGCCCTCTCGCAACTCTTTGCAAAAGGAGAATAAGTCATCTTGCCGAGCAAGCATGATTCACATGTCTCGAACGACCCGAAGTCGGACGAAGTTAGGAGTCCATCATCATGGAGCTTCTTCATTCGTTTCAAACTAATGTGTCCAAGCCAGCAATGCCAAAAGTATGTCAGATTTATCTCATTAGGCTTATGCCTCTTAACATTCACGTTATAGACCGGTTCCTGTTCCAGCTTCAATATAAAAAGCCCATCAACAATGGGTGCATAGCTGTGGAACATTCCATTCAAATAAAACAAACAACCATTGTCCTTTAAATTGAATTATAACCCTGACTCATCAAGCATGAGGCAGAAATAATGTGCCGACTAAGTGCAGGAATGTAATAACAATTATTCAATTCCAAAATAAATCCAGAAGGAAGCAGGAGCTGCATCGTGCCGACCTCCAATGCAGTAACTCTTGCTTTGTTGCCAACCCTGATGTCAATCTCCCCTTGTGCCACACGCCTAGTTCTTACCAGCCCCTGCATCTATTTGCAAATATGAACAGCCGATCCAGTATCAAATACCCAAGAGCTACTAGGTATGTCAGCAAGGAAAATGTCTATAACATAGGTAATGTGGCACCCCGGCTCAGAGAGACCGGAACACCCCGTATTCCAGCCACAGATCAAGTCTTCTGGAATACGGCACTGCTTGGCATAGAACAAATCAACTCTTTATTACAAATACTCGGGGATACAAGGGCTTGGATATAACAGTGAATTACATCGGCACGGTGACACTACGCCTACCAAGGTTGCTCTATGCTAGCAGCAGAACAACTCGAAGCAGCGGAATAACTTCTAGCAGCAGAACAATGACGACAACGATGGACTCCACTCCACAGGGACTCTTGCTAGAATGCTTATCCTAGCTCGCAAACTCGGAATCCTCGTCAAGCAAGCAAACACGGCATGACCTGCAAACTGGCATGACATGCCAGGTGAGTACTTTGAATGTACTCGCAAGCTCACAGCAACCAAAGCAATCAAGACATATAATAACATGGCATTTACAAGTTACTTAGCAATGACGAACATGATATCACTAGAACAATATGAGCATGGCATGAACATATGAACATAATGATACTAGCGTGCAACATGTTAACAATATCATGCACCAACTTACTCTGTTCGGGGTTACCTCGTAACCACCATGTGTACCACTTACCATTGTGGACATCGCACGATCACCTCAGGATCAAATCAAGCTTGGTATTAACAATACCGTAGTAATCATTATATGACCACAAGGAGCTTGATCCTTACCCGTGATTATCGCATAACACCACAAACATCAACCAGCTTCGGTATCCATGATACCACCGTGATCCTCTCACGATCACATAAAGATTGACCAACTTCTTTCCTCATTGAACTAGGGTTGTTCATTAGTCAGGTTATTATTGATGTTGACCCATAGTGTGACCTACTACGAACTGGGCCCATATCCGCGGGCGCGGCTATCGATAGATTATACACTCTGCAGAGGTTAGTACACTGTACCCACACTACGGAATCCAAGGCCTTGTGCTCCCATTCGGGTGGACCAACGGCGTTCCAACAAAACCGATCTACTGCATGAAACTCTCCCAGCCACTCTGACAAACTCCCCTTTGGGCTAAGTCATGGGTGGCCCTGATGCCACTCTGGACATCCAACGGCCACTGTCGTGGTAAAACAAAAACGGTCCAACACGGGGACAACCCGGGTACAACACAACTACGGGCACACAAGGCTTATGCCATCCTACCCGGCCAAGGTAGCGCTCATGCATAACCTTCCCTAGTTGGAGGCACCGGCGAGAGGCATGACAATAGACCGCATTAGGGCTTCCCGTAAAGGCAAATGTGGCTGCACTGGTCAGCTCATCTCGATGGCACTATGACTCAGCCAACAGGTGTTCAAGTTCGGTTAAAGTATGGTTAAACTTGAATGCAAATGATGCTAAGTCATACAATATAGCATGATGAAGTGACCATGATAACAACATGAACATGGATGGGAAAGCATAATCATTCAACATATCAACAGTAGTAAAGCATTTATAACGATGAGAAGGACATGATGAAGAACATGAACAAAATAGTATAACATGATCACATAAGAGCATGGCATGATCATTAACATCAAAATAATTATTTGACTGAAGTGTAACAAGAGCATAAGCAAGTAAACATCTACTCAACTAGATGCAAATGATCATAGCACAAGCATAAGCATGCAAACACGAGAATGAATAAATCATTCACGGAATAATAGCATGCACAA
This sequence comes from Thinopyrum elongatum, assembly GCA_011799875.1. Classification (NCBI taxonomy): domain Eukaryota; kingdom Viridiplantae; phylum Streptophyta; class Magnoliopsida; order Poales; family Poaceae; genus Thinopyrum; species Thinopyrum elongatum. The sequence goes on from CM022297.1 coordinate 425,463,548, forward strand.
ACAAATTAAAGATTCAAGTTGAAAACCATTGCTATTGAAATTCTATCATGCAAGTGGCTGTCGTGGCTTGCCTGGGGTGGAAGAAATCACCAGGGAGAAGTGCGAAGTATTCGCAGAAAGATTTGCCAGAAATAGTTCTCTCTTAGAGGAGGCTGTTTGGGGCAAGGGCAAAATGGTCATTTTCATATTGTGAAAACATTATGAAAAGGGTACCAACATGACGTGCTCGACGAGACAAAACCGTGAGACTTGGATTCACCTCATTCGGAGTTAGGATCGCGAAGATACAAGAGGTGGAAGATCAGGGACTAATCTGCAAAAATGTCCTCACAAACAAGTTCCTGGCGGCAGAAAACAGAAAGCACCTTTACTGAGAATGCGTTTTCAGAACAGAGAAATGTATTTTTAGCCGAAGTGCAAACGAAATATGCTTTTCAGAGACGAAAGCGTATTCTCGAATTTATGCTTCCACTTAAAACAGATGGGCCCGGGCCTGTAGTCACTTACAAGTGGGACCGAGGGGAGGCGCGGGGCCCGCCTAGCTGGCTGTCGGTCTTCTTCCTCCCGCTGCCCCCCCCCCCCCCGCACGGGACAGAGGAGAGCAGGGGAGAGGCGCGGCGCCGGCGACAGCCCATCCGACTCCGGCCGTCCCCGGTGGAGCTGGGACCACTGGCGGGTGCGGGATGGAGCGCTGCTCCCTCCTGGAGCAGCAGCAGCAGCGCCGGGGAGGGGCGGGGGCGACGGCGGCTCGTGAAGGCAGAGGGCGAGGGCGGCGGCTAACTTGGGGAAGACGCGGCCTCGAGGGCTCCGGCCACCAATGGAGGGGTGGGAGAGGGTCGCCGGGGGCTGGGTGGTCTAGTGGTGGAGAGAATGGGAGAGGGGAGGGCTCGGGCTCGCCGGAATCAAGCGAGGACCAAGGCGGACGGCGGCGGTGGCCAAGATGAGGGGGAAGGGGCTCCAGTGAGTTGGAAGGGCCGTGGAGAGAGCGGCGAGGTGCGGAGGTGCTCGGGGCTCCTATATGTAGCCGTGGGGAGGCTCGAGAGAGCTCGGGAGAGCTCCGGCAAAGCAACAATGGAGGTGGGGGCGGTGGTCAGGTCATGGGCACGGCTGCCGGCGTGCGACGACGGCGAAACAGGAGGGGGTAGAGGAGGGAAAATGACGGCACGGTCACGAGCTAGCTCCAGGACACGACGAGGCATCGAGAAGCAGAGGAAAAGGATGGCAACATGGGCTCGAACATGACAGAGCGCGTCATTTGGCATGTCTGCCCCGTGATCACCACATGAACTGACGCATGCGATGCACGGTGATCGGCCAAATCATGTCGGGGAGACAAGGTGCACAGAGTGTGTTGTCAAGGAAGAGAGATCCACGCATAGTGATCCCTGGTGTGACCACAGCTAGCAAGAAACCAAACGGACAGCAAGGTGTTTGTAGTTTGCTGTGACTCACATGCTCTGAGATCAAAGCTGATCTTTGACTGGGGTTGATCACTCACTAAGTAATAAGGATGGCAAAGTTTCAGATCAAGGGGAGGGGTTTAGGTAGTACTTGCTGTACATAGTGCCAACTTGGTCAGAAATGCAAATGTTGATGTGGCACTCACATGCTAGATTGGATTGAGCTGAAAATAGTCATGGCATGATTATTTAGGCATATGAGGGTGCCATAAAATTTTCATAACATTTGGACAAGCCAAAGTGGTACTTCCTTCATAATGCACCTCTCTGCATAGAATTTTAGAAAAATTGTAGAGGGCAAATGGTAGATGAAATGATCCCAAATCTTGTGGAGAGGGTTTATATGGGTAGGAGCATGTCCTGGTAAAGTTTCAGAAATAGTGAAGCACTATAAAATATAGTTGCTTCACAACCTGAAAATCTGACCAGAAACCATGATTTGATGCTGAGCTCACATAGAGTGATGACATGAGCTCAAATTTGGAGGAGAGTCATGGTTTGATCATATAAAGGACCATGCGAAATTTCAACTCATTTGGATTACCCTAGCTAGTACTTCCTTCACAAAGGCTTTCGTCTGACTTAAACTTTGGAAATTTCCTGAGGAAGACTCACTAGGCAAATGGAGTTTAATTTTGGGATGAGGCAATGATATGGATAGGAAAGAGTGTCCAAAACTTTTGGGAGCAATCAAGCAAAGATAGGTGGCACTTCCTTCACAAAAAGCCACACTTGACAGAATTGAAGAATGAATATTGATGAATTATTTTGGGCTAGGAAAGGAAAGTTTGGACATATTTGGGGCATATATGATCCAAACAATTTATGAGAATTATTTGGGAATTTTGTGGATGACATAAAGGTAGGTTGCTTCACAACCTAGGGCAGACAGGGTTATTCCTTTGATAGAAAAAAGGAATATTCCCAAGAAAAAGAATATTGGGATTGGTCCAAGATGGAAATGACATGGTCTTGGGATGGATTAGATGATGACAAGCCACTTGTGAGACTTGAGAAAAGATGATCTTCCCAAGTTTCAAGGCCACAGAGTCACATAAAAAGAAATCCAAGTAAAATCCACAGAAAATCAAAAGAAAAAGAAAGGGCCAAAAATCAGGGTGTGACAAACCTTCCCCCCTTAAAGAAATCTCGTCCTCATGATTTGGTTGCTCAGGGAACAAGCATGAATATTCTGACTTAAGGAAACCGTTTGCAACTTGGGTATCGTTTTTCCTTATATGATGTTCTCGTTGAATTTCATATGACTTGACTGTCTCGCTCTGGGGTGGTTTGCTTCACTGTATCCTTATTCTGGAAGGTCTTACCTCATATCTCCATGCATACACTGGCTCCAATTTCTTTCATAGCTGTCGGCTTAGCTGAGGTGCGATAGGTTATCATGACTGGCATATGTGCCCTTCTCACAATTCCGAGAGTGGTTTCCCATGGATGTGTCTTTCTTATATCCAGCACTGACAACATTCCATGGAGCTGTGAATAGATTTTTTTGGTGGACACGAAATCTTTTACTCCTTGCATCAGGTCACTCAAAAAGATGCATGTCCTCCGGTTTCAAAACAGTGCTATGAATCATAATTGTTCTCCTTGTGGAATCTGACTTCTGGCAGGGATCCCTGAATTATCTTGGCTAGCCCCACTGTCTTGAGTATCAAGTCCATACCAAAGATTTGACTGTCGTTTGTCGTGACCAACATAAAGGTGTATGAACTTATAACAATAGTATCCACAGACTTGACTGATGATGGTTGTGGCAAAAGAATCTTGTCCACAGCAGACTTTCCTTTAACTGATTCCCATATGTAAGGGCACATGCTTTGAGACTGTTGTTCAACATTCTGATTAATCATTCTGTCGGTATACCCATGTGGGTTGTAGGCCGTGTGATGTTTTAACACGGTTGCTGGAGTCAAACTGCTGAGTTGGCCTTTGGTCTGACATGACAGACTGAAGATTCTGAGCATATACAGTTGGTTGAGCGGGTTGCCTTGGTATGAGGTCCTTACCACACCGGAGTAGACCCCTTGGGCGTATATTCATGGTGATCGATACAGAAACAGACTGTCCTGAGTATCTGTACGATGCAACAAGTATCATACCTGTATTACCGGTCTTGCTCCTTCATTATTGTTTTATTTGTCTGGATCCTTTATTTGAGAGAGCTTTGCCATATATACACTTGATTCTTCGTATGACCATAGGTGCTGTTAGGTGCAGTATTCCGGCAATCATACCGTGGCCTTATTCATGTCTCGGGCCATAGAATATATGCCAGATCCGTGTGTGCTTGTACGGAGCGCATTGTTGTCGTCAATCATACAAGACGGTGACAAAGGTTGTCGATACCACCTTATCGGGTGTGAGGAAGCTAGCTTTGATAAGCACTGCCAAAATTCTTTTCCCATATTGTCTTTCTTCAAAGCTTGTCGGTCCTTGCATCATCCACGGAGGTGTATAACTGATTTTCTTCCTCTTGCATAACGGTTGAGGTTGTCGGGTTCTTACCTTGATTTCATCATCATACCAGTGATTTGCAAGAACTTGGCAGCATGCTCACAATATATATAGTAGGGTCTGATTCCCAAGGCATACTTGTGTTCTGACTGACTCTTGTTTTTGACCAAACGGTTGCGAATCTGATTCCTGGTATGCACTGCCATATCCTGCCAACTCATTGTGTAATACCTTGGATAGCTTGTGTTGTAAGCCATCGAGAGTATCTTGCTGGGGAAGACTGAATAGCTTGTGCTCGAAGCTCTTGCCGGGGCAGCTTGCTGCAAAAGACTAGGTATCGTGCTTCAGAAGCTTCCCCCCTTAAAGACTTGCTGGGGAAGACTCGGTACCTTATGCCGGAAGCTTTTGCGGTGGCTTACTGAGGAAGACGGAGTATCTTGTGCTGCAAGTCATCCACATATCGTACCGAGGAAGACTGAGGAATCTTGCATTGTAAGCTTCTCTAGTAGCTTGTGAAAGAAGACTGGATTGCTTGCACCAGAAGCTTCTTTCTTATAGGCGGACTGAATATCATATATATCCTTTAATATTTCTGTTGTCGGTCACTTGTATGAAAGGGGTTGTTCGAGTATCCTTCTTGCTGAACACTGAATTCATAGCCTGTTCAGACTGGCTTCCGGGTATAGAATGTTTCAACATTGTACTCATAATAGAATCAATCCTTGTCTAGGAACCATACCTTTGACTGGCAATATACTGTTAGTCATATAGACAAAACTGTCTTCCGGCTGATTTCAACATTAATACTGTGAAAATTGCACACTGAGGTAGACGTGATGCTGATAATCCAGCCAGGATATCATTTGTATTCAGACCAGATGTTCTCAATACGATGCAATTGGCTGAGAATTCCATAATATTTAGCTGAGCTTTCAAATATTTGCACTCCTTGCTGATTCTTTGAGTCCGGTGTCGGTTGATGAGCAACTTGCATAAGGGGTAATAAGGTAACACCGAGGGCCCAAAGAAAGAAGCAAAAGAAACGAATAAAACAAAAGCACACAAGGAAATCAAGATCACATACAAGCAATATCACATTTTACTGCTATTCACAACAATAATATGCATGAATACTTAAGCACACCGATCTCGCGGGAACTCCGGTATTACGGTCTAACATGCTGTGGCGGTGTGCACGAAAGTGAATCCACGTGTGGAAGGAGTTGGTGTAAACAAAGCTAAACCAAGTGTTGGCTTGACACTGGTTGCAGCTGGACGGACACGCAGGTGAGGACGGACTTGGTGATAATGCAGTGGAACACGGAGGTCATGACCACATCATCATCAAGCGGACGGAAGGGAACCGTACACGTCCAAAGAATGGGGTGACAAGGTAGGATAGTGGTGGAAAACTGGGCTTGCTGGCATTGCCCTTTTCTGATAACAAAGATCAGTAAGGGTTGCCAGTGCGACGAGGTGGATGGCGCGATCCGGGATAGAAACATATCTATCACCGAAATGATAGGGGTGGCTGACGGAAAGATATCGACGCGATACTTGAGCATAACTCCTGCGAATGGTATCTGGAACACTTGGTACCATGGCATCACTCCGCTGGGACAGAGCTGACGCCAAACACCGAAGAGCAGGGAAGCAAAGCTAAAGGGTGCAGGTAGTGGATCAAAACCGATGCCACCTACACTCACAAGATCAATCATTAGTGACAAGATATAAGCTATATGCATGCTATGCAACAAACAAATGCAGCAATCAAGTGCAACAAATCGACTAGACTCTATACTACCGCTTTCTAACGTTCACGCGGACTAGGGCGTCCTACAGCCAGACCTGCTCTGATACCAACCGTTGTGGCACCCCGGCTCAGAGAGACCGGAACACCCCGTATTCCAGCCCACAGATCAAGTCTTCTGGAATACGACACTGCTTGGCATAGAACAAATTAGCTCTTTATTACAAATACTCGGGGATACAAGGGCTCTGATATAACAAGGAATTACATCAGCACGGCGACACTACGCCTGCCAAGGTTGCTCTATGCTAGCAGCAGAACAACTCGAAGCAACGGAATAACTTCTAGCAGCGGAACAATGACGATAGCGATGGACTCCACTCTGCAGGGACTCTGGCTGGAACGCTTATCCTAGCTTGCAAACTCGGGATCCTAGTCAAGCAAGCAAACACGGCATGACCTGCAAACTGGCATGACACGCCATGTGAGTACTTTGAATGTACTCGCAAGCTCACAGCAACCAAAGTAATCAAGACATATAATAACATGGCATTTACAGGTTACTTAGCAATGACGAACATGATATCACTAGAACAATATGAGCATGGCATGAACATATGAACATAATGATACTAGCATGCAACATGTTAACAATATCATACACCAACTTACTCTGTTCGGGGTTACCTCGTAACCACCACGTGTACCACTTACCATCGTGGACATCACACGATCACCTCAGGATCAAATCAAGCTTGGTATTAACAATACCGTAGTAATAATTACATGACCACAAAGAGCTTGATCCTTACCCGTGATTATCGCATAACACCACAAACATCAACCAGCTTCGGTATCAACGATACCACTGTGATCCTCTCATGATCACATAAAGATTGACCAACTTCTTTGCCCATCGAACCAGGGTTGTTCATTAGTCAGGTTATTATTGCTGTTGACCGATAGTGTGACCTACTATGAACTGGGCCCATATCCGCGGGCACGGCTATCGATAGATTATACACTCTGCAGAGGTTAGTACATTGTACCCACACTACGGAACCCAAGGCCTCGTGCTCCCATTCGGGTGGACCAATGGTGTTCCGAAAAAACCGATCTTCTGCATGACACTCTCCCGGCCACTCCGACAAACTCCCCTTTGGGCTAAGTCATGGGTGGCCCCGATGCCACTCTGGACATCCAATGGCCACCATCGTGGCAAGACAAAAACGGTCCCAAACGGGGAGAATCCGGGTACAACACAACTACGGGCACATAAGGCTTATGTCGTACTACCCGGCCAAGGTAGCGCCCGTGCATAACCTTCCCTAGTTGGAGGCACCGGCGAGAGGCATGACAATAGACCGCATTAGGGCCTTCCCATAAAGGCAAATGTGGTTGCACTGGTCAGCTCGTCTCGATGGCACTATGACTCAGCCAACAGGTGTTCAAGTTCGATTAAAGTCCGGTTAAACTTGAATGCAAATGATGCTGATTCATACAATATAACATGATGAACTGACCATGATAAGAACATGAACATGGATGGGAAAGCATAATCATTCAACATACCAACAGTAGTAAAGCATTTATACCGATGAGCAGGACATGATGATGAACATGAACAAAATAGTATAACATGATCACATAAGAGCATGGCATGATCATTAACATCAAAATAATTATTTGACTGAAGTGTAACAAGAGCATAAGCAAGTAAACATCTACTCAACTAGATGCAAATGATCATAGCACAAGCATAAGCATGCAAACAGGAGCATGAATAAATCATTCACGGAATAATAGCATGCACAAACAAATTAAAGATTCAAGTTGAAAACCATTTCTATTGCAATGCTATCATGCAAGTGGCTATCATGGCTTGCCTGGGGTGGAAGAAATCACACGGGAGAAGTACGAAGTATTCGCGGAAAGATTCACCGGAAACAGTTCTCTCTTAGAGGAGGCTGTTTGGGGCAAGGGCAAAATGGTCATTTTCATAGTGTGAAAACATTATGAAAATGGTACCAACATGACGGGCTCGACGAGACAAAACCATGAGACTTGGATTCACCTCATTCGGAGTTAGGATCGCGAAGATACGAGAGGTGGAAGATCAGGGACTAATATGCAAAAATGTCCTCACAAACAAGTCCCTGGCGGCAGAAAACAGAAAGCAGCTTTACTGAGAATGCGTTTTCAGAACAGAGAAACGTATTTTCAGCTGAAGTGCAAACGAAATACGCTTTTCTGAGACGAAAGCGTATTCTCGAATTTACGCTTCCACTTAAAACAGATGGGCCCGGGCCTGTAGTCACTTACAAGTGGGGCCGAGGGGAGGCGCTGGGCCGGCCTGGCTGTTTGTCTTCTTCCTCCTGCTGCCCCCCCGCATGGGACAGAGGAGAAGAAGGGGAGGGGCGCGATGCCGGCGACAGCCCGGCCGGCTCCAGCCCTCCCCGGTGGAGCTGGGACCACCGGCGGGCGCGGGATGGAGCGCTGCTCCCTCCTGGAGCAGCAACAGCGACGGGGAGGTGTGGGGGCGAGGGCGGCTCACGGAGGCAGAGGGCGAGGGCGGTAGCCAACTTGGGGAAGATGTGGCGTCGAGGGCTCCGGCCACCGATGGAGGGGGGGGGGGGTCGCCGGGGGCTAGGTGGTCTAGTGGTGGAGAGAATGGGAGAGGGGAGGGCTCGGGCTCATCGGAATCAAGCGAGGACCGAGGCGGATGGCGGCGGCCATGGCGGACAAGATGAGGGGGAGGGGGCTCCGGTGAGTTGGGAGGGCCAGGGAGAGAGCGGCGAGGTGTGGAGGGGCTCGAGGCTCCTATATATAGCCGTGGGGAGGCTCGGGAGAGCTCTGGCAAAGCAACAATGGAGGAGGGAAAATGATGGCATGGTCAAGAGCTAGCTCCAGGACACGGCGAGGCATCGAGAAGCAGAGGAAGAGGACGACAACAGGGGCTCGAACATGATAGAGCACGTCGTTTGGCACGTCTGCCCCGTGATCACCGCGTGAACTAGCGCCCACGGTGCACGGTGATCGGTTAAATCATGTCGGGGAGACAAGGTGCACAAAGTGTGTTGTCAAGGAAGAGAGATCCAAGCATAGTGATCTCTGGTGTGACCACAGCTAGGAAGAAACCAAACGAGCAGCAAGGTGTTTGTAGTTTGCTGTGGCTCACATGCTTGGAGATCAAGGCTGATCTTTGACTGGGGTTGATCACTCACTAAGGTAATAAGGATGGCAAATTTTCAGATCAAGGGGAGGGGTTTAGCTAGTACTTGCTGTACATAGTGCCAACTTGGTCAGAAATGCAAATATTGATGTGGCACTCACATGCTAGATTGGATTGAGCTGAAAATGCTCATGGCATGATTATTTAGGCATATGAGGGTGCCATAAAATTTTCATACCATTTGGACAAGCCAAAGTGGTACTTCCTTCATAATGCACCTCTCTGCATAGAATTTTAGAAAAATTGTAGAGGACAAATGGCTAGATGAAATGATCTCAAATCTTGTGGAGAGGGTTTATATTGGTAGGAGCATGTCTTGGTAAAGTCTCAGAAATAGTGAAGCAATATAAAATATAGTTGCTTCACAACCTGAAAATCTGACCAGAAACCAAGATTTGATGCTGAGCTCACATAGAGTGATGACATGAGCTCAAATTTGGAGGAGAGTCATGATTTGATCATATAAAGGACCATGCAAAATTTCAAATCATTTGGATTATCCTAGCTAGTACTTCCTTCACAAAGGCTTCTGTCTGACAGAAACTTTGGAAATTTCCTGAGGAAGACTCACTAGGAAAATGGAGTTGAATTTTGGCATGAGGCAATGATATGGATAGTAAAGAGTTTCCAAAAATTTTAGGAGCAATCAAGCAAAGATAGGTGGCACTTCCTTCACAAAAAGCCACACTTGACAGAATTGAAGAATGAATATTGATGAATTATTTTTGGGCTAGGAAAGGAAAGTTTGGATGTATTTGGGGCATATAAGATCCAAACAATTTATGAGAATTATTTGGGAATTTTGTGGATGACATAAAGGTAGGTTGCTTCACAACCTAGGGCAGACAGGGTTATTCCTTTGATAGAAAAAAGGAATATTCCCAAGAAAAAGAATATTGGGATTGGTCCAAGATGGAAATGACATGGTCTTAGGATGGATTAGATGATGACAAGCCACTTGTGAGACTTGAGAAGAGATGATCTTCCCAAGTTTCAAGGCCATAGAGTCACATAAAAAGAAATCCAAGCAAAATCCACAGAAAATCAAAAGAAAAAGAAAGGGCCAAAAATCAGGGTGTGACATGTAACAAGTGTACCTTTGCCTGAAGAAGCATTTCCGGCCTTCTTGCCATGCTTAGCAAGCCACTTGCTACAGTTCCTCGTCCAGTGACCAGTTTCCTTGCAATGATAGCAAATGGTCTTTGAGTCCGGTCCTGACTTCGGAGCAGCGACAGAGGTTACCATCTCCGTGCGCTTTGCCTTAGCCTTCTTCTTGGACCAACTCTTCTTGAACTTAGTGATAACCCACAAGTATAGGGGATCGCAACAGTTTTCGAGGGTAGAGTATTCAACCCAAATTTATTGATTGGATACAAGGGGAGCCAAAGAATATTTGTAAGTATTAGCAGCTGAGTTGTCAATTCAACCACACCTGGAGATTAATTATCTGCAGCAAAGTGATCAGTAGCAAAGTAGTATGGTAGTTTTGATAGTAGTACCAACAGCAATAGTAACGGTAACAGTAATAGCAATGATTTTGTAGCAAGTGCAAGAGTAACAATAGCAGTGGTAACTTATCGAGAACAATATGAGAGAAATTCATAGGCATTGGATCGGTGAATTCATTGGATGATATTCATCATATAACAGGCATAACCTAAGGCGATACATCACTAGCTCCAGTTCATAAATATAATGTAGGCATGTATTCCGTAAATTGCCATACATGCTTATGGAAAGAACTTGCATGACATCTTTTGTCCTACCCTCCCATGGCAGCGGGGTCCTATTGGAAACTAAGGGATATTAAGGCCTCCTTTTAATAGAGAACCGGAACAAAGCATTAACACATAGTGAATACATGAACTCCTCAAACTACGGTCATCACCGGGAAGTGTCCCGACTATTGTCACTCCGGGGTTGCCGGATCATAACATGTAGTAGGTGACTATAACTTGCAAGATCGGATCTAGAACATAGATATAATGGTGATAACTTAAACGGTTTAGATCTGAAATCATGGCACCTAGGCCCAAAGTGACAAGCATTAAGCATGGCAAAGTCATAGCAACATCAATCTCAGAACATAATGGATACTAGGGATCAAGCCCTAACAAAACTAACTCGATTACATGATGAATCTCATCCAACTCCTCATCGACCAGCGAGCCTATGAAGGAATTACTCACTCCCAGTGGGGAGCATCATGGAATTGGCGATGGAGAAGGGTTGGTGATGACGAAGATCGAAGATCCCCCTCTCCGGAGCCACAAACGGACTCCAGATCTAGCCTCCCGATGAAGAACAGGAGGTGGCGGCGGCTCCGTCTTGTGAAACGCGATAATTCTTTCTCCCTGATTTTTTCTCCGAAAATATGACTTTATAGCATCAGGGTTGGAGTCTGCGGGGCCACCAGGTGGGGACAACCCACCTGGGCGCGCCTTGAGTCGGGGGAGGGGGGCGCCCTGGTGGGTTGTGCCCACCCAGGTGCCCCCCTCCTGTGGTTCTTGGCTCCAGAAATTCTCTTTTATTAAATAAAAAACCCTCGCGAAGTTTCGTTCCAATCCGAGAACTTTTATTTCTGCACAAAAAACAACACCATGGTAGTTCTGCTGAAAACAGCGTCAGTCCGGGTTAGTTTCATTCAAATCGTGCAAATTAGAGTCCAAAATAAGAAGAAAAGCGTTAGGAAAAGTAGATACGACGGAGACGTATCAACTCCCCCAAGCTTAAACCTTTGCTTGTCCTCAAGCAATTCAGTTGATAAACTGAAAGTGAAAAAGAAAAACTTTTATGAACTCTTTTGCTCTTGTTTACATAAATAAGCTTAAGTAGCACCCAGGTTTTCAGCAAAGGTTATAACCAACCATGTCGACAATAACTCTTAAAAAATATATTAACTCATATCAATGGGATAATCAACTAGCGAGCAATAATAAGATATCTCAAACAACAACACTTTGTTAGAGCAACCATGATATAATATGACAATAGTGGTATCTCGCTAGCCCTTTCTGAGACCGCAAAACATAAATGCAGAGAACCTCCAAAGTTCAAGCAGCGACTAAACATTGTAATTCATGGTAGAAATGATCCAGTCATGATGCACCCAACATTAGCTATACACAATGCATGAGGATGACAATAGTGCTCTCAGGTTCTGGCGCTTATTTGAGAAGGTGATGACACAACATAAAAGTAAATAGATAGTCCCTTCACAGAGGGAAGCAGTGATTTGCAGAGGTGCCAGAGCTCAAGTTTTAAAACAGAGGTAAATGAAATTTTGAGAAATGCACCCTTCTTATTTACTTCGCGACCATTAGTTATCGGTATCTTCCATGCTAAACACATTAGTGGCGGTTCCCAAGCGATAAAACTAAAGGTTTACTCCCCCTCCACCAACAATTACACTCCACGGCTTGTTCGAAACAACGGGTGTCGTCCATACCAACAACAGTCCTGGGGGAGTTTTGTTTAATTATTTGCAATTTGAATTCGGGACTGGGAATCCCTATTACCGCCCCTCTTGTGCAAGGACGAGTGAATAAACACTCATCATGAGAATAACCCGCTTAGCATGGAAGATACTGACTACCTCCTGTCGCTCTATGAACAATCCAGGCACACAAAAAAAGGATATTTATTTGAAGTTTTTAGAGGTGGCACATGCAAATTTACTTAGGACGGCAGGGTAATACCGCATATAGGTAGGTATGGTGGACTCATCTGGAATAACTTGGGTTTCAGGGTTTTGATGCACAAGCAGAATTCCCACTTAGTACAGGCGAAGGCTAGCAATTAGGTTGAGAAGCGGCCAGCTAGAGAGCGAAAACGGTCATGAACATGCATTATGCATAAGTAACATTGGATACTAGCATGAGTAGGATATGAACACCATGAACATAAATATCATAGAGGCTATGTTGGTTTTGATTCAACTACATGCATGAACATGTGCCAAGTCAAGCCACCCGAACATTCAGAGGAGGATACCATATCATCATACTACATCACAATTATTTTAATGCAATGTTGACATCCAAGATAAATCATTATCCACTCCTAGATACTTAAGCATGGCATGAGAAACTATAATCTATAAGGGTCATTGCAAACATGTTTGATCATAATGAGCTAAATCATGGATACTAGGTTAAACATATTTACAAAAACAGAACAAGTTGAGTTCATACCCGTTTCTCTCTGCCACAGCCAGTTCATCAAATATCGTCATTATTGCCTTTCACTTGCATGACCGAACGATATGAAAATAATAATAGTGCAAGAGTGCCATGGACTAAGCTGGAATCTGCAAACATTTATTCAAAAAGAAGAAACAAGGTAATATGGGCTCTCTGTTAGATCAACAACAATGCATATGAGAGCCACTCAACATTTTCATCGTGGTCTTCTCCTCGGTATGACTCAATAAAAAGAAATTCAGAGAAACACACTGAAATATTTTTGGAGTTTTTGGTTTTCTGAAAGAAAGCAAATTTAAGAAAGGAAAAACAAAAATGAGAAAAACTATTTACATGGGAGAGCTCCCAACAAGCAAAAGAAGAACAAGGAGATCTTTTTGGGTTTTCTTTTTAAATACTACAGCTAGTTATACTAGAGAGAAGCATGAAATATTTTTGTATTTTCTCAAAGTTTTTTAAACACACAAGAAGAAGGGGAGAAAATAAATCTAGCATGGATAATACAATGAAAAAGTGTGGACACTGACAACTGGAATGAAAAGTGTGAACATGAAAGTAATGTCGGTGGAAATACGTACTCCCCCAAGCTTAGGCTTTTGGCCTAACTTGGTAATCTCCATCAGTAGCCTGCATAATGGTCGGAGTGATAGCTCACGGAGGCTCTAGGTGTAGATGTCTCAGCCCATCGTGCAGCCACAACTGCCGCGTTATGTGCTCGGGCCTCGCTCTCAAGAACATAATATCTTCCCTTGCTATGAACATCAAAGAGAGCAATGGTGATTTTTTTCTGGAGGTAGGTGATGATGTGGGACGAAGAGATAAGTGAGGGGGCCCATGTGGGGACCACAACCCACCAGGGCGCGCCTGGGGGTGCTGGCGCGCCCAGGTGGGTTCTGCCCACCTGGAGCACCTCCCTCTAATGTTATTTGCACCAAAAATTCTTAAATATTCAGAAAAAAATTGTATTAAATTTTCAGAGCATTCTAAGAAATTTTATTTTTGGGTCATTTTTTATTGCACGGAAAACTCAGAAAACAGGCAAGGCATGTCATTTTATTTTATTTAACTAATAAAAACAGAAAACAAAAGGTAGGGACAGAAGGTAGTGCTCACTGAATTCATCAACTTCATACCTCTCAAAAATGATTTATTAATAAGGTTGATCAAGTCTTATTAACAACCACTTCCGATTAGCATGAAACCGAAGAACTTTCATAAAACACTAAGTTACCTCAATGGGGATATGGATGTCCCCGACAATAAGCATTTCGTATTTCTTTTTGGCAGTAGGTAGAGGTAGTTGAAAACTTCCAATAGTGATTGTTGGAGATTTTTCAATAACATTAATACCATTCACTTGGAATTGTTTCTTCGGAAAGTGCACCGTATGTTCATTACCATTGATATGAAAAGTGACCTTGCTTTTATTGCAATCAATAACAACCCCTGCAGTATTGAAGAAGGGTCTACCGAGGATAATCGACATGTTGTCGTCCTCGGGCATCTCAAGTATAACAAAGTCAGTTAAGATAGTAACATTAGCAACAATAACGGGCACATCCTCACAAGTACCGATAGGTATGGCAGTTGATTTATCAGCCATTTGCAAAGATATTACAGTAGGTGTGAGTTTATTCAAATCAAGTCTTTTATATAAAGAGAAAGGCATAACACTAACACCAGCTCCTAAATCACATAAAGCAGTTTTCACATAATTTCTTTTGATGGAGCAAGGTATAGTTGGTATTCCCGGATATCCAAGTTTTTTAGGTACTCCACCCTTAAAAGTATAATTAGCAAGCATGGTGGAGATTTCAGCTTCCGGTATTTTTCTCTTATTGGTGATGATGTCTTTCATGTACTTTGCATAAGGAGGCATTTTCAAGATATCAGTCAAGCGAGTACGCAAAAAGACTAGCCTTAGCATTTCAGCAAAGCGTTCAAATTCTTCATTATCTTTCTTTTTGGTTGAGGTGGAAAGGGCATAGGTTTTTGAACCCACGGTTCTCTTTCTTACCATGTTTTATAGCAACAAAGTCTCTTTTATCATATCTTTTATTCTTGGGTTGTGGGTTATCAAGATCAACTGCTGGTTCTATCTCAACATCATTACCTGGTTCTTTATTATTTATTTGAGTGTCTTCATGAATCTCATCATTGTCTTTTTCATTATCAGAGGGTGAGTGTTCATTACCAGATTGAGTTTCAGCATCAGAGATAGAGACTTCATTATCATTATCAGGAGGTTTTTCAACTTCAGGTTCACTAGAGGCATGCAAAGTCCTATCATTTTTCTTCTTCTTTTTCTTTTTAGAAGGACTAGCAAAAAGGCCCGTGCGTTGCAACGGAAGAATACCACACACCTTAGCCTTGATAATAATGCCTCAAGACATTCCCTCCCAGTATCATGAGCTTCTATCTGGCGGCACCCATGAGTGGAGAGCATAGGTGACAAGCAACAATTGGATCACCAATGAAGATGTGGCGGTATGTCACGCACTACACACATCTTGTACTTGTCCTCCATAGGACGATGGCATAATGTTCGCCCATCTGCTGCTACCGCTGCAGCCAACCCACATATCTTCCGATTGCTACCACGACCACCAAGCACATGGAAGATGTAGAATTTTTTTGTCATATTAATGGTCAACCAAGCACATCTTGTACAAATGCAGCAAAAGTTTAGAGTAGCATCATAGGGAAATTTACTCAGACGTGGAGTTTCTAATCTTGAGCTCAAATGCTCCTGGATGAACAGTGAATTTGAAAAGAAATAAAAAAATTCAAAAAATTCTGATTTTTTTGTAGTAAACTTTAAAGAATATTTAGACTGCAAAAAAAAAAAAATCATCACGAAATCACATCGGTGCAAAGGCGTGATAAAAAACAAAATAGATGCTCTGGTCAACCAAGCACATTTTGTACAAATGCAGCAAAAGTTTAGAGTAGCATCATAGGGAAATTTACTCAGACATGGAGTTTCTAATATCGAGCTTAAATGCTCTTGGATGAACTGTGAATTCGAAAAAATAGATTTTTTCCCATAAAGTTCTGAATTTTTTTTGTCGTAAACTTTA
The DNA here is from genome assembly GCA_011799875.1 of Thinopyrum elongatum. Classification (NCBI taxonomy): domain Eukaryota; kingdom Viridiplantae; phylum Streptophyta; class Magnoliopsida; order Poales; family Poaceae; genus Thinopyrum; species Thinopyrum elongatum. Next base: position 425,479,744 of record CM022297.1, read on the forward strand.
AAGAATGTTTAGAGTGCAAGAAAAAATTCGTCACGGAATCATCGGTGCAAGGCGTGATAAAAAAACAAAATTGATGTTTTCAAAATGTTACTTTCAAATGCATTTTGGAGCTCTAAATTTTTTTGGTACGACTTGCTCCAATGTTATTTCGTTATGAAAATTTGCGTGCCCTTCAAACATTTCTTAAACTTTACCAAAAAAATATCAAAAAAATTTCATTTTCTTTTATTTTTTTTGAATTTACTGTTCATACTTCATAGTAGGTGGTAGATCATATGCAGTTATTCTAAATGTGCGTACACACTTGTCTGATCATATCATGCATGAGTGGCATTAGTTGCAAATTAGTCCATCCTGTAGTTTGTCAAAGCTTCTAAATGTGCGTATACACTTGTCCGATCATATCATGCATGAGTGGCATTAGTTGGAAATCAGTCCATCCTGTAGTTCGTCAAAGCTGAGACAAATGTAGGAAGGAAAGAAGCTTAGAGGGAGGTGCTCGGCCTCGACGGCCTGCCATACTCATCTATCGGCGCTACACCGAGGTCCACGCACGCCGTCATGCCATCAGTCGAAGTTCGAGCAAACCGTAGCAACCGCACTGCTTCTGCTCATTGAGTTGTTGGCTGGTTCCATCGCACCCGTGTGGAGCTGTAGTGGTGTGGCTACAGACTCTTGGCCTCGGCGCCGCTCTTCTTCCATCCATGGCGCCAAAGCCAAGCATGTTCCTGCTCCTCTTCTCTTCACTTCCCCAGCGCCAATTCTCCCCAATCGATTCCCTAGGCCGCAAGCACATCCCCATCAATTCTCTTCGGTCATCCATGCCATCTGGTGGTGCTCCTTTGTTCTCCTGTGCACCCCACGAGCCCCTTTTCTTTGTTCTTTCTGTCATGCGCAGCCATACAACACTGAGGCCCACATCTCACCCTGGTTTGTTTATTTTCGAGGCTGCTTGTTTTCTTGTATAACTCAGACCTATATAAATTGATGCTCTTTGATGCAAAGGGACGATGTGGTACTATATTTAATTATGTTGCTAATCAATATCGTCATACAGAAAGAAAGATCATGTGTTTGAAACCCCGAACCATTAGCAACTATTTTTTATGCGCAGCTTGGCCCAACTTGGCCCACCACGAAAATCAAAAACTGCAACCCACGCAGGGACAGTTGACGGGATGAAACGTAGATGACGTCCTGAGAATTAGTACCACGTCGGATTGAAAGAAATTAATAGTAGGTATAGACGGGGTGGACGGATGAAAAACGGACCAAATTACGGTGGTAAGAAGCGGTAACCCTTTTCTCTATTCCTAATGGACGAGTTGGTTGAATAGTCCCACCACTTTCGTCTGGTTTTTTTTCGTCTGGCTTTTTTTCGTCTGGTTTTTCTTCTTCCCACCTCCCACCACCACCCCTCCCACCGGTTTTCCTCTTTTCTCGTCTGGCCGGCAATACCCAACGTATTTATGGTAATCAATCACAATTAATCCATGTATGGTAAGGCTATAAACTCAGAAATCTCAAATATGATAATTATAGTAATAAATCAATCCAGGTATGGTAAGGCCATAACTCAGGAAATTTCGAATATGGTAATTATTTTCTTCACTTCGTACGTCCCACCCATCGATCGAAGGTCTCCCCCAGCGCACGCCCCACCCATTTTTCCCATCTCCTGATTTGGCAAGTGATGATTCAATCACGTAATTCCCCCACACAAAAAAGAAGAAAGATTCAATCACGTAATTTATATTCCTTATTATCCACATTACCATTCAATCACCTAAGAGATGAGAAGGACTCCCCTTACGCACCAAATCGTGTAATTTTATATTCCTATCACTATTTACATTCCTTTTTTCACCATGAATCAACCGTCATTTCTCCCTGTCTCTCGTATAGGCAGCAGCGCCGCACGACGGGGCAAACGCAGTGGCGCAGACGGAAGCAAAGAGGAGGATCAACAGTGGTCTAGCAACGAAGAAAGCACGCAGCGGCAGCAAGCAACAGATCATCCATCGGCGTCGTCTTCTACTCAAGGTACGAAACCGACCCCCCCCTTCTCTGTGCCTCTGTGGACGTCCCGAGTTGGTTGAATAGTCCCACCACTTTCGTCTGGTTTTTCTTCGTCCCGCCTCCCACCACCACCCCTCCCACCGGTTTTCCTCTTTTCTTGTCTGGCCGGCAATACCCAACGTATTTACGGTAATCAATCACAATTAATCCACGTATGGTAAGGCTATAAACTCAGAAATCTCAAATATGATAATTATAGTAATAAATCAATCCAGGTATGGTAAGGCCATAACTCAGGAAATTTTGAATATGGTAATTAATCTCTTCACTTCGTACGCCCCACCCCATCGATCAAAGGTCTCCCCCAGCGCACGCCCCACCCATTTTTCCCATCTCCTGATTTGGCAAGTGATGATTCAATCACGTAATTCCCCCACACAAAAAAGAAGAAAGATTCAATCACGTAATTTATATTCCTTATTATCCACATTACCATTCAATCACCTAAAAGATGAGAAGGACTCCCCTTACGCACCAAATCATGTAATTTTATATTCCTATCACTATTTACATTCCTTTTTTCACCATGAATCAACCATCATTTCTCCCTGTCTCTCGTATAGGCGGCAGCGCCGCACGACGGGGCAAACACAGCGACACAGAAGGAAGCAAAGAGGAGGATCGACAGTGGTCTAGCAACGAAGAAAGCACGCAGCGGCAGCAAGCAACAGATCATCCATCGGCGTCGTCTTCTCCTCAAGGTAAGAAACCGACCCCCCCTTCTCTGTGCCTCTGTGGACGTCCCGCTACTGTGTTGCCCTTCTCCTAGCAGCCGTTGTCACCCAACGGTTCGCCGCCTACCTAATCAGCTACCCCCGCCCTCACGTAGCGTCGTCCCCGGCCGCCTGCCTTCCGTCGCCTCCCTCATGCAGCACAGCCACCCGGCGGCCTACCGATTTGATGTGGAGCAGCGGCTAGGGGTGACTGATTTAGTGCGGAGTTGGTGCTTTAGGGGGCGCGGCATCGATCATTGATGGGCATCCTCAAGGGCACATGCTTGGCGAGACCCGTGCTTCTCTCCGTCGCCAGCCAATGTAATATGTTGTTGTTCCTCTTCTGCTGCTAAAGTATCGTGTGTCTTGTTCGTGCAGCAGGTCGCCCCGCTGAGAACATCAATGGGTTTCTTCTTCACCGACACTGTTGTTAGCGTGGCACAAGGGGGTTTGAGGTCCTGCTACGATTGCAGATGCGTCTTCTGGCACACCGTGGGGCGGTTCAAAACCCGTGGCTGAGGCACCGATTTCGATGGCGATGGCGAAAGGAGCAGACATGATGGGATGTTGCCGCAAGGTTTCATGAGGAGTAAGATGTTTTTGGATGCTATATTATCTTGCTTTTCTAACTCTACATGTCAATGACTCATACTGAAGGAAGCTCAACATTGATGGTTACGCCCTGCTGATATTTGAGAAATACTCCCTCTGTTCCTAAATATAAGTCTTTAAAAAAAATTCTAATATGGACTACATACGTAGCAAAATGAATGAATCTACACTCTAAAATACGTCTATATACGTCTGTATGTAGTCCATATTGAAATCTCTAAAAAGACTTATATTTGGGAACGGAGGGAGTATTTATGAATTACAGAAATTTCCGTGTATATCTAGAGCCACTAAATATGCCTGCAAGTATGACCTCTATTTTCTGTGGAAAACTATTTGTTGTTTGATTGTTATTTGTGTATCGAAATGCTTGAGACATATAATGACATTCTTATAAAATATGTGCATTTGGAAGATATTATCTCTAATGAATCACCATGTTATGTTACTGAAGTTTCCATGTGTCCAGTCTATATTTGTCAGTTACTTGTTAATCATGCTTTGCAGAATTCAGTTGTAGATTGCTATTCTATTAGTCCTATATGGAGGCGATTATAAATGAAAGTTATACATATGTACTTGCAGATAAAGTTATATGAACACTGAACCATGAATTAATTCCTGGGCATATGCATTTTTGAGTTCAGTTCAATTTCCGACTCATTAGTTACATGATATATTTATGTGCAGTGTTGAATAATTACATGCAATTGTGCATGGTAATCTCTAATAGAGTTGGTCAAACTTAAAAGAAGTTTGACATAGGTCAAACCATAACTTCAAGTATTTTGGAACAGATGGAGTAGCTTTTTCCAAATGCTGCTATTTCCATTTCCATTTCACAACGGAGTCTGTGTGTCAAGAAATCAAAGAACTCTTTTGTTCTTGAGCTGTTAAGCATGTGTGTGTCTTCAGAAAACTACCATTCGAAGGAATTTTTTTTGAAACTAACGTCAGTTGGTACACGACCAAAGGGGTATAGTTATAGATATGTTTAGATACCGATTCTTCTAAACAAACTTTTTTCACGTGGCATATTATTGCAGATATACTGCTCTTGAATTTGCTACTGTCAGGAGAGGGATGGTAGCTGAAGTAGATTCTTTTTATAAAAGTTGTTAGCATGGACACAACATAATTTCTTGTCTTGGACGAAAAGTTCACTTTGTCTCTGGACTTGGAGATACACTTTTTACAGTCACCAAGGTGTTTTAAGTGACTTTGGATAAACATTGTTTAGGTTTGGCTAATGCACTGAGATGTAGTTTCCAACAAAGCTCGGTATACTGAATTTTTTTATTGAACAGAAATCGGCATTTCTTTCAAAGAGGAACTCCACCAGTGACAACTATGTATATCAGATGGTAAATTTTCAGTGTGGAAGACACAAGTAGAAGTAGGGTGCACACACTAATTTGTAACTACTTTACTAGAGTTTAAGACTACTGCCAACAAAAGAGAATTTCAGATTACCCTAGGCAGCACTTGCGAGGCTAATGTGTTCCACCCTGTACACATGATTATGTAGTCGATTTTAAGATTTTGTTTCCTACTTGTTTTTACTAACTCGGATGCTATATGTTGTAGATGTTGTGGTAGCACCGCCATTCATTTATGTACACTAGGTCAAGGCTTCACTAAATAATCTCATTGAGGTGTCTGACAAGAATATATTGATTTGGGAAAGGAGGAGCTTTCACTACTCTGATCAGGTTGGATACTGCAAGCTAAAGTTGGCAAGCTTGTCTTCTCTTGTACAATAGAGGGTGCAAATTATTTCTGTGACACGGATGAACAAAAAAGCACTCTTGATGATTGGCTTTATTACAATCTTTTAAACAACAAGGGTTACAAAAGGTTGAACCTATTTGTGTTCCTTTTGGTGTTCATTCTGAGTTATTTTCAACGGAAAACACATGTGCAGAGTAACTGGTGGACACTGGCTGCCAAAGGGTTATATGTGGCCACTAAAGATGAAAAATAAGTGGACATATTATTTGCCAATACAAGGTCGAAAATAGAACAAACAGTACGATGCTATTTTTTCCCCACGACCATGCAGCTATAGATGAAATAGCAACATTGCACTGCACCAACAATAAAGTGATATTAAAGCAAGGGAAAATTGGCAACTTACAACTGCATGTGACATCTGGGTGGAGAGACACCAGGGGAAATCGCCCATCCATATGCTTTGCAAGACTATACGCGTAGGGGCTGATGATTTTAACCAAAAAAGAAGCATTTTGTTAGCTCTGAACTCTGAAGAGTATTTTGGAGCACAATTTTGCAAGACATTGAAAAAAAACAATTCCTCTGAAAACAAACAATCAAATACTATAGGGACACTCATAAGGTTGTTTCGGATTCAGTTTGCATCACAACTGAGCACTAAATCAGTTTATAGCCTTTGTAAAAACACGTTTAGTCAACTGCTTGTGTGATCAACATTTGATATACCGGGTACACAATGTATACATTGAATGCTAATGTTAGACATGTTGTGCCACACAAAATAATTAGCTCCAATTTCTCAATTATTGGAGAGTATAAGCAGATTATATCCATTGCTTCACTAGGACTGGAATATCATCCATAAAACTAATCGAGAAGAAGGGCAGTTGTGCTGGCAGCAGGCCAGCAGTAGCAGACGAGTACGATGGGTGGAATAGGCAGGGAAAACCTGAGAATCAGTGGCATCAATCCTGTGGTGGTGGCCGCCGTACTCGGAGAATATGGCGGCTCTATAATGAGCAACAGGTCGTGCCGGCGTGGTGGTCGCCCTCAGCATGACGGTGTGAACTCCTTGGCACCAGGAATCGACCTCGGATGGGCTCGTCATGGGGATCGACGGCGCGGCAGCGCGACTATGCTCGGCGCGGCTCGGCTGGGGTAGATGTCCGGGCCCGACGATGAGGGTGTCGTCCCTCCTCCTCACCGCACCACATCGATGTGCCCGAGGTCCTGACGCAGCCGCGCGAGCAGTTGTCGAGGAGAGAAGGATGCCGGCGACGCCGTGGCTGGGAGAGGGTGGACGGTGACGCCTTAGACGACGACGCAAAACCAATCCAAACTATTAATCTATCTCGTCCATGGGTCCCCATAAGCTGGGCCGGCCCTGGTGTATGGCTAGAGAGGCAATGGCCCAAGGAGCAGGCCTTGGGGCCCATGATCTGATAATATAGCCCGGCAAATAAAATAGTTAGGGGAAAAAGAACGATGTGGGCCCAATTCCCTTAGTCTTTCTGTCGTAATATGGCATTGTCCAAGTGTCCAACAATTATTATAGTCATCTCAAACTAAAAATGTATGTTTGAAAGTTTACTCTTAATATTATGAAAATAGAGTTAGATATATTTGTTTATGTATCACGCACACACATACACACATATATACGGTCTTAGGACTTAGGGGCCCATGTTGCCGAGTTCGCCCTAGGGCCTTTTGAAACATAGAGTCGGCCCTGCCCATAAGAAGATGGTGTAAATTAGCAACCCCCCCCCCCACACACCCACCCCCGCGTGCAGTTCCAGATACACCCTGTGGTCTCCCTAATGACACTCCAAATAAACCTTGCAATGATGAATCTAAATAGGACATGTTCGCAAGTTCCATCTTGGCCGCAACAAGTACACTTGCTGTCTCCCGTCCCTTTCCCTTTGATCACTTGATCACCACTAAAAATTTGGTTCCTGGCAACTTGCCAAACAATTTTTTATTTATTTTGGAAGGAATCTTCATCTTCTAGATATCCATCACCTCACCTTGTGTATCCGTCTTAAAAATTTCTCTGTATAGGGATCGTATGGAAAATTGGCCCAAAGGTTCTAACTTCCAAGAAATGTTGTCGTCCCCGTTGGTTAACCTCACTCCGGCTAGCTCATCCTAGAGGAGGTCCCAATCCGCCACTTCCAAGGGCCCAAATGATTGCTAGAATAACGGAGTCCATCTGTCATCCACCTAGACCTCCACTGCTCTTGGATTGTGCCTAATGACAAAAAGTCATGGGAATCTGTGTCTAAGGGACCCCTCCCCTATCCAGTGATCAAGCCAAAAGTGGGCAAGCCTCCCATCTTTTACTCCGAATTTGATAGGGGGCAAGCATCCCCTATCCCGAAGCTAATTCTTTGGATTTGCTCTCTATGTATACATCATCAAATTGCATAGCAAGTGAAGTGGATTTTGATTACTTTCTGATTGTTGAAGGTTGTCTTTTCTACACATTACTTGCAATTACAAAAGATATTTAAAGGCCCATGGCAACGCATGGGCATTATACTAGTATTAGTAGGTATAGACTAGGTACATCAGTGTCAACTCTTTGAGAGTCTTGTTCAATTCTTTTTGGGTGTCCCTCAGGATAAAGTGGTTCCTGAGTCATTCTACCTCCTCTAGTCATTACTCTAACAGCATGATCATTGATATTATTATTCATTTCATCAAGCAACTCTCTTTGAGATTTAGCAACTTGTTCTAATTGAGTTTGAACCATAGAAGCATGCTTTCCTACACCTCTAACATCATTTGAGATCCTAAATAACAAGTCACTCAAGCGAGCAATCATATCAGAATTGTATTTCAATTGTTTCATAACATTTGCATTGAAGTGATCTTGCTTTCTAATGTAATTATCAAACTCATAAAGGCATTGACTAGGATGTTTATTATAAGGAATATCACCTTCATCGAACTTTAGTAAAGAATTTACCTCTACCACCTTAGGTGGTGGTGGTGTTTCAAGCCCATGTATTTCTTCGATAGGTGGTAAATTTTTAACATCCTCTACTTTAATACCTTTTTCCTTCATGGATTTCTTTGCCTCTTGCATATCTTCAGGACTGAGATATATGATACCCCTCTTCTTTGGAGTAGGTTTAAGTGGTGGTTTAGGAAGGATCCAATCATCATAATTTTTCAATATGTTATTCAATAATTCTTCAACTTGTTCAACAGTTCGCTCCCTAAAAACACAACTAGCACAACTATCTAGGAAGTCCCTAGAAGCATCGGTTAGTCCATTATAGAAGATATCAAGTATTTCATTTTTCTTAAGAGGATGATCAGGCAAAGCATTAAGCAATTGGACAAGCCTCCCCCAAGCTTGTGGGAGACTCTCTTCTTCAATTTGCGCAAAGTTAAATATTTCCTGTAAGGCAGCTTATTTCTTATGAGCAGGAAAATATTTTTCAGAGAAGTAATAAATCATATCCTGGGGACTACGCATACAACCAGGAGCCAGAGTATTATACCAAGTCTTAGCATCACCCTTTAATGAGAACAGAAATAATTTGAGAATATAATAATAGCGAATCTTCTCATCATGAGCAAAAAGGGTGGCTATATCATTCAACTTAGTAAGATGTGCCACAACAGTTTCAGTTTCAGAACCATGGAAAGGATCAGATTCAACCAAAGTAATTAACTCTGGGTCGACAGAGAATTCATAATCCTTATCATCAACAAAGATAGGTGACGTAGCAAACTGAGTGTGACGCCCCCGGCCCGATCGTGCACTAATCATACACGCAAATGCACACGATCAAGCCTAAGGACTCACGGGAAGATATCACAACACAACTCTAAAACATAAATAAAGTCATACAAGCTTTATATTACAAGCCAGGGGCCTCGAGGGCTCGAATACATAAGCTTGCGAACAAGCGTCAGCGGAAGCATCAGATATCTGAGTACAGATATGAAATAGAAACAGAAAGGCCTTTAGAAAGGCGGGGCAAAATAAAACATTACGATCGAAAGGCGAAGGCCTCCTGCCTGGGACCCTCCGATCCTACTCCTGGTCGTCAATCAACTCGTAGTAGTATCCATCCTCTGGGCAGTAGTAGTAGCGATCGTCGGGGCATCTGTCTCAGGGGGCTCCGTCCTCTGGTCACGTCAAACTGATATGGGGAGAAAAAGGAAAACAAAGCAACCGTGAGTACTCAGAAGTACTCAGCAAGCAAGGATCTACACTACATATGCAACATTATCAAGGGGAGGCTGTATATGTGGACTGGGCTGCAGAAATGCCAGAATAGAGAGAAGGCCTAGTCCTATCGAAGACTAGCATCTTCAGCGGTCTTGCAGCAGTAGAAGAGAGTAGAACAGTACAATATAATGTAGGAGTAACATTAAGTCTCAACCTCACCCAGAGATCCTTTCTCGACTCCCTGCGAGAAAGCAATCCCAGAGCCATACAGTCATCAAACCTCGTCCTGAGATCCCTTCTCGACTCCCTGCGAGAAGCAATCCCAGAGCCATATATACAGGTCTCATCACAGGTATCCAGTTCTAAATTGTATCAATCAGGATACAACTCCGAGTGTCCTTTACCGTAGGACCGGCTATCGATAGAAGTGTTCTTCCCTGCAGAGGTGCACCAACTTACCCATCACGCTCGCTTAACTCCAGCCGGACACACTTTCCTGGGTCATGCCCGGCCTCGGCCAAACAACACATCGCAACCCTACCTAGAGCTCAGCAGAGAGGTCCCCGTCGGTCTACATCCTAAGCGCTCAGAGGTCTTGGGCCATCGCCCTGTGCACTCCGAGTCGTTGCGAGCAGGGTGAAGCCTGGCACCAGGAGGGCGCCGGTCCGTCCCGGCCGCAAGGCTGAACTAGACGTCTGACAGAGCTTTCGGCTGATGCTACGATGCAGAACGCCCATACTATGCCCACGTGATGGTTAGTGCTATCAGACCAGAGGCCTGCTCGGATCAAATATCCAAATCGCTAGGACTAGGGGCTTGCGGTAACGAGCAGAGACTCACGAAAGATGTGACCCCGTCGCCCCGTCTCGAGGACTTGCGGCAAGGGTTAAGAATGCCCGGCCGCGCCTCGTATTCACCACTCGGGCACCACACTGGCAACCCGCCTTCACATCACACGCGGGTACCCCTCAGGGTCGACCCGCCTTTCCAAGTAACATTGTAAAGTCCAAGTATCCGTGTGTCCATAACATCAGGGAATCCGAGGTATCACCCTCATTGAATTCCCACTCGATGTATCCGTCAAAGTGAACTAGGAGGAATCACCCTCATTGGGTCCACACTTGAGGTGTTGTACGACAGCGTCGTTATCGGAAGCGGTGAAGGAGGAATCACCCTCGATGACCACGACCGAATAACTACTCTACAGAGTTAACATCAGAAGTGCTACAAGAGGTTTCACCCTCGGCACTCGATAGTAACGCTGCAGTGTCGTTACAACTAAGGGGGGTGATGTGCGGTGTCGGGTCCTGGTCTTCAATCCCATTGATCGGGTCTTCTGACGATCCAGCGCGGCAGTCGGGATAAGTGGGGTCACTGATAGGTCTCTACCCAGCCTAGACTAAACAGTTTAGGATATGTAGGTAATTATCAACAGTAGGTTACAATGAACAGGCTATGCATCAGAATAGGTAAAGCAGCAGCAGCAGTAATTCTAATGCAAGCATGAGAAATTTAGAATGGGCGATATCGGTATGCTCAAGGGAGGGGCTTGCCTGGTTGCTCGGCGGCAAGGGCAAGGTCGTCTATGGTGTCTTCGGGATCCGGAGCTGCGTCGGTCTCGGGGACGATGTCAGGGTCGGGGGCTATCGAGAGAGAAGAGGGGGAGGAAACAGTATAAATATATAGCAAACATGAGCATGACAAATACGATACACGGTGCTAGGGGTAGTCTAACGCAGCATCACACGTAACAGACGGAGCGGGAGAATATCTGACGATATTTCCCGGGTCTTTGGAATTATCGGACAGAGGATAAGAGGGGAACGGTTGCAAGTTCGGATAGTTAGAGACGCGTGACGGACGAACGGACCGCGTATTCAGATTCGTCTCGTCGTTCTGAGCAACTTTCATGTACAAAGTTTTTCGATCTGAGTTACGGATTATTTAATATGATTTTCTAAAGTTTTTATTAATTTCTGGAATTTAATTAATTATTTAAATTAACATTATCCGAAACAGTAGTTGATGACGTCAGCATGACATCATGCTGACGTCAGCACAATCTGACAGGTGGGGCCTGCTGTCATTGACTATTAGCCTAATTAACAGATTAATTAGCTTAATTAGATAATTAGGTTAATTAAGTTTAATTAGTTTAATTAAACATGATTAGTTAAGTTAATTAATTCACTAATTAACTAATTAATTATTACTATATTTTCTTTTTCTTCTTTTTCTTCTTCTTTTTTTTTTTAAAAACATTCTGGGGGGGCCCACTAGACAGTGGCACAGCCGGACACGTCCGCGCTGTGCCCGTCCAGAGCCGGACACATCCGCGCGGCTGGGGTCAACGCGCGCGCGCGCACGGACGAGCGGGCAGACGACGGCGAGCGACGCGCGGGCGCACGTGCGGGGCAGCTGCGGCGAGCGGCAGCAGCAGCAGCAGGCGGAGCAGCAGCTCCGCGGCAGGGGCGGGCGAGCGCGGCACGGGAGCGGTGACCGCGGCGGCAGGGAGAGCGCACGGGGAGCGGACGCGGTCCTCACCGGCGATGTAGATGAACAGGGCCGGCGAGGCTCGGTGGAGCCGACGGGGAGGAGGACGGGGAGGTGTTCGGCGACGGCGGTGGCTGGGTCTGGCGACGGCAGCGGGCGGCGGCGTCGGTGCCCCGTTGGGGAAGAGGTCGAGGACGGGGAGGCGGGCGCCGGCGACGGCGGTGCAGCACCGGGCGGCGTCGGAGAGGTGGCGGCGGGGTCAGCGTGGCGTCGACGCTGCCGGGGCAGAGACGGGGGCGTCGGGCGGAGGCGAGGGAGACCTCCCGATCCAGACCGAGAGAGCGAGAGGGAGAGGTGGATCGAGGGGAGTGGGGTGTAGCGGGCTAGGGTTTGGGGGGGGATAAGGGGAGAGCGGGAGTGGGCCGGCCTGGCGGCCTGGACGGCCTGCTGGGCCGAGGCCCAGGGGGGTTTCCCTTTATTTTTCTGTTTTCTTCTGTCTTTTTTTTTTCTTTACTCCTATTCTCTGTTTTGTAAATTGTGAGGCCTCAAAATGACTTTTGTAAAATATGAGACCTAGCCCATAAATACCAGTGCTTTATTTCCTAACACCTAAAATTAGTTTGGGCAAAACATCATTTCATACTTAAATTAGATTTAATAAATGGTTATTAAATATTGTTTTTAGTCGCTGTTTGAAGATGTTTGAGTCACCTACCCAACTCCAATGATGTTGGTTTCAATTTTAGAATTGTCTCTGATTTATTTGCTATTTAATGAACAATTTAGTTTCTATGTTGGACAACTTTTATTTTCCACTTTAATTTAATTTGAATTTGAGTTAGAAGTTGAAATGCATTATGATGCAAATGATGATCATGCACTGTTAAACATGATGACATGGCATAATCAAAAGGGTGATTACTGTAGTTAACCACTGGGGGTGTTACAAATCTCCTCTACTAACAAGAATTCTCGTCCCGAGAATTAAGAAGTAGAAGGAAAAAGTTCGGGGTATTCCTCACGAAGATTATCCTCGCGTTCCCAAGTGGCTTCATTTTCAGTATGATTTGACCACTGCACTTTGAGGAACTTGGTAACCTTCTGACGGGTTCGACGTTCAGCTTCATCGAGGATGCGGATCGGATGCTCCTTATAAGAAAGATCATCTTGCAATTCAAGCATCTCGTGATCCACAGATCGGTGCGGAGATTCCTTGAAGCATTTACGAAGTTGCGACACATGGAAGACGTCGTGGATATGAGAGAATTGCGGCGGCAATTCCAATTTATACGCCACTTGACCACGTCTTGCAACAATGCGGAAAGGACCAATGTAGCGGGGAGCTAACTTGCCCTTGATTCCAAAACGGTGAGTGCCCTTCATAGGGGTGACACGAAGATAAGCTTGATCACCAGGTTGATAAGTCAAACCCCATCGTTTGCGATCATAGTTGCTCTTCTGGCGGTCCTGAGCCGCCTTGAGATTTTCACGGACGATATGGACTTGTTCTTCGGCGTGTTGAATAATATCCGGTCCAACAAGAGGTCGTTCCCCAGTTTCTGACCAATTCAGAGGGGTTCGACACTTACGTCCATAGAGAACTTCAAAGGGGGCCATTTTCAGACTGGCTTGATAGCTGTTGTTATAAGAGAACTCGGCATATGGAAGAGATTCTTCCCACTTCTTGCCGAAAGAAACAACACAAGCTCGTAGCATGTCTTCAAGCACTTGATTGACTCGTTCAACTTGGCCTTGGGATTGAGGATGATAAGCTGAACTCCAGGTAATATGAGTTCCCATAGCCTTTTGGAAACTTTCCCAGAAATGACCGGTGAATATGCTGCCACGGTCTGACCTGATCTCTTTCGGAATACCGTGGAGTGAAACAATTCTGGAGATATATAATTCTGCTAACTGACTAGCAGTGATCGTCTCCTTGACAGGCAGAAAGTGTGCAACTTTGGAGAGTTGGTCGACGACGACAAGAATAGCATCGTGACCCTTCTGTGACCTGGGAAGTCCTGTAACGAAATCCATCTGAACCTTGACCCATTTCCATAAAGGAATAGGAAGTGGTTGCAGAATTCCAGCAGGCTTCTGATGTTCTGCTTTAACGCGACGACAAACATCACATTCAGCAACATATCGAGCAATGTCCTGCTTCATTTTAGACCACCAGTACCTTTGACGGAGATCACGATACATCTTGGTGCTACCCGGATGAATAGACAATGGGGTGTCATGTGCCTCCTTCATGACTTTGTCAGTCATAAGCTCGAAGCGAGGTACGACAATGCGGTCTCTGAAATACAAGGTTCCATCTTCAGACAGCGAGAAATCCCTGTACTTTACAAGGTGAAGGTCTTTCTTCATCAAATCAATTTCAGCATCTTTAGCTTGCGCATTCTTAACAGCTTTCTCAAGGTCTGGTTCAACAACCAAGGTTTTTAGGTATCCTTGGGGAACTATCTCGAGATTTAGCTTTCGAAGCTCTTCATACAGAAGTGGTTGCTGTAGCTGAACCTCAAGTTCGCAGCAATAGGATTTGCGGCTCAATGCATCAGCCATCACATTAGCCTTGCCAGGGGTATAAGAAATACCCAAGTCATAGTCCGCAATGGTCTCCATCCATCTTTGCTGACGGAGGTTTTTAGAGAAGGTTGAGTGAACAAGTACTTCAAACTTTTATGATCCGTGTAGATCTCGCAACGATTACCGAGGAGATAATGTCGCCACAACTGCAGTGCATAGATGACAGCAGCTAGTTCTAGATCATGTACCGGATAATTCTCTTCATGTGGTCGCAACTGACGAGAGCCATAGGCAATCACTTTACGCTCTTGCATTAGGATACAGCCTAATCCTTCACGGGATGCGTCACAATAAATCACAAAGTCTTTGCGAGAATCTGGAGGAGCAAGTACTGGGGCAGACGTTAGCTTGTCCTTGAGTGTTTGAAAGCTTTCCTGACATTTTTCTGTCCATTCAAACTTAACGCCCTTGTGAAGCAGATCAGTCAACGGCTTAGCAATCTTAGAAAAATTCTCAACAAATCGACGGCAATAGCTTGCAAGGCCGAGAAAACTTCTCATTTGCTTGACGTTCTTCGGAGGAGTCCAGTCAAGAATAGCCTGAACTCGTTCTGGGTTAACTCGAAATCACATGGCCGAGATATGTCACTTCAGATAGCCAGAATTCACATTTAGAATATTTGGCATACAGTTGGTGTTCTCGGAGCCTTTCCAGTACAAGACGGAGGTGTTCAGCATGTTCTTCCTTATTCTTTGAATAAACCAGAATATCATCTAGATATACCACGACGAACTTGTCGAGGTAATCCATGAAGATGTAATTCATCAGACGGGAAAATGTGGCTGGAGCATTGGTTAAGCCAAATGACATGACAGTGTACTCATAAGAGCCATAGCGAGTAACAAAAGCAGTCTTCGGAATATCCTCTTCACGAACACGGATCTGATGATAACCCAATCTCAAATCAAGCTTAGAGAATACTGAGGAACCAACAAGTTGATCATACAAATCATTGATCCGAGGAAGCGGATACTTGTTCTGAATTGTTGCTTGGTTGATTGGTCGATAATCCTGAACCAATCGGTTAGTTCCATCCTTCTTCTTAACGAAGAGTGAAGGTGCTCCCCAAGTAGAGGAACTGGGGCGGATGAAACCTTTCTTAAGTGATGTGTCGATTTCTTCCTTAAGCTCAAGAAGGTGGTGCGGAGGCATCTTATAAGGACGCTTCGCAATAGGGGTTGTGCCAGGTTTCAAGTCGATGACAAATTCGATAGCTCTAGCAGGGGGTATTCCTGGAAGTTCTTCTGGAAATACATCTTGAAAATCATGAACAACTGGAACGTTCTCGATGCCTTCAAGAGGTGAAGCATTCAATGCATTCAGAACATAAATCTGAGCTTCGGCGTCCAGAACTGTTCGAGCTGAGTATCTGACTATCTGGCCAGAAGGGTGTGTGAGGCGGACTGTCTTAGTAGCACAGTCAATCAAAGCATTATGGGCTGTCAACCAGTCCATACCGAGTATGATGTCTATGTCGGAAGGTCCAAGGGCAATAAGGGAAGCAGAGAACATCAACCCTTCAATTCTGATCTGATTGTTGTGACTTACCATCTCGGTTTGCCACCTAGAACGGGGAGTGATAATCTCTAATGGAGTGGCCAATGAGCTCATAGCTAACCCATGTATTTGTGCAAATTGCTGGGACACAAAGGAATGTGATGCCCCGGAATCAAAGAGAACAGAAGCTGCAACTGAATTAACTGGCAGAGTTCCCATCACGATTTTAGGTGACTCACGAGCTTCTCCCATTTTGACATGAGTGACCTGGCCACGACCCAAAGCAAGCGGCCTGGGCTTACGACTCCTGGAATGATGGGTTCGATGGCCCTTCGTACGACCACCAGGAGGACGTGGTGCATCCTGAGGAGAAGCCATAACATTAGGCGGTCCATCATGAACCGATAGCTGTCTCGGCGGTGAAGGCAGACGAGGTGCAACATATGACGGCCTTGGTGTTGGAGCAGGTCGGTGATGAACATTGTGTGGGATCCAGACTCGACGTTTCTGAACAGGCTGACCCAAGGATGAGCCAGCTTCATGAGTGCGCTTGAGCGACTCCTGGCATTCAGTCAGAGCTGTTTCAATTTGGAAAGATTTGCTGACAAGCGTTGCGAAGTCTGTGCAGTCAAGGACTGCAAGTGCGAGTTTTATGTCAGTACGGAGTCCTTCACGGAATTTATCCTGCTTGCGGGCGTCAGTGCAGATGTCATCTTCAGCATAGCGGGATAACTCGAGAAATTTCCTCTGATATCCATCGACAGTCATTGTGCCCTGTGAGAGTTTGCGGAACTCCCGTTTCTTCTGGTCCATCAGACCTTGAGGAATGTAGCATGCACAAAAAGCTGACTGAAATTCCTGCCAAGTGATTACAGTCTCTGCAGGCAACATACTTCTGTGGCTTTCCCACCATTGAGCAGCTGGACCCTTTAAGTGGAATGTCGCAAAGGTGACATAACTGTCAGGGGCAACATTAGCTGACTCCATCTCAAACAGGATGTCACGAAGCCAATCATCAGCATCCATAGGATTGGTGGAGTTGCGGAAAACGGACGGGTTGAGGCGAACAAATTCTGGCAGCGAGATCGGTCCAGGCTCCTGACGAGCCTCATTGCGTTCCAAACGTCTTACCAGACTCTCGTTGAGCTGACGATTCAATTCAAACTGCTGCATCATTGCGGCAATATAGGGTGGAGGTGGAGGATCATCAGCCATCCTGCCAATTCAACGGGGGCAGTTTAGCAAGTAAAACTGCAGGTGTATGCAGTTATTCATGAAGTAACACGCATAACAGAAGGAAGTGCAATAGATACTTCATCATATTCGCACCAGACATTCAAAGCCACACATAGCCTCGGTTAGCATCCGGCATTACGACAGTTGAAAAGGGAAGGGCTAGACATCTAGGCGGCGCGCAGGCACGCGGTATGGAAGTACACAACGAGACATAGCAAAGGCTAGATCCACGTCGGAGAAAACTGTTGGAGCGAGGAATCTGCACGTGACAACACAGGGTGCCCTCGATAAAAGGATCCTGTAAGCAGAACCTGGCCCACAATCTTGAAGCAAGGGGGGAATAGTTCAGAACTCCGGGTGGATGTGAGCACGAGAGCCTAATGCTGGAGTTAGTAAAATCATTTAACCCGAATAGAAGAGAGGTCAGAGTCCCAGAGTAAAGGTCGAGGAGTAAAAGATCCTAATACCACCCAATTGGCGACGTGGGCCCGTAAACCACACAGCCAAGTTAGTAAAACAGTTTTCGGTTACTAGACTCAACTTCGGCCAAGGAGTTGGAAAGGGGGGTTCCTACAGTCAGTCTGCTCTGATACCAACTTGTGACGCCCCCGGCCCGATCGTGCACTAATCATACACGCAAATGCACACGATCAAGCCTAAGGACTCACGGGAAGATATCACAACACAACTCTAAAACATAAATAAAGTCATACAAGCTTTATATTACAAGCCAGGGGCCTCGAGGGCTCGAATACATAAGCTTGCGAACAAGCGTCAGCGGAAGCATCAGATATCTGAGTACAGATATGAAATAGAAACAGAAAGGCCTTTAGAAAGGCGGGGCAAAATAAAACATTACGATCGAAAGGCGAAGGCCTCCTGCCTGGGACCCTCCGATCCTACTCCTGGTCGTCAATCAACTCGTAGTAGTATCCATC